>CM041085.1:55564449-55588997 GCA_023079485.1 Archilochus colubris
AAAAAATATTCCAGCACACTCCACCTCCAACCCCCAACCAACCAACACAGGTATTCTTTCCTCTAAATCTCCTGCTCCACAATGACAGGCAGCAACCCCGCTTCTTCCCGTGACACTCCACTCCTCCTCAGAGCCAGAGACTGCAGGAAGGCTCAGCCAGGGCTCATCTCCTCCCCCCTGGGAACAGCTCCCTGAGCTGACACACAACCCCATCTCCATGCTGGCAGCAATGGGTGCCTGAGGGCTCCCTGTGGCAGGGCCGACTCAAGAGGGAGCTCCACGGCTCTTCCCAGCACCCGATGGATGTGGATTCTGAGGAGCAGGTGGCAGCTGCTGGGAAAGGAGCAGAGGGGAACAGCAGCCCAGCAAGGAGCAGGAGGAAAGGGGGATGGGCTGCTGGGCTGCCTGACTTTCTATAGGCTGTGGGCAGGAGAGGGGAGGGAACAGTGACCCCCCTCAGATCCCTCAGGCTCACAGACCCTCCTTCTTTCCTTCTCCAACTAGGACAGGTACCTTTGTTCCAATCAGTGGGAACCTCACCAGACCACCATCACCTCTCCAATAGGATGGACAGAGGCTCAGCAACTGCGTCTGCCAGCTCCTCAGGACCCGTGCGTGGACCCCGTGAGGTCCCATAAACTTGTGCCCCTGCAGGTTCTTTAGATGATCACAAACCTCTTCTTCTCCCCCAGTGGGGGCTCCTTGGTTGTCCCAGGCCCTGCTTTCCCCTGCTGTGGCCTCTGCAATGAGGCAATGAGCAGTTCCCAGAGGAGACTGAGGCAAACAAGTCCTGGAGAACCTCAGCATTCTCAATGTCCTGTGGAGCTAGGTCTGACATTTCCTTCAGGAGAGGGCCTCCATTTGCCTGGCTTCTCCTTTTATTCCCACTTAGGTATCTCTCAAAGCTTTTCTTCTTGCTCTTTCCATCCCTTTGGCCACAACAACCCCATGGGGAGCTCCAGGCTGGGCACAGAGTGGCTGGAGGGCAGCCAGAGAGGGACCTGGGAGTCTGGATTGCCAGGAAGCTGAACATGAGCCAGCAGTGTGCCCAGGTGGCCAAGAAGGCCAATGGCATCCTCGGCTGGCTCAGGAACAGCGTGGCCAGCAGGTCCAGGGAAGGGATTCTGACCCTGTGCTCAGCCCTGGTGAGGCCACAGCTTGAGTCCTGTGTCCAGTTCTGGGCCCCTCAGCTAAGAAAGGAGATTGAGGTGCTGGAGTGGGTCGAAGGGAGGCGACTGGGCTGGTGAAGGGATTGAGCACAAGTCCTGTGAGGTGAGGCTGAGGAAGCTGGGGGTGTTCAGGCTGGAGAAGAGGAGGCTCACGGGAGACCTCATCACTCTCTACAACTCCCTGAAAGGAGGTTGGAGCCGGGAGGGGTTGGTCTCTTTTCCCTGGCAACTCTCAGCAAGACAAGAGATGACAAGATGGCTGAGGTGGGTCTGGTGGTGAGAGATGAGATCGCAGCTCTGGTAAAAACTCTTCTCACACTGGGAGCAGCTTTAGAGTCTTTCACCCCTATGGAGTTGCTGATGTCTCAACAAGCGGGAGCTTCCCCTGAAGCTCTTCCCACACTCAGGACACTTGTAGGGATGTTCACCCCTATAGATCCGTAGGTGTCTGGTGAGACCTGAGCTGGCGGCGAAGCCCTTCCCACACTGGGGACATGTGTAAGGTTTTTCCCCAGTGTAGACATGCTGGTGATGAATCCAAGAGGTGCTACTGCTGAAGGCTTTCCTACAGTGAGTGCAGGGATACAACTTCTCTCCTGTATGGATGCGGTGATGCTGTGATAATGCAGAACTCTGGGTAAACTCCTTCCCACACTCCAAACATTTACAGGGTTTCTCTCCTGTGTGGATGCAGCGATGCTCTGATAAATGGGAACTCTGGGAAAACTCCTTCCCACACTCCAGACACTTATAGGGTTTCTCTCCCGTGTGGATGCGGCGATGCTGTGATAAATGGGAACTATGGGAAAACCCCTTCCCACACTCAGAACATTTAAAGGTTTTCTCACCAGTATGGATCCGTTGATGCTGGATAAAATGACTTCTCCTGCTAAAACCGTTCCCGCAGTCAGGGCAGGTGTAGGACATGGTGTCTGTGTGATAGTATCACCGTTGGACCAGATCCGAGCTGTCTCTAAACCGTCTCCTGCAGTCAGGACATCTCTGGGGTCTCTCACCCCGATGGATTTTCTGATGATGGAGCTTGGCCAAGAGGATCCTAAACCTTTTCCCACATTCCTGGACGATGTCAAATGCTTCTCCTGGATGAATTCAATGATTTCTCAGTAATGTGCTTTGACCAAAAGCTGTCTGATCTTTGGGGTACCCAGAGAGGTTTATGCCCAGATGGAGTCACCCCGTGCCTGTGAAAGAAGCCATAGTGCAGTGACAAAGTAGGGGTGGGCTTTTTGTGGGGTGAAGGCAGCCAAAACCTACATCAGTCCTCCTGTGGGTGAAACTGGAGTGTGAGGTGGAATGAGGAGGTTTCCCATAGAGGTGGACACCCACTGATCATCCTTTACTTCATCTTTAGGTATTATACTGGCACCTAAAACTCAAAGGGGAACTGGCTGGGGTGCAGGGTACTGGGGTTGTGAGCCAGTCCTGGTGTGATTTGGGATCACTCATTTCAACTTACACTCCATCAGATATTTTAGTTCTCCCCTATTTCTGTCAACAACCCTTGGGGTGATTTAGGGATCCTTTCGTGCCACCAAACATCTCTGGTATGATTTATGTTCTCCACTGTGGCATCAAATCCCCACCATGACCTGGGGTTCTCCCATCACACCCACATGCAGGATGAGCTGTCATCCACTGGGATGAGTTTGGGTCCCAGTTTGGGAGTCCCCGACAGTGGCTTCTGAGGCCCGGGATTATTAAGCCCCTTAAAGTATTCTGGACTTGCAATCGTTACCCCTGGCTCCAGGGTGATTTCAGGGTGCCCAGTTGCAGCCCCCAAACCGTTGGGATGACTTGGGGATCCCCTATCACAGCCCTGCAAGCCAGAAGGAGTTGGGAATCCCCAGATGAGGTGGGGGAGAACCAATCACAGATCCTCCACCCTCCTGAAAAAGTTGGGGGGTCACCAATCCCACCACCCTCACCCCGGGGATAAGTTTAGTTCCCCCCTCTCACCCATCCCCCTCCCTCCTCCCTCTTGTGCTGCTCTCCCCCAGTTTGGGCAGTACTGGGATAACCACCCCCCTCCCATCACCTCCCATCACCTCCCGGTACCTGCAGGGGGGGCACAGCCCAGGCCGGTGGGCAGGGGGGGGCGATGCTCTGGCGGTCACCAGTTGGGGGGTCCCGGCTGCGGGGCGGGGGGTGTGGGTGCAGCCCCGGGGCGGCAGAGAGAAACCTCCCGGGAGCTGCAGCGCGATCGCGGGAAGCGGCGGGGGGAGGAAGAAAAGGTGGGGAGGGGCCTCGGGGGGGAGGGACCCGACCTGGGGGTGAGGTTGGGAGTTGGCAGGGGAGGGAACACCAGGGTTGTGTTCTGGGGGGTTGGGGACATCAGGCTTGTGGCTGTTAATTCACTGCTTTCAGCTGTAAACTCAGGGGGACAGTGACCAACCCAGGTCAGGGTTTTTGCCCTGAAGGTTCTTCCTATTTCATTTCCATTTCACACTCAGCTTCATGGAACAGAATTCACTCTGAAATAATTTTTTTTCCTCTTCAGAGCACCTCGAATTTTGGGAAGCTGCAGACTCCAACTAAACAAGTGCAGGGGAGATCAGAAGTGTTGTGTTGGGTTCTCCACAGCTCTGGAATGAGGGATCCATGTGACCATGATCTTAAGTCCATGGCAGCTGCTCTGACCTGGCCAACCCCAGTGTTCCACAGTATGACCACCAGTACCCTGCCTGTAGAGCAGGAAGTTGGATTGGATGACCTTTAGAGGGCCCTTCCAATCCTAATCATCCTCTGATTGAAGTTTGGGGGGATGGCTTGGTTTCTTCCATGGCTGCCTTCCCATCCTACCAGTGGGTCCCATCCTACCAGACAATCTTCCCATGCCTGGGACCTCCTCCTCCACTTGCTGTGGCCATCACCATTGCACTGGAGGCATTGTAATCATCATTAATTGTAACTCATTATTATTATTATGCTATTAAAGCACTTTTAATTTCAGCCCTCGGGGATTCATTCCTTCTCCCCTTTCCCCTCCAAGGGAGTTTCCAGTGATTAAAAACCTTCTAAACTGCAAGGCTTCTCCAAAAGGGTGTGAGCTTTGGGAATGATCCCCTGGCACCCCCTTCATCACTTTTATCACACATTTTATCACAGAATCATCAAATGAGGAGGGATGAGGACGAAATTTTGGCAAGGGCTTGGTGTGACCAGTCAAGGGGGGAATGGTTTCAGATTTGAAGAGGGGTGATTGCCTTCCAGCTGATCCACACTTCCCCTCAGCTTAGTGTCATCTGCAATTTGCTGATGATGGACTCAATCCCCTCATCTAAATCATCTATAAAGATATTAAACAGTACTGGGCTGAGCACTGATCCCTGGGGGACACCACCGGCCACCAACTGGATCAGCCCCTTTCAGCACCACTCTCTGGGCCCGGCCCTCCAGCCAGTTCCTAACCCAGCGCAGAGTGCCCCTGTCCAAGCTGTGGGCTGACAGCTTTTTCAGGAGGATGCTGTGGGAGACGGTGTCAAAGACCTTGCTGAAGTCCAGGTAGACCACATCCACAGCCTTCCCCTCATCCACCAGTCGGGTCACCTGATCATAAAAGGAGATCAGGTTGGTCAGACAGGACCTGCCCTTCCTAACCCCGTGCTGGCTGGGTCTAATCCCTTGCCCATCCTGCAGGTGCTGTGTGATTGCACTGAGGATAATCTGTTCCATAACCCTGCCAGGCACTGAGGTCAGGCTGACAGGCCTGTAGTTTTCCGGGTTCTCCTTCTGGCCCTTTTTGTGGATTGGCGTGACATTCCCCAACTTCCGATCATCTGGGATGTCCCCAGTGAGCCAGGACTGCTGGTAGATGATAAAGAGAGGCTTGGCCAGCTCTTCTGGTGGATCCCATCTTGTCCCATAGATTTGTGGGGATCGAAGCAGCTCAGTAGGTCACTGACTGTTTCCTTTTGGATTACGGGGGGGCTGTTCAGATTCTTGTCACTTTCTATAAGCTCCAGAAGCCAGCTGTCCTCAGGACAACCTGTCTTGCCTCTGAAAACTGAGGCAAAGAAGGTGTTAAATACCTCAGCCTTTTCTTGATCTTTGATAACTATATTCCCACCCATGTCCAGGAGAGAATGAATGTTTTCCTTGCCCCTCCTTTTGACATTGATGTATCTGTAGAAGGACTTTTTTTTATCCTTCAGAGAGGTGGCGAGATACAGTTCAAGTTGTGCCTTTGTCTCTCTAATTTTCTTTCTACACCACCTAACTCTATTCCTAAATTCTTCCTGAGTAGTTACCCCTTTTTTCCATAATTAGTGGGCTCTCTTCTTTACCCTCATTTCTTTCAAAATCTCCCTGTTCAGCCAGACCGGTCGTCTTCTCGGCCGGCTCACCTTTTGGCACACCGGGACAGCTGCTCCTGTGGTTTCAGATCTTGCTCCTTGAAGTACTTCCATTCCTCCTGGACCCCTTTGTTTCCAAGGGCTGTTTCCCAGGGTACACTCTGAATCAGTCTTCTGAAAAGGCCAAAATCTGCCCCCTGGAAGGCCAACGTAGAGGTTTTATTGATGGCCCTCCTTGCATCCCTGAGTATTGAAAACTCTATTATTTCGTGATCGCTGTTGTCCCAGATGTCCACCGACCACCACATCTCTCACCAGCCCCTCTCTGTTTTTGAACAGGAGGTCTAGCGGGGCTCCATCCCTTGTGGGCTCATTTACCAGCTGGAGCAGGAAATTTACAAGCCCTCGGCGGCCACTCTCCACTGTTGCTCAATAGGGCTTCCAAAAGTCCAAACAAACGGGACTGGCAAACAAATGAAAAGAGTGACCACAGGGCAGTTTTTAGCTCTACAGCAAGCTCTTTCTTCTCTTCTTCTTTATGTTGTTCAGGTGTTTTTTCCTGAAAGAGATGAAACAAAAAAGCTGGGAAGAGCAGAAACAAGCATCTGCTTTGCCATCCACTGACAGCTTGAATAATCTTTTTTTGTGGAAGACAGAAGGAAAACTTTGCTTTCTTTTACACAGCCTTCTGTGTTTCCAGGGAAATCTTTAGCAGAATGCCTGAGGTCCTGACTCTCACCCCTGCTACTGCACAGCCCCTGAGAAGGACTTCCCCACTTCAGCTCAGCTTCATTTCAGTTCCACCAGTCCCAAACCCATCATTCCTCTCTTCTTTCCCCCTGCTTTGCTCCCAGGAAAATCACTGGCTTCCTGCTCCAATATGAAATAGCTCAGAAAGTAAACTCAAGATCCAGCTGCCATGAGGTCCAAGTCCTTCTCCTGAGCAGACTTCATCTCACCCCTACCTGAGCAGCTGCCTGCAGCAGAACAATGTCCAAGGGTTCCTGACAGACATGGGGCACAAGTAGGAAATCAGCAATGGTCAGGCCCAGGTCAGCAAGCTCTCAGGTGCTCCTAGGTCTCCCTCCTAACCTCCCCAGCCCCACCATGGCAACCTCCCTGTCCTTCACACAAAGTACCTCAGAATCCCAGAGAGAAGTCCAGAGAAAATCCTCATCTTTATCCACTTATTCCACGAGTGGCAGGGGACCTACACACCAGGGAGGAAAGGAGACAGTGGTTTTATTTCAGTCTGCTACTCCACTGTTTTATGTTGGAGGCTTCTCTTTAGTAACTTTGGATTCTAGCACCACAGCTGTCATCTAAAAGCACAAAGAATAAAAAAAATCCATGTGAACAAAAGGAGTTATTTATTTAATTGCAATAGGCAAATTTCCAGACTAGTACACTGGAGAGGAGTCACCTGGCAATGTCTAAAAAAAGGAGGTAGGGAAGGGATGGGCAGGGCAGAGAAAGGGCTTAGCTGGGAATCCATAGCTTAATGTTAAAGATATGGCTTATTTGGTTCTGAAATGACAAAGTGTCGTCTTTTCAAGATTTAACTTTCATGTTTACTGTAGAAGAAAAAACAGAAAAATCTCCTTAGCAAGCCTACTTTTACAGGTCAGCATATCACACAAGCTTTTCCAAGATTGCTTACTGAGTTTGCTGCACTGCTCCACAGCCTTTATGTACAGTGTCCAGTTTGGGTCTCTCTGGAAATGTAAAGAAAGATGTGAAGGAACACTAGTTTTTTTCAATTGAAACCACAACAAACTCACGGAACTGTTTACATCCCTAGAAGCAATGCCTAAATCAGCCCCTGCAAGTACACTCACCAAAATACCCCTACATTTCAGGATCATGCCAGAAGAATGCATCACTTCCATTTACATTAAGGCAAGAAAATTAAATCATGCTAAAAAGAATCTAAAACAAATTTAATCACCAATTTTACAGAAAGCAATTACAATCTCAGGAGAAGAACGCAAGAGATTATTTATAAAAGTAACTGAGAAACTTTTCGGGTCTGCAAATCTGACCCAAATGAACACCAAGAAATGAAACAATGTGGTGTTTTTCTTGTCACCTACTGATTGCTTTTTTGTGCCAAACCACAACCCTACTGCATGCTCTGCCACAGCTATGATCTGTTAAAAAAAAACTGACAGCAGAAAAAAGGCTGGCAGGCCAGAGACTGCTTCTAAGGAGAAAACAACATTACCTGAAACTGCAGCTGCTTTCCACGCCTTTGCAAAGTGCTGCCCCAAGGAACGATCAACTCACCCACCATCTGCCAGATCACAGTAGATTGGGCGTTAGAGCCAGTTCAACACAGTGACCCGACTGTGAAAAAGAGAAAGATCTTGACAGGATTGACTCCTGTAAGGAGAGGAGATTGGGCCAAGCTCTTTGTGTGAATTTACTTTAAAACTTCTAATATATGTTAATGAATTTGTCTTCATAACCAGTAAAATTCAGGGTTAAACTGAGAAAGAAGTGAACAAAGCAGCTGAGACATGTCATTTTCCACTAGAACAATGTAACCAATACAAGGTCCTAACGGGATTAACTTCTAGCTCGGAAATAATTAAGAGTGTGAGTCTTATTCTTAAAACAAGTCTTGTTCTTAAAACAAGACACTGCCAAGGCCATTTAGGTGCCAGCTGGGCACCAAAGAATGTGAACATCTGCACAGGAAGAACATAAAGATGTCACCACCAACAGATAAGAAGAAAGTTATGGGTACGGTCTGATATTGCCTTATAACAATATAATGAAGTCAGCAAGAATTGAGAATGTAAAGATGTTGTAACCTCCCATTTTTACTGTATAAATACCCTAAACCTTTCCCTTAACCCCCGGAACT
Source organism: Archilochus colubris (assembly GCA_023079485.1). Taxonomy (NCBI): domain Eukaryota; kingdom Metazoa; phylum Chordata; class Aves; order Apodiformes; family Trochilidae; genus Archilochus; species Archilochus colubris. The sequence continues at coordinate 55,572,801 of CM041085.1, forward strand.
GTTTGTCCAGCACGAGGTTTTTTTTATTTATTATCCAAAAATAAATACCTTTGCTATTTAAAGGCTAAAAACTCTGTCTTTAAAGAGTTTTCTTGGCCTTTTTGTGCTTCATTTTGGTGATCCTGATGGGACTGGACTCCGTCGTGCCGTGATCACTTGGGACCCGGGGACGCTTTTGGGGCCCCCTGACGAATTCTGTCGGATAAGCCTCCCCTACTCCCTTGGCTTTACGCGCCGATGGACACCAGACCTTCTTCATACAGAAAAGGTATATATATATTTGTATGGGTTTCGCGGCCTCTGGGAAGGGGGGGTTAGAGTCCCCCAGTGGATACAAGCCCCCCTGGAGGTTGGAGTCCCTCGGAAGGTTTGGGTTCCTCAGAATTCGCAGGGACGCTCCCAGGCTGACGGATTGGAGTCCAGTCTAGCTCTGAGTTCTTCCTTCTCCGGGGTTCAGATGCCCAGGAGAATTGAAGTTCATTCACAGCGATGGAGGCCTCCAGGAAAGGGGGGGGGGGTGTTAAAGTCACCCAGGAGGTTTGAGTTTCCCAGGATGTTAGAGTCCCCGGGGAGGTGTGAGTGCTATTTTGTTGCTCCGCTTTTTAGGAGAATTTGGTGCTTTGTGTTGATTATGCTTCCCTATCGAAGAAAAGTTTTATAGCTTTGTCTTCGGGGATGGGCCTCTGTATAAACTAGGTGATGGAGAAAAATGGCCACCACACGGAAGCTTAAATTATAATACCATCCTACAACATGGTGTTTCTCCGTAAAAGAGAAAAGTGGGATGAAGTAAAATATCCAGACATGTTTTTCACTTTAAGGGATAAGCCAGAATGGCAAAACGATTGTGGAACAAATGTAACACCCCAAGATCCCTTTGTTTTAGCCCTAGAACGGGATCATAAAAACAGCGAAGTTAAGGAACGCTGCTTGTAGTATAGGGAAACGATGCCTTAAGCTGAAAGGAAAAAATAGTGAAGTGGAAAGTACCATTAGCCTCCAAGAATATCAGCCTCTTGTGCCAGGATGTAGAATACCGCTGCCAATGTCACAGCAGTAGCTCCGCAGAATGGGGAAGAGAGAAAAGAGAAGAATTGAAAAGTATTCCGCAAAAGCCAGTAGAGGGGGAGACAAAGACGAAGAGAAAGCCCTGTAGGAGACAGGGAAAAGGGTGAAGAAGAGAGAGAACAGAGCAGACACCGAAAACCGGGGAGATGATCCCGGAGGAGGGACTAGCCATTCCTATTGCACTAGGGCAACCGAGAGAAAGGAAAGGGAGGCAGAAATGACAAAGATAGAAGAAGAAAGAGCAAAATTGGAAGCAAATAAAGCTAAGGTAGAAGCCAAAGCTGAGGCACAGAGGGCAAAACTAGAAGCAGAGAAAGCTAGGTTGGAGGCGGAAAAAGCTGGAGCAGAAAGGGCAGAAATAAAGACAGAAGCTCAGACCGGAGAGGGTGAAGTAGAGAGAGGAAAAAAAGTCCTAGAGAACAGGGAAAAAGAGGTCCCAGAGAACTATACAATAGCCCCTCTTTGACAAGTAATGACCAAATTAGGAGAACAAGCACGGATAAAAGTACCATTTACCACAAGCGACCTTAATAATTGGAGAGAGGTTTTTAGAACTAGGGCTATTGATAGAATGTGAATCAGATTTCAATACACCAATATTACCAGTCAAGAAACAAAATGGGACTTACAGACGGGTACAGGATTTAAGGGCTGTAAATGATATTACTAAGACTCTACATCCATTGGTAGGTAACCCTTATATTCTCTTGACCAAACTAAAAGATAATCTGATCTGGTTTACAATGGTAGATTTGAAAGATGCATTTTTCTGCCTTACCTTAGCCCCAGAAAGGCAAAAGATTTTTGCCTTCGAATGGGAGTCTGTTAGTAAAACACAACTAACCTGGACCGTGTTACCTCAAGATTAGAAAAATAGTACTACAATATTTGGAAATCAATTGGCCAAAGAATTGGAACAGTGGGAGCGGCCACAGAGAGAGGGCAGTCTTCTGCAGTATGTAGATGATTTACTGACAGCAACTGAAACAGAAGAAAAATGTGTTGAGTGGACAATCTCGTTGTTAAATTTCTTGGATTTAAATGATTATCGAGTCTACCAACAGAAAGCACAGCTGGTGCAAGAAAAGGTGGTCTACCTAGGATAGGAGCTCTCTGGAGGACAGCGATCCCTAGGAACCTCCATGAAAGAAGCCTAGGCCTGAAACGGTGAGAGACCTGCGAGCTTTCATAGAAATGAGAGGTTGGTGTCGCCTTTGGATATACCAGTATGGCATACTTACTAAACCCCTCTGTCATTTGTTAAAAACAATCTAAAATTAATCTACTCTCGACTCCTGTGGCAGAAGCAGCCTTTAAAATACTGAAACAAGAACTGAAGAAAGCTCGTCCATTAGGCCTGCCCGATGTAACAAAACCATTTTGGCTCTTCGCATATTAACGCCAGGGAATGGCCCTGGGAGTCCTAGATCAACAACTGCTCAACAATGGAAAAAAAGGGCTAAGCAACTTCTCTAAGCAACTAGATGAAGTAAGTAAACGATGGCCCACATGCCTGAAATCAGTGGCTGCAGTAACCATAAACATAGAAGAAGACAGAAAACGCACTATGGGCCAGAAAATGACTGTATTAGTGTCCCACTTTGTATCAGCAGTACTGGAGCAGAAAGGTTGCCTCTGGCTGTCACCTTCTCGGTTCCTGAAGTACCAGGCAATTTTAGTTGAATCAGATGACATAACCATTCAAGTGACTAACTAACCCGGCATCATTCCTAGAAGGAGTAGTGTCAGCAGAGCCAATTGAGTGAAGAAGAGAGTGAAGAAGAGAGTGGATCAGGCCAATCTGTTTATGTGAATTACTTAATGAAAAATTAAGACTTGTAATATATGCTAATGAATTTGTGTTCATAACTACTAATAATTCAGGGAAAGAAGCTAACAAAGCAGCCGAGACATTTCACTTTCCCATACAAAGCAGCTGAGACATGTCATTTTTCTACTAGAACAATGTAACCAATACAAGGTCCTAACGGGATTAATTTCTAGCTAGCAAAATAATTAAAGTGTAAGTCTTTTCTTCTGTAACTCTTTTCTTAAAACAAGTCTTGTTCTAAAAGCAAGGTACTGCCAAGGCCAGCTGGACACTAAAGGATGTGAACATCCGCACAAGAAGACTATAAAGATATCATCACCAAGGGATAAGAAGAAATTATGGCTGGGGTCTTGTAACAATATTGCTTTCTAACAACCTAATGAAGTCAGCAAGAACTAAGAATGTAGTATTGTTGTAACCTCCCCCTTTTACTGTGTAAATAGCCTAACCCCTTTTCCCTTAACCCTTTGGAACTCTTTGTCCGGCGCAAGCTGGGGGTTCCCCGGATCCGAAAATAAATACCTTTGCTGTTTGAAGACTCAAACTCTGTCTCTAAACAGTTTTGTTTGGCCTTTTTCGGCTTCATTTTTGGCGACCGCGGCAGGATGGACTCCGTCGTGCCGTGATCCAGGGGGGCCCGGAGACGCTTCTGGGGCCCCCCGACGAATTCTGTCGGATAAGCCTCCCCTACTCCCTTGGCTCCTACGCGCCGGTGGACACCAGACCTTCCTCATACTGAAAAGGTATTTATATATATTTGTTTGGGTTTCGAGGCCTCTAGGAAAGAGGGGGTTAGAGTCCCCCAGGGGGTTAGAGTCCCCCAGGAGGTTTGAGCTCTTAGGATTCACAGGGACGAGGGGGACGCCCCCATGCTGACGGATTGGAGTCCTGTCTAGCGCTGAGTTCGTCCCTCTCGGGGGTGCAATTCCCCAGGAGAACTGAAGATCACAGCAGTGGGAAAATACACTCGGTGTTGTATTGCGCTGGTAAAGGGGTTTTGGTAATGCTGTCGGTCATATGATCATATGGTGATTAATGATTATTTTATTCTGTGTTGTGTTATGGTGATTGAGGATTATCTTATTTTGTTGTATTGCTTGTAAGTAAGCTAGGTGTTTTGAGTGTTTGGTGCGCCGCTCTTTAAGAGAATTAACTCCTTTGGGTAATTACGAGTCTCTATCGAAGAGAAGTTTTATAGCTTTTTCTTCGGGGGGGAGGGGGTTGCAGGGAAATTTATAGTGACATCTTGTGACCGTAGGCGGTAAAGCAACGTGGAAGGTTGTGTGTCAGATTTTACCTGTGCAGAGTTCTGACTGAAAGTGTGTGTGTGTGCGAGTGACTGAGACGCAATTTAATTGCGAAGCGAGTGCGGAGTCCCGATTTGCGGTTCCGTGTCACCCGCGAGAGGGCCGGCCAGAGACGGACGAAGCGATTGGTGTGAAACTGGATGTGCATGATTACTAGAATAAGTTGAATAAGGTGTTGACATTGTAAGTTGCTGAAATCTGAATAGAATTTGGTAATCCAGAAAGGGTCCCACAGTTGTAACCTCTCCAGTAGGCATAATGGGGACTGAACAGAGTAAGGAAATTGATGCTAAACCCCCCTTGGGATGCATTTTAAAACATTGGAAAGAACTTGGTGAAATCCCGGGGGGAAATATAAGGAAAGAGAGACTTGTGAAATACTGTCGAGATTGGTGGCCGCTGTATAAACTAAATGATGGGGAAAAGTGGCCACCGGAGGGAAGTTTAAATTATAATACCATCCAACAACTTATGTTGTTTCTCAATAAAAGAGGAAAGTGGGATGAAGTGATATATGCAGACATGTTTCTCACTTTAAGAGATAAGCCGGAATGGCAAAAGGATTGTGGAGTAAATGTATCACAAGACCTCTTGGTTTTAGCCCTAGAACAGGATCAGAGGAACAGCAAAGTTAAGGAACGCTGTTGTGATGCTTGTAGTGCAGGGAAACGGTGCCTTAAGTTGAAGAAAAAAAAAGCAGTGATGCGGAAAGTACCATTAGCCTCCAAGAATATCAGCCTCTTGTGCTAGGATGTGAAAGCAGCAGTAGCTCCACAGAGCTGGAAAGTGAGACAAGAAAGGAGCTGGAAAGTGAGACAAGAAAGGAGTTGGAAAGTGATAAAAGAAAGGAGTTGGAGAGTGAGGAGAAAAAGAAATTGGAATGTGTTTCACAAAAGTTGGCGGGGGGAGACGAAGAGAAAGCCCCAAAGGAGACAAGGAAAAAGATGAAGAAGAAAGAGAATAGAGCAGACACCGAAAACCTGAGAGATGATCCCGGAGAAGGAACCAGCCATTCATATTACACAAGGGCGACCAAACGAAAGGAAAAGGAAAGGGAGGCAGAAATGGCAAAGATAGAGGAAAGAGTAAAATCGGAAATAAAAAAAGCGAGATTAGAAGCAAAGATAGCTGAGGTAGAAGCCAAAGCTGAGGCAGAAAGAGCAAGATTAGAAGCAGCAAGACAAGAAGCAGAGAAAGCTAGGATAGAGGCTAAAGCTGAGACAGACAGGGCAAAACTAGAAGCAGAGAAAGCAAGGCTGGAGACAGAAAAAGCGGAAGTAGAAAGGGCAAAAACTCAGACCGGAGATAGTGAAAGAGAGGGAGGAAAAGAAAGCCCAGAGGGCTATACAATAGCCCCACTTCGGCAAGTAATGCCCAAATTAGGAGAACAAGCACGGATAAAAGTACCATTTACTAGAAGTGACCTTAATAATTGGAAAGAGGACGTGAAAAATTTAAGGAGAGACCCAGAAGGAGTCGCTAGGAGGTTTGAATTAACTGCAAAAAATTTAGACATTGATTGGGGGGATATCGATTTAATGCTATCTGAATTATCAGAGACAGAAAGAGAACTTGTTTTACAAACTCCAAGGGATCGGGCTGAACTGCTACAGGAGCCTGTGGATGTCGTATTTCCAACCAGTATACCCCCTTAGATCCTGGGTCAGAAATGGGTAAACAACAACTGCTAGGATTGGTAATGGGGCAGTGTTGTCCAGACATTAGAAAAAGATTACAAAAACTTGATTACCCCGCAAATAGAAATCTGGAAATTTTAATGAATGAGGCATGGAAAGTGTACAACAATAGGGAACGAGAAAGAGATAAAAAAGAGAGTAAGAGACTTGTCAGAATCGTAGCAGCAGTAAACGCAAGTCCAAGGCTTCCAAGTGCTAGAGGTAGAGGGCATGATTATTCTATGAGAGGGAGAGGAAGCGTTCAGCAAAATAAGGTGGACCCGAATCAATGCTTTTATTGCCACCAAATGGGACACTGGCAACGAGACTGCCCTAAACTAAAAAGAGACCTTGGAGGGGCATCTGTTGTTCCAGTTGCTCATGACACTGATAACTGAAGAGGACCGGTGGGTCATTCCCTAGCAGACCCACTGGTTAAAATAAAGCTAGGGGAAGATAAAGAGGAACTGGATTTTTTAATTGACACAGGAGCCACCTATTCAGTCTTAAATCAGGAATTAATACCAAAATCTGATGAATTTGTACATGTTGTGGGGGCGACAGGCCAAACAGAAAAGGCTTTCTTCCTGAAACCTCTTAAATACAAAATTGGGAAACAGATGGGGATTCATCAATTCTTATACTTGCCTAACTCTCCAAAACCTTTGCTAGGGAGAGACTTGTTAGAGAATTTAGGGGCTGTAATCAAATTTGATAAAAACAAACTTGAACTCCAGGTAAACGAAGAACAATTCATAACTGCCCTAAGTCTAACTATCAGTTGTGTTAAACCGGGATCTGATAATCATAACATCACCCGAATCACAAACGGAACATATCCGTCCGTGTGGGCAACTGATGTACCTGGAAGATCAAAACAGGCTGCCCCTATTGTTATCGAATTAATACCAGGGGCTAAACCAGTGAACAGAAGACAATATCCCCTGAGGCTGGAAGATAGGAAGGGAATCGAGCCATTGATTGAGAAGTTTTTAGAATTGGGGCTATTGATAGAATGTGAATCAGATTTCAATACACCAATATTACCAGTCAAGAAACCAAATGGAACTTACAGATTGGTACAGGATTTAAGGGCTGTAAATGAGATTACAAAGACTTTACATCCAGTGGTTGCTAATCCTTACACACTTTTGACAAAACTAAAAGATAATCTGATCTGGTTTACAGTGTTAGATTTGAAAGATGCCTTTTTCTGCCTTGCCTTAGCCCCAGAAAGCCAAAAGATTTTTGCCTTCGAATGGGAGTTTGTTGGTAAAGGGAGAAAAACACAACTAACCTGGACGGTGTTACCTCAAGGTTATAAAAATAGTCCTACAATATTTGGAAATCAATTGGCCAAAGAATTGGAACAGTGGGAGCGGCCACAGGGAGAGGGCACCCTCCTGCAATATGTGGATGACTTACTGATAGCAACTGAAACAGAAGAACAATGTGTTGAGTGGACAATCTCGTTGTTAAATTTCTTGGGTTTAAACGGTTATCGAGTCTCCCAACAGAAAGCACAGCTGGTGCAAGAAAAGGTGGTCTACCTTGGATACGAGATCTCTGGAGGACAGCGATCTCTGGGAACAGCGAGGAAAGAAGCCATCTGCCAGATGCCCAGGCCTGAAACGGTGAGAGACCTGCGAGCCTTCCTGGGAGTGACAGGTTGGTGTCGTCTGTGGATATACCAGTACGGCATACTTGCTAAACCCCTATATGATTTGCTGAAAGAGTCTAAATATATTTTGCTCTGGACTCCTGCGGCAGAAACAGCCTTTAAAAGACTGAAACAGGAACTAATGAAAGCCCCGGCATTAGGCCTACCCGATGTAACAAAACCATTTTGGCTGTTCTCACATGAACGCCAGGGAATGGCCCTGGGAGTCCTAGCTCAACAATTGGGACCATACAAAAGGGCTGTGGCTTACTTCTCTAAGCAACTAGATGAAGTAAGTAAATGATGGCCCACATGCCTGAAGGCAGTGGCAGCAGTAATCATAAACATAGAAGAGGCCAGAAAATTTACTCTGGGCCAGAGAATGACTGTATTGGTGTCCCACACTGTATCAGCAGTACTGGAACAGAAAGGTGGCCATTGGCTGTCACCTTCTCGGTTCCTGAAGTACCAGGCAATTTTAGTAGAATCAGATGACATAAACATTCGAGTGACTAATGTTGTCAACCCAGCATCATTCCTAGAAGGAAGAGTGTCAGCAGAGCCAATTGAGCATGACTGTCTGGAAACCATCGAGGCTGTGTATTCCAGCCGTCCGGATCTCAAAGAGGAGCCACTCGAAGGGGCAGACGACTGGTTCTCGGATGGCAGCAGCTTCGTAAAACAGGGAGTAAGGATGGCTGGCTACGCAGTAACTACAACAGAGCAGGTAATCGAATCAAATCCCTTGCCTGTGGGAACTTCAGCACAGAAAGCCGAACTCATAGCTCTTACCCGAGCCCTCGAGCTGGCAAAAGGGAAAAGGATTAATATATGGACGGACTCTAAGTATGCTTTCTCTGTCGTGCATGCCCATGGAGCGATCTGGAAGGAGAGAGGACTGCTGACTGCCCAGGGAAGACCCATAAAATATGCAGCAGAAATCCTACAGTTGCTGGAGGCTGTTCAGCTCCCAACCCAAGTGGCCATAATGCATTGCAAGGGGCACCTGAAAGGTAACACCGTTCCAGAAATAGGTAATAGAGCAGCAGATGCAGAAGCTAAACTCGCTGCTGCAAGAGCCAATGATTTAGTATTGGCCCTGGTACCAGAAGAAATAGACACTAATTTCCAACCAGAGTACCAGGAATCAGACCATAAGTGGATGCAAAGGAACAAAGGTAAACTGTTAGATAATGGATGGGGTCAGCTAGAAACAGGACAACTGGTACTGCCAGAGAAATCGGTATGGCAATTTGTAAAAACAGAACATGACAAGGCCCATTGGGGATTAGATCCTCTTTATCAGTATTTAAAAGTTAGAATAGCAGGGCCAAAGCTATTCACAGCAGTAAAACAGGTCACATCCCAATGTGAGCGCTGTTTGAAAAATAATCCAAACACGGGAACAAAAGTACACCAGGGAGTAATTGCTAGAGGAAAATTCCCAGGGGAAGTGTGGCAGATTGATTTCTCTGAACTCCCAAGGAAAGGGGGGTATAAGTACCTCTTGGTTTTGACTGATACATTTTCTGGGTGGCCTGAAGCGTTCCCATGCAGAACAAACAAAGAAAGGGAAGGGACAAAAGTCTTGTTTAATGAAATCATTCCGAGGTTTGGGGTGCCCAGGAGCATCTCCTCGGACAGAGGCTCGCACTTTTGTGCTAAAATTGTACGAGCAATAAGTAAGGCACTGCAAATCAAATGGCAATTGCACACGCCCTATAGACCGCAAGCTAGTGGGCAAGTAGAAAAGATGAATCATCTTATTAAACAACAAATTGCAAAAATATGCCAAGAAACTAACTTGCACTGGTACCAAGCCTTACCTATTGCTCTAATCAGACTAAGGGTGAAGCCCCAGTCAAAAGAAAAACTGAGTCCATATGAAATTTTATATGGGAGACCTTATGCTATGCAGACTGTAAATAGTGAGGCTGTAGATCAAATAGGTAATCAATATGTGTATGATTATGTTATAGCTGTGGGGAAACACTTTGATAAAAATGCCACAGTGGTGATGGATCACCAACCTAAGCAGCCAGATTGTAAACTGCATCCTTTTAATCCTGGTGATTGGGTCTATGTTCAGAATCTTTTAGGGAAACCTCTGCAAGAGAAATGGGAAGGACCCTTTCAAGTGTTGCTCACCACCTTCACTGCAGTCCGAATTAAGGAGCGACCCACCTGGATCCACTACTCCCGGGTCAAGAGGGCCCCTGAACATTGCCAAGAAGACTCCTGAAGATTCCTGAAGAAGCTCGACACTATGGACTGGCAACCTTTAGTGTTGATGCTTGGACTCTGGATAAGTATGACCTTATCACAAAACATTGCTCGGGCACGAATAGTTAAGGCAATACCATGGGTTGGTACACCACGCGTGGCATTACACCCCGAGTCTGGCCTGAACATTCATGTGCTACGTAACAACCAGCTGTATGAGCAAAAAGACTCGAGCCAAAGCAAAGGCCAATTAGATTCCTTAACAGGGGAAGAAGGGGATGAAATCCAGATAGGGTGCAAGAGTAATAACGTGAAAAGACAGGAAGGCACCAGCCTCTTGCACCTGGGAAGGGGACAAAGATAAGGAAAGATATGAAGCTCAGTGTGAAATAAAGGTAATACTGGAACATCCAATCGCAGCCACGTGTTTATGGTCCAGCAAGTACGGGGCTGCCTCCGATCAGTTTCTTATAAAACTCACTGAGCGTCCTAATGCTAAGGTACCTAGTAAAAAGACTGTAAAGACTCCTCTTCCAAGCTGCAACAGAACATATAATTTGACCCAGGTGGGGCCCCAAGTGGTTAGGCAATCCAATGAGTTAAAGTTGTTGTTAGATCCTACATATTCCTTGAAGAAGATTCAAGTAAATATCCAAACAAACATTACTCAGCTCCGACAGGAATGCCAGCCCTATATCCAGCAGAGCCTTAAAGGCTGGAAGGCGTGGTTGGCTACCAGATCACATCCTAGGCGTGTGCACCGAGATGTCACCGGATGGTTTGGCACTGGACTAGGGGTACTGAACACAATAGACCAAGAAGTATTGGTAAACAAATTAAGTGCCATCACTTCCCATCTTGGAGAACTCAAGGTGCCTTTAAGCTCATCCATACTTAATCTAGCAGAAACACAGTCACTAGCAACTAAATTACTAACCCTAGTGGCTAATCACACCACTGAAGACCTCTTAAAGCTTGCAGAGTACACTGGTGATGCAAACAGAGAGATAGCTCTCGCTATTCAGTGCACTCAAACACAGCAGTGGGTACAAACAGTAGCTGCAGGAATTCTGAGGGAAGGAACATCCGGAATACTACCCCAAGAGATAAAAGAAATGATAGCGAGAGATAGCTCTACGACCCCATTCGAGAACAATCATCAGGCATGGTGGCAACTTGTAAATTTTACTTACTCACAAGGTGAGCAGATCGAGGCCTATGTGCTCACCATTAGTGCTGCCAAGGAGAAAATCATCTTTCCTGTCCTGACCTTAGGAACTGTGCATCAGAATGTTGTAGTTCGACCCATAGGTCATAATGTTTGGGCAAGTTTTGATTACTCCAAGAGAAAATGGCAATCAATCAGCACAGAGGCCTGTATCCCTAAAGAACAACTAGGATACATTTGTGAAAATACAGTCATAGAAAATGAAGATTTGTGCTTAGATACTGAGGATAGAGTGTGCACTTTTGAAATGTTTCCCCATAATGACACCCGATCACAGGTTTACTATGTGGGAAATGGCTGTGCATGCATTAGAACACTATGCCTTCATGTTTTCATTGATTATTGTCCTGAGATAGCCAATGGTACCAATTTATGTGTGTGTAATTTTTCTAGAATAGTAGGCTGTGACTTTGAATATTCTGCTCCAATAACCACTATGCAATTGATTGAAGCCAAGTATACTCTGTATCATGATGTACCGCATTTGCAGATAGGCATGGATATTGATCTTTTGAAGGCAATGCTTATACACCCTGACATAGAACAATTAGTACATGAGGTTAATAGAACTACACAACGCAAGTAACACATGATTCAAAAGGTATACAGCAGGTGCTAACAAAGATAGAACAAGTAGGGAAGCGTCACGGGTGGGATATCTTTACAGGATACTCCCCTGCGACTACGCAAGTACTACATTACCTGAAATACCCTCTAATAGTCATGGTAGTGATGATTCTCCTGTTATCCTTCTTCAATGTGTGGCTATACTACAAATTGAATGATATAGTCAAAAAGATCCGAGTACTGTGGACAATGATTCAAAGGCGTGAGAACCTTCCCTTGGAACTTGACGAATGATTTCGTAAGTTCTAAGGAAAGGGGGGAATGAAGAAGAGAGTGGATCAGGCCAATCTGTTTATGTGAATTACTTAATGAAAAATTAAGACCTGTAATATATGCTAATGAATTTGTGTTCATAACTACTAATAATTCAGGGAAAGAAGCTAACAAAGCAGCCAAGACATTTCACTTTCCCATACAAAGCAGCTGAGACATTTCACTTTCCCATACACAGCAGCTGAGACATGTCATTTTTCTACTAGAACAATGTAACCAATACAAGGTCCTAACGGGATTAATTTCTAGCTAGCAAATAATTAAAGTGTAAGTCTTTTCTTCTGTAACTCTTTTCTTAAAACAAGTCTTGTTCTAAAAGCAAGGTACTGCCAAGGCCAGCTGGACACTAAAGGATGTGAACATCCGCACAAGAAGACTATAAAGATATCATCACCAACGGATAAGAAGAAATTATGGCTGGGGTCTTGTAACAATATAGCTTTGTAACAACCTAAATGAAGTCAGCAAGAACTAAGAATGTAGTATTGTTGTACCCTCCCCCTTTTACTGTATAAATACCCTAACCCCTTTTCCCTTAACCCTTTGGAACTCTTTGTCCGGCGCAAGCTGGGGGTTCCCCGGATCCGAAAATAAATACCTTTACTGTTTAAAGACTCAAACTCTGTCTCTAAACAGTTTTGTTTGGCCTTTTTCGGCTTCAGTGTGCTGGCAGCCCAGGAAGCCAAGCATGTCCTGAGCTACACAAAAAGCAGCATGGCCAGCAGGTCAGGGGAGGAGATTCTGCTCCTCTGCTCCACTCTGGTGAGACCTCACTGCAGTGCTGGGTCCAGTTCTGGAGCCCCAAGCACAAAGAGGACCTCGACCTGTTAGAACAAGTCCAGAGGAGGCCACAAAGATGATCAGAGTGCTGATCATCAGGAGGTTTCTGTGCCAACCTCCTGGTCTTATCAGGGTTGGTTTGGGGTAAGGGAAGGTTGCTCAGGATTTATTAATTTGGGGCCTGAAAAAATGCAGGGATGAAGATGACAAAAGCTCTGTGGGAGACCTGCTTGAATGTCTTGATGAGGAGCAAGCTTTTAAGGTCTTCTTCCACTGCTTCAGCTGATGCCCATTGGTCCTCACCCTCCCGTGTCTTCATTTCTTTCTGATACCATATGAGTTATCATATAATCATAGAATATTCAGAGTTGGAAGGGACCCATCAGGATGATCAAGTCTGTCTCTGTCCTGTGTAGGGTACCCCCAGGATCACACCATGAGCCTGAGAGCATCATTAAAAATCTTCATGGACTCAGTCAGGATTGGTGGTCTGACCACTTCTCTGGGAGAGTTGTCATTGCTTGGAAGCAATGAAGTTGTTCCATCGCTCAACTGCCCTTGGGGAAAAACTTTTCCCGGATATCTAACCTAAACCTCCCATAATTCAGCTTCCTATCATTTCCCCAAGTTCTTTCATTGGTCATATGAGTGAAGAAATCAGAACCAGCCCCATCTCTTCCCCTTATGAGGAGCCATAGACTGAAATGGGGTCTCCCCACAGCCTCCTTCTCTCCCAAATGAACAATCCAAGTGACCTCAGCTGCTCCTCATAAGTCATCCCTTCCAGACCCTTCACCATTCTTGTTGCTCTCCTTTGGACACTCTCCAACACCTTGATGCCTTTTCTATCCTGGGGTGCCCAAACTGCACACAGGACTCACAGGGAGGCCGTACCAGTGCAGAGCAGAGCAGGACAGTCACCTCCCTGAGCTGGCTGGTGACACTGTGCTTGATGCACCCCAGGACAGGGTTGGCCCTCCTGGCTGCCAGGACACACTGCTGCCACATCTCCAGTTTGCCATCAACCAGGACCCCCAGGACCCTCTCTGCTCTCCAGCCACTCGTTCCCCAGGCTGTACTTGCCCCCAGGGTTGCCCCATCCCAGGTGCAGAATTCAGCACTTGCCCTTGTGGTTGGTGATTCAGCACTTGCTGAACTTGTGGTTCAGCACTTGTCCTTCCTGTGCCTGCTGATTGCCCAGCTCTCTAACCTGCCGAGGTCTCTCATCCACAAACTTGCTTCAGATTCCTTCCAGCCCTGCACCCAAGTCACTGCTGAAGATGTTGAAGAGGACTGCGCCAAGGATGGAGCCCTGCAGGACCCCACTGGTTACCAGTCACCAGACTGATGTGACCCCATTCACTGTCACTCTTTGTGCTCCACCTGTGAGCCAGTTGCTAACCGATCACATAGCAGGGTTGTCCAGCTGTATGATGGACATTTTATGCAGGAAGATTCTATGAGAGACAGTACCAAAAGCCTTCCCCTTATTTCCACCCCAAAAACTCTCCGGAGGATTCCAACCCCCGTTATTCCCACCCCAAAACCCCCCGGATCCCTCCAACCCCCATTATTTCCCCCCCAAGATCCCTCCAACCCCCATTCCCCCCATCCTGAACCCCACAAGATGCCTCCAACCCCCCTTATTTCCACCCCAAAAACCCTTCAGATGCTTCCAACCCCCCTTATTTCCACCCCACATCCATCCAGATCCCTCCAACCCCCATTATTTCCACCCCAAAGGCCCCAAGATCCCTCCAACCCCTATTCTCTCCACCCTGAACCCCGCAAGATGCTTCCATCCCCCATTATCACCACCCCAAAGCCCCCCAGATCCCCATTAACCCCATCCTGAAACCTTTGAGATACCTCCAACCCCCATTATCCCTACCCTAAAGCCCCCCAGATCCCTCCAACCCCAATTCCCTCCCCCCTAAACACCCCAAAATCCCTCCAACCCCCATTATTTACACCCCAAAATCCCCCAAGATCCCTCCAACCCCCATTATTTCCCCCCCAAAGGCCCCATGATCCCTCCAACCCCCATTCCCTCCCTTCTAAACCCCCCAAAATCCCTCCAACCCCCATTATCCCCACCCCAAAATCCCCCAATGCTGGCCCTGCATTAAACTGTGACAAATTTTTGGTGCTCAGCGTGGGGCTTAAGCTATTTGGCTTGAGCCCAATCAAAATTTTGACTAATTTACCTGAATAGTTTTAACTCCAACTCCAGTGCGAGGATACCCAGATGGCTCCTCTGAGAAGGAGTCAGACCTTTGCCTTTGGAAATTTCACAGGGTTGGAAATTAAACCAATCGTGCTGTACCATTGGTATTCAGGGTATGTGATCTGTGGCTTTTTATCTGGGATTAGTGTTGCCCTGTGGTTCATTCTAGGTGAGAACTGCTCAAGAACTGCAGTTGTGATATGGTTTAAATACTGATATACAGTGTGGTACATGGTACAGTGGTGTTTCATACAGAGATAAAGAATTTGGTTGGTAATTACATATTCAGTTTTGATTTGGAAAATGATAGTGCTCTGTTTCATTCATAGAATGAAACACTGAATGAACATAGAATGAAACACTGAGCAGTGCTCTTGGTTCAGTCCCTGAAGCAGACACTGACTGAGAAACTGGCTGTTAATTTCAGCAAGTGCAGCTGCTTAGGAGAGACTTAGCTGAAAGCAAAATGACAAGACAGATAATCACTTTTATCATAGAATCATAGAATTGGCTGGGTTGGAAGGGACCTCAGAGATCAAGTCCAACAATTGAACCACCGTTGCGGTTGCTAGTCTATTCCAGGATAAGTCGACTGAAGTATCCAGCACTCCATCTTATTTCAAGCTGACTCTACCAGATTTAAATAGCAATAGAATTTCATTTCTGCATCTCCTGGTGGGTGTTGTAAATTTTTCTCATATATTGGTGAGGAGTAAGACAGAAACCACACTGGTGAGGATGAGCACTCTTCTTGGGAGATTCAGAGCTGCCCATGGTACACAGAGCATCCCCACTTCTGCCTCCACAGCTACTGCTCCCCCCCAAAGACAAGGGCATCAGGGATCCAAAGCAGTGATGGTGCCTCAGTGTCCAGACCTTGTGCTAACACTGTTTGCTGTCTTTATAATCCCCCTGTGGAGTGGGACAAAAGGCACTTTCAGCTCCTTTGTGGATGAAGCTATGCTGGGAAAGCCCTTGAGCAACCTCATCTGGTTCATCCTGCCTTGAGCAGGGCATTCAGACAAGGAAATGCTCAGGGGTCTCTTCCAGCCTGAGGTATTCTGTAATTCAGAATGACCTGGAGGGTCATGGGAATGATCTGAAGGATCATGGAGCAGGATGAGCAAGGGAAGCTCATCCTGGAGCAGCTCCAAGAGACACTACTGCTGAGTGAGGCTGATGCTGCGGATGGGATTAAGAAGGGAGTTCCGTGGGGAAAGGGGCAGGGTTGGCTTCAGTTGAGTGGGATCATGGAATAATGGAAAGGGTTGGGTTGGAAAAAGACCTTCTTTAAGCT
>CM041085.1:55591135-55676158 GCA_023079485.1 Archilochus colubris
TGGGTAGGGTTCCATGTGAGGGTTAGACCCAGCCAAAGTTTTCAATGGACACTCTTTGCGTTTGTTTGGCAGTCCCGACTGTTCGGAGTTTTGGGACTCTATTCAGCGATCCGGGAAAACAGCAGTTTTGGGCTGGTAGATTCGAGGTTTATGGTAAAACGCAAACCCGTAGGCCGACTGTGTGTGGTAATGTGGGTAAGACTCCATGTGAGGGTTAGGGCCAGCCGAAGTTTTCAGTGGCCACTCTTTTAATTTGTTTGCCAGTCCTGACCGTTCGGACTTTTGGGACCCCATTCATCGATCCGGGAAAACGGCCGTTTCGGGCTGGTAGATTGAAGGTATGTGCTGAAACGCAAACACGTAGGCCGACTGTTTGTGGTGCTGTGGGTAGGGTTCCATGTGAGGGTTAGGGTCAGCCAAAGTTTTCAGTGGCCTCTCTTTGCGGTTGTTTTCCAGTCCCGACCGTTCGGACTTTTGGGACCCCATTCAGCCATCCGGAAAACGGCCGCTTCGGGCTGGTAGATTAAAAGTTTTTGGTAAAACGCAAAGCAGTAGTCCGACTTTTGGTGGTACTGTGGGAAGGGTTCTATGTGAGGGGTCGGGCCAGCCAAAGTTTTCAGTGGCCACTCTTTGAATTTGTTTGCCAATCCAGAACGTTCGGACTTTTGGGTCTCCATTCATCGATTCGGGAAAACGGCCGCTTCGGGCTGGTAGACTAGAGGTTTGTGGTGAAACGCAAACTCGTAGGCCAACTGTTGCGTGTGCTGAGGATAGGGTTCCATGTGAGGGTTAGGGCCAGCCAAAGTTTTCAGTGGCCACTCTTTGCGTTTGTTTGCCTGTTCTGACCGTCCTGACATTGGGGACCCCATACACCGATCAAGGAAAACGGCCGCTTCAGGCTGGTAGATTGAAAGTTTCTTGTAAAACACAAATGCGTAGGCAGACTGTTAGTGGTGCTGTGGGTAGGGTTCCATGTGGGGGTTAGGGCCACCGAATGTTTTCAGTGGCCACTCTTTGCGTTTGTTTGCCAGTCTCGACTGTTCAGACTTCTGGGACCCCATTCAGCCATCCGGGAAAACAGCAGTTTCAGGCTGGTAGATTCGAGGTTTGTGGTAAAACGCAAACCCCTAGGCCGCCTGTTGGTGGTGCTGTGGGTAGGGTTCCATGTGAGGGCTCGGGCCAGCCAAAGTTTTCAGTGGCCACTCTTTGAATTTTATTGCCAGTCCTGACCGTTCGGACTTTTGGGTCTCCATTCATCGATTCGGGAAAACGGCCGCTTTGGGCTGGTAGACTAGAGGTTTGTGGTGAAACGCAAACTCGTAGGCCAACTGTTGCGTGTGCTGAGGATAGGGTTCCATGTGAGGGTTAGGGCCAGCCAAAGTTTTCAGTGGCCACTCTTTGCGTTTGTTTGCCTGTTCTGACCGTCCTGACATTGGGGACCCCATACACCGATCAAGGAAAACGGCCGCTTCAGGCTGGTAGATTGAAAGTTTGTCGTAAAACACAAATGCGTAGGCAGACTGTTAGTG
The DNA here is from genome assembly GCA_023079485.1 of Archilochus colubris. Classification (NCBI taxonomy): domain Eukaryota; kingdom Metazoa; phylum Chordata; class Aves; order Apodiformes; family Trochilidae; genus Archilochus; species Archilochus colubris. Next base: position 55,592,665 of record CM041085.1, read on the forward strand.
GTGCTGTGGGTAGGGTTCCATGTGGGGGTTAGGGCCACCGAATGTTTTCAGTGGCCACTCTTTGCGTTTGTTTGCCAGTCTCGACTGTTCAGACTTCTGGGACCCCATTCAGCCATCCGGGAAAACAGCAGTTTCAGGCTGGTAGATTCGAGGTTTGTGGTAAAACGGAAACCCCTAGGCCGCCTGTTGGTGGTGCTGTGGGTAGGGTTCCATGTGAGGGCTCGGGCCAGCCAAAGTTTTCAGTGGCCACTCTTTGAATTTTATTGCCAGTCCTGACCGTTCGGACTTTTGGGTCTCCATTCATCGATTCGGGAAAACGGCCGCTTTGGGCTGGCAGATTGAAGGTTTGTGCTGAAACGCAAACACGTAGGCCGACTGTTGGTGGTGCTGTAGGGAGAGTTCCATGTGAGGGTTAGGGCCAGCAAAAGTTTTCAGTGGCCACTCTTTGCGTTTGTTTGGCAGTCCCGACTGTTCGGAGTTTTGGGACTCTATTCAGCGATCCGGGAAATCAGCAGTTTCGGGCTGGTAGATTCGAGGTTTGTGGTAAAACTTTGTTCAAACGCTAACAAGTAGGCCGACAGTTGGTGGTGCTAACCCTCTCATGGAACTCTACCCACAGCACCACCAACAGTTGGCCTACGGGTTTCCGTTTCACCACAAACCTTGAATCTACCCGCCCGAAGCGGCCGTTTTCCTGGATGGCTGAATGGGGTCTCAAAAGTCCGAACGTTCTGGATTGGCAAACAAATTCAAAGAGTTGGCACTGAAAACTTTGGCTGGCCCTTACCCTCACATTACACTATACCCTCAGCACATGCAACAGTTGGCCTACGAGTTTGCGTTTCACCACAAACCTTGAGTCTACCATCCCGAAGCGGCCGTTTTCCTGGATCGATGTATGGAGACCCAAAAGTCCGAACGGTCGGGCCTGGCAAAAAAATTCAAAGAGTGGCCACTGAAAACTTTGGCTGGCCCTAACCCTCACATGGAACCCTACCCACAGCACCACCAACAGTCGGCCTACGGGTTTGCGTTTTACCACAAACCTTCAATCTACCAGCCTGAAGCGGCCGTTTTCCCGGATTGCAGAATGGGTTCCCAAAAGTCCGAACGGTCAGGCCTTGTGGAGAAACAAGATAAACCAGGTGCCTCGAGTTGCCAGAGAGTGGGTGTGAGTCCACCTGTGCCTGGTTAGGGCAGGCCCCCTATTACAAGGGGGCCAATAAAGGTGGGACACACACCCACAGAGGGTAGGTCAGCTCACTCTGGTGCGAGGCATGGAGAGGCCAGCAGCTCGTCGAGCCTCTGGAGCAAGAAAGGCTCTTCCTGGTACACTTCTATCCCGGAAGCGCTGTGTGGTGGCTGGAGTCCTGGAAGAGACCAGCAGCTCGTCGAGCTTCAGGAGCAAGAATGGCTCCTCCCGCTACATTTGTTGGAGAATGCGGGCAGCATAGCAAGAATGGCTAGCTTCAGGAGTAAGAATGGCTCCTCCTGCAACGTTTGGTGGAGAATGCGGGCAAAATACAGACATCTAAAGAAGCAGCAGTGTGAGGAGCTGGCAACAGGAAAATTATCCCTGATTTGAAAAAATGTCTGGGCTAACACTCTCTCTGAAAGGTATGACCAGCAATCTCTTTGGATTGGAAACCCCTGAGCAGAGGGAAGCCAAGATAAGGATTCTCTCTTTGGAAACCCCTGAGCAGAGGGAAGCCAGGAGGATGGAATCCATGGTATGGAATCCCATGGAGGAACCAGAAACCCTTTAGGAACCAGAAATCTCTTTGGAAACCCCTGAGCAAAGGGAAGCCAAGATAAGGATTCTCTCCTTGGAAGCCCCTGAGAAGAGGGAAGCCAAGAGAAGAGCAAATACAGGAGGGAGAAGAACAACTCAAAAGGTAGAGACTTTGTGAAAAAGTGCCTGGGCTGACACTGAACGGTTGCCTGAGAAGCTTGGGTTAAATCCCGTAAGTTATAATTGTATTTTTGTGTAAAAAATCCTGTGTAAAAAATCCTGTGTGTATTTTTGTAAATCCTGTGAAAAAAACCTGTATATTTAAAAATCCTGTAAAAATCCTGTATGTCTAAATCCTGTATAAGTGTATTCTGTAATCAGTGTTAAAATGTTTGTAAGCTAGGGCGAACCGGGAAAGCTTTGCTGTAAGAGAAAAAAAAAAAAAAGAGGGAAATGTAGAGAAACAAGATAAACCAAGTGCCTCGAATTGCCAGTGAGTGGGGGTGAGTCCACCTGTGCCTCATTAGGATAGGCCCCTATTGGGCATGAGCAAGATCAGGGGACCAATAAAGGTGGGACACACACCCACAGAGAAAAGCTAAGCTCACTCTGGTGTGAGGCAGGGTGAGGCCAGCAGCTCGTCGAGCCTCTGGAGCAAGAAAGGCTCTTCCTGCTACACTTCTACCCTAGAAGCGCTGTGTGGTGGCTGGAGTCCTGGAAGAGACCAGAAGCTTGTCAAGCTTCAGGAGCAAGAATGGCTCCTCCCGCTACAAGGCCTGGAAAAGAGACGCAAGGAGTGGCCACTGAAAACTTTGGCTGGCCCTAACCCTCACATGGAACACTACCCACAGCACCACCAACCGTCGGCCTACTTGTTTGCGTTTCACCACAAACCTTGAATATACAAGCCTGAAGCGGCCATTTCCCGGATGGCTGAATGGGGTCCCAAAAGTCCAAACGGTCGGGACTGGCAAACAAACGCAAAGAGTGGCCACTGAAAACTTTGGCTGGCCCTAACCCTTACATGGAACCCTATCCACAGCACCACCAACAGTTGGCCTAAGTGTTAGGATTTCACCACAAACCTTCAATCTACCATTCCGAAGCGGCCGTTTTCCGGGATCTATGAATGAAGACCCAAAAGTCCGAACGGTCAGGACTGGCAAACAAACGCAAAGAGTGGCAAATGAAAACTTTGCCTGGCCCTAACCCTCACATGGAACCCTGCACTCAGCACATGCAACAGTTGGCCTACGAGTTTGTGTTTCACCACAAACCTTGAGTATACCAGCCCGAAGTGGCAATTTTCCCGTATTGCAGAATGGGTTCCCAAAAGTCCGAACGGTCGGGCCTGGCAAAAAAATTCAAAGAGTGGCCACTGAAAACTTTGGCTGGCCCTAACCCTCACATGGAACCCTACCCACAGCACCACCAACAGTCGGCCTACGAGTTTGCGTTTTACGACAGACCTTGAATCTACCAGCCCGAAGCGGTCATTTTCCCGGATGGCTGAATGGGGTCCCAAAAGTCCGAACGTTCTGGATTGGCAAACAAATTCAAAGAGTGGGCACTGAAAACTTTGGCTGGCCCTAACCCTCACATGGAACCCTACCCTCAGTACACGCAACAGTTGGCCTACGAGTTTGCGTTTCAACACAAACTTTGAGTATACCAGCCCGAAGCGGCCGTTTTCCTGGATCAATGAATGGAGACCCCAATGTCCGAACGGTCAGGCCTGGAAAAAAAATTCAAAGAGTGGCCACTGAAAACTTTGGCTGACCGTAACCCTCTTATGGAACCTTACCCACAGCACCACACACAGTCGGAATACGGGTTTGCAGTTTATTACAAACCTTGAATCTACCACCCCGAAGCGGCCGTTTTCCTGGATGGCTGAATGGGGTCCCAAAAGTCCGAACGGTCAGGCCTGGTAAAAAAACGCAAGGAGTGGCCACTGAAAACTTTGTTGGCTCTAACCCTCACATGGAACCCTACCCACAGCACCACCAACAGTCGTCCTACCGGTTTGCGTTTTACCACAAACCTTGAGTCTACCAGCCCGAAGCGGCCGTTTTCCCGGATCGATGAATGGAGACCCAAAAGTCCGAACGGTCGGGCCTGGCAAAAAATTTCAAAGAGTGGCCACTGAAAACTTATGCTGGCCCTAACACTCACTTGGAACCTTACCCACAGCACCACCAACAGTCGGCCTATGGGTTTAGAGGTTACCAAAAACCTTGAATGTACCATCGCAAAGCGGCCATTTTCCGGATGGCAGAATGGGGTCCCAAAAGTCCAAACGGTTGGGACTGAAAAACAAACGCAAAGAGTGGCCACTGAAAACTTTGGCTGGCGCTAACCCTTACATGGAACCCTACCCACAGCACCACCAACAGTCGGCCTACGGTTTGCGTTTTACCACAAACCTTGAATCTACCTGCCCGGAGCGACCGTTTTCCCGGATGGCAGAATGTGTTCCCAAAAGTCCGAACGGTCAGGCCTGGTAAACAAACGCAAGGAGTGGCCACTGAAAAATTTGGCTGGCTCTAACTTTCACATGGAACCCTACCCACAGCACCACCAACAGTCGTCCTACCGGTTTGTGTTTTACTACAAACCTTGAATATATCAGCCCGGAGCGGCCGTTTTCCTGGATGGCTGAATGGGGTCCCAAAAGTCCGAACGTTCTGGACTGGCAAACAAATTCAAAGAGTGGGCACTGAAAACTTTGGCTGGCCCTAACCCTCACATGGAACCCTACCCACAGCACCACCAACAGTCGGCCTACAGGTTTGTGTTTTACCATAAACCTCGAATCTACCAGCCCGAAACTGCTGTTTTCCCGGATCACTGAAAGAGTCCCAAAAGTCCGAACAATCGGGACTACCAAACAAACGCAAAGAGTGTCCATTGAAAACTTTGGGTGGCTCTAACCCTCACATGGAACCCTACCCACAGAACCACTAACAGTCGGCCTATGCGTTTGAGTTTTACCATAAACCTTCAATCTACCAGCCCGAAGCGCCCGTTTTCCTTGATCGGTGTATGGGGTCCCCAACATCCAAATGGTCAGAACAGGCAAACAAATTCAAAGAGTGGGCACTGAAAACTTTGCTGGCTCTAACCCTCACATGGAACCCTACCCACAGCACCATCAACAGTCGTCCTACCGGTTTGCGTTTTACCACAAACAGTGAATCTACCAGCATGAAGCAGCCGTTTTCCCGGATGGCTGAATGGGGTCCCAGAAGTCAGAACAGTCTGGACGGGCAAACAAACGCAAAGAGTGGCCACTGAAAACTTTGGCTGGCCCTAACCCTCACATGGAACCGTACCCACAGCACCACCAACAGTTGGCCTACTTGTTAGCGTTTGACCACAAACCTTGAATCTACTAGCCCGAAGCAGCCATTTCCCGGATTGCTGAATGGGATCCCAAAAGTCCGAACGGTCGGGACTGGCAAAAAAACGCAAAGAGTGGCCACTGAAAAGTTTGACTGGCCCTAACCCTCACATGGAACCCTACCCACAGCACCACTAACAGTCGGCCTACGGGTTTGCGTTTTACCACAAACCGTGAGTCTACCAGCCCGAAGCAGCCGTTTTCCCGGATCGATGAATGGAGACCCAAAAGTCCGAACATTCTTGATTGGCAAACAAATTCAAAGAGTGGGCAGTGAAAACTTTGCCTGGCCCTAACCCTCACATTGAACCCTACCCTCAGCACATGCAACAGTTGGCCTACGAGTTTGCGTTTCACCACAAACCTTGAGTCTACCAGCCCGAAGCGGCCGTTTTCCCGGATCGATGAATGGAGACCCAGAAGTCCGAACGGTCGGGCCTGGCAAAAAAATTCAAAGAGTCGCCACTGAAAACTTTGGCTGGCCCTAACCTTCACATGGAACCTTACCCACAGCACCACACACAGTCGGCCTATGGGTTTGCGTTTTACGACAAACCTTGAATCTACCAGCCCGAAGCGGCTGTTTTCCTGGATGGCTGAGTGGGGTCCCAAAAGTCCGAACGTTCTGGACTGGAAAACAAACGCAAAGAGTGGCCAGTGAAAACTTTGGCTGTCCCTAACCCTCACATGGAACCCTACCCACAGCTCTACCAAAAGTCGGCTTACTTGTTAGCGTTTGACCACAAACCTCTAATCTACCAACGGGAAGAGGCCGTTTTCCCGGATCGCTGAGTAGAGTCCCAAAAGTCCGAACAGTCGGGACTGCCAAACAAACGCAAAGTGTGTCCATTGAAAACTTTGGCTGGCCCTAGCCCTCACATGGAACCCTACCCACAGCACCACCAACAGCCGTCCTACGGGTTTGCGTTTCACCACAAACCTTGAATCTACCAGCCCGAAGCGGTTGTTTTCCTAGATGGCTGAATGGGGTCCCAAAAGGCCGAACGGTCTTGATTGGCAAACAAATTCAAAGAGTGGGCACTAAAAACTTTGGCTGGCCCTATCCCTCACATGGAACCCTACCCTCAGCACACGCAACAGTTGGCCTACGAGTTTGCGTTTCACCACAAACCTTGAGTCTACCAGCCCGAAGCGGTCGTTTTCCCGGATCGATGAATGGGTCCCAAAAATCCGAACGGTTGGGATTGGTAAACAAACGCAAAGAGTGGCCACTGAAAACTTTGGCTGGCCCTAACCCTCACATGGAACCCTACCCTCAGCACACGCAACAGTCGGCCTACAGTTTTGCGTTTTTTCACAAACCTTCAATCTACCAGCCCGAAGCGGCCATTTTCCCGGATCGCAAAATGGGGTCCGAAACATTCGAAAGGTAAGGCCTGGTAAACAAACGTAAGGAGTGGCCACTGAAAACTTTGCCTGGCTCTAACTCTTACATGGAAGGCTACCCACAGCACCATCAACAGTCGTCCTACCGGTTTGCGTTTTACCACAAACCTCTAGTCTACCAGCCCGAAGCGGCCGTTTTCCCGGATGGCTGAATGGGGTCCCAAAAGTCCTAACGGTCGGGACTTGCAAAAAGACGCTAAGAGTGGCTTACCTTAAAACCTATCCCTATCCCTTACCCGAAACCTTACACTAATTCTAACCCTAAACTGTAACTCTAATCCAAAAGCCTATCTCTAACCTAATCCTAATTCGAACCCTATCCCTAAACAGAAATTTAACTTTTAAGCCATGAATGATATTCCTAAACAGATCCCGAACCCAGAGCATATTAAGCAAAGGAGTACATCTAATCTGCCGAGCTGGCCAAAACTGCTTCTCTCTCTGTAAACAGGGACAGGGAGCGTTTCTAATGCTCTGATACTCTCCAGATTTCTTTTCTCGGCATCACTCTGGAATACCTTCCGACATCACGTTTCTTGAAAGAAAAGCTGCAAGAGAGCTAGAAAGCTGTGGCACCCTCAAATTTTAAAGCAGATGTGAATATTGTTTCGCCTTTCCCTTGAGGTGGGGAGATGTGAAACTAGTCTCTATCTCACACCGGCTTCCTTTCGTTTCTCAAGAGCCCAAAGGTCTTTTGCATTAAGCAGCAGAGCTGAACCGATTTCGGTGCATGGAAAAGATCTCACAGTACAAAACTGGGTCTAGGAATGAGAGCTATCCCCACCCATTTCGATGCCCGGACAGTTTGGAAATGCTCTTCTGTTTCCAGATTTTGCCTCTCAGACTCATTTGAATGCTTGTAAACATATGGTTTCTTGAAATGAAAGTTGAAAGAGAGAGTTATCAGGCTAAGAGACCAGGAAACCTCCAAGAAATGGATGTGGAATTCGGTCTTGGGTTTCGCCTTTCCGTGGGTAGATGTTACAATCTATAATTAGTGCCTCTGGGCTCCTGGTTCCACTGCCTTTGCAACATTCCCAAGGCTTGTTTTCTCTCTTTTAAAGAAAGAGAACCTATGGGAGAAAGACTTTCCAGTTGACACAGTAACTGAGAGGAATGACATTCCTAACCCTAAATCTAATTCTAACCCTAAACCTAAAGAATGCTATTTCTATCCTTACTTTTAAACCTATCCCTGACCCGAAACCTTACACTAACTCTAACCCTAAACTGTAACTCTACTCCAAAAGCCTAACTCTAACCTAAACCTAATTCGAACCCTATCCCTAAACAGAAATTTAACCTTTAAGCCATGAATGATATTCCAAAACCAATCCCGAATCCAGAGCATATTAAGCAAATGAGTACATCTAATCTGCCGAGCTGGCCGAAAGTGCTTCTCTGTCTCTAAACAGGGACAGGGTGCAATTCTAATGCTCTGATACTCTCCAGATTTCGTTTCTCAGCTTCACTCTGGAATACCTTCCAACATCACGTTTCTTGAAAAAAAGCTGCAAGAGAGCTAGAAAGCTGTGGCACCCTCAAATTTTAAAGCAGATGTGAATATTGTTTCGCCTTTCCCTTGAGGTGGGGAGAAGTGAAACGAGTCTCTTTCTCAAACCAGCTTCCTTTCATTACTCAAGAGCCCAAAGGTCTTTTGCATTAAGCAGCAGAGCTGAACCGATTTCGGTGCATGGAAAAGATCTAACAGTACAAAACTGGGTCTAGGAATGAGAGCTATCCCCACCCATTTCGATGCCCGGACAGTTTGGAAATGCTCTTCTGTTTCCAGATTTTGCCTCTCAGCTTCATTTGAATGCTTGTAAACATATGGTTTCTTGAAATGAAAGTTGAAAGAGAGAGTTATCAGGCTAAGAGACCAGGAAACCTCCAAGAAATGGATGTGGAATTCGGTCTTGGGTTTCGCCTTTCTGTGGGTAGATGTTACAATCGATAAATAGTGCCTCTGGGCTCCTGGTTCCACTGCCTTTGCAACATTCCCAAGGCTTGTTTTCTCTCTTTTAAAGAAAGAGAACCTACGGGAGAAAGACTTTCAAGCTGACACAGTAACTGAGAGGAATGACATTCCTAACCCTAAATCTAACTCTAACCTTAAACCTAAAGAATGCTATTTCTATCCTTACTTTTAAACCTATCCCTGACCCGAAACCTTACACTAACTCTAACCCTAAACTGTAACTCTAATCCAAAAGCCTAACTCTAACCTAAACCTAATTCGAACCCTATCCCTAAACAGAAATTTAACCTTTAAGCCATGAATGATGTTCCTAAACCGATCCCGAACCTGAGCATATTAAGCAAAGGAGTACATCTAATCTGCCAAAGTTTTCAGTGGCCACTCTTTGCGTTTGTTTTCCACTCGGGACCGTTCGGACTTTTGGGACCCCACTCAGCCATCGAGGAAAATGGCCGCTTTGGGCTGGTAGATTTGAAATTTTGTGGTAAAACGCAAACCGGTAGGCGGACTGTTGGTGGTGCTGTGGGTAGGGTTCCATGTGAGGGCTTGGGCCAGCCAAAGTTTTCAGTGGCCACTCTGCGTTTGTTTGCCTGTTCCGACCGTTCGGACGTTGGGGACCCCATTCACCGATATAGGAAAACGGCCGCTTCGGGCTGGTAGATTGAAGGTTTGTATTAAAACGCAAACCCGTAGGCCGACTGTTGGTGGTGCAGTGGGTAGGATTCCATGTGAGGGTTAGGGCCAGCCAAAGTTTTCAGTGGCCACTCTTTGCGTTTGTTTGCCAGTCCCAACCGTTTGGACTTTTGGGACCCCATTCATTGATCCGGGAAAATGGCTGCTTTGGGATGGTACATTCAAGGTTTGTGGTATACTGCAAACCCGTAGGCCGACTATGTGTGGTACTGTGGATAAGGTTCCATGTGAGGGTTAGGGCCAGCCAAAGTTTTCAGTGGCCACTCTTTGCGTCTGTTTGCCAGTCCCCACTATTCGGACTTTTAGGACCCCATTCAGCCACCTCTGAATGGCCGCTTCGGGCTGGTAGATTCAAGGTTTGTCGTAAAACGCAAATCCGTAGGCCGACTCTTGGTGGTGCTGTGGGTAGGGTTTAATGTGAAGGTTAGGGCCAGCCAAAGTTTTCAGTGGCCGCTCTTTGTGTTTTTTTGCACATCCAGAACGTTCGGATTTTAGGGATTCCATTCTGCGATCTGGGAAAACGGCGGCTTCAAGCTAGTAGATTCAAGTTTTGTGGTGAAACGGAAACCCCTAGGCTGACTGTTGGTGGTGCTGTGGGTAGGGTTCCATGTGAGGGTTAGAGCCAGCCAAAGTTTTCAGTGGCCACTCTCTGCGTTTGTTTGCCAGTCCTGACCGTTCGGACTTCTGGGACCCCATTCTGCGATCCGGGAAAACGGCCGCTTCGGGCTAGTTGATTGAAGGTTTGTGGTAAAACGCAAACCCGTAGGCCGACTGTTGGTGGTACTGTGGGTAGTGTTCCATGTGAGGGTTAGGGCCAGCCAAAGTTTTCAGTGGCCACTTTTAGTGAGACAGGACCAGGTGCCCTGAGTTATTGATGAGTGGTTGTGGGTTCACCTGTGTCTGGCCTCCCTCCTGAGCATGTGCAGGAGCAGGGGGCCAATAAGAGAGCAGCTGACACCCACAGAGGGAGCTCTCACTCTTCAGTTAGGATAGAGAAGCCCACAGTCCGAGGAGCCCCAGGAGCCGGGAAGAAGGGATAGATCCCGGAGCCCCAGGAACATCCCTAGGTCATCGTCCAGGAATGGGCTAAACCCCGAGGCCTCAGGATTAGCCCTAGGAGCAAGAAGGGCTCCTCCCGCTACATCTGGTGGAGAATGCGGGCAGTCTGCAGAAAACCTAGTTGGCACAGAAACTGCAAGAATGTTCTCCCTGTAAGGTATGATCAACAAGCTCTTTGGACAGAAAACCCCAGAGCAGAGGGGAAAATCCCATGAGGAAGGGTTAAATCCCGAGGCCCATGAGGAAAGAAACCCCGGAACAGAGGGAAACCAAGCCAGAAGAGCAGATACAGGAGGGAGAATAATAACTAGAAGAACAACTTGCAGAGACTCTGTGAAAAGTGCCTGGTGCAACTTGCAGAGACTTTGTGAAATATGCCTAGGCTAAGCCCTTGAGCAGAGGGAAATCCCATGAGGAAGGGTTAAATCCCGAGGCCCATGAGGAAAGAAACCCCGGAATAGAGGGCAAGTGCCTGGGACAATTTGCAGAGACTTTGTGAAGAGTGCTCAGACAACTTGCAGAGACTTTGCCAGAAAGGGGCTGACATCGAGCGAATATATGGGTATGGAAAGAAAGAAGGTTGAGAATTCTCCCCAAAATATGTGTAAGGGTTGAGAATTCTCCCTAAAAATATATGTAAATTGTGTGATGTTTAATTCCTCTTAAAGATGTATATGTAAAAAGATGTAAATATGTAAATGTCTGTGTGAAAAAAAAAAAAAAAAAAAAAAAGGGGGAAATGTAGTGAGACAGGACCAGGTGCCCTGAGTTATTGATGAGTGGGTGTGGGTTCACCTGTGTCTGGCCTCCCTCCTGAGCATGTGCAGGAGCAGGGGCCAATAAGAGAGCAGCTGACACCCATGGAGAGAGCTCACTCTTCAGTGAGGATGGAGAAGCCCACAGCTCGAGGAGCCCCAGGAGAAGGCAAGAAGGGGTAGATCCCGAGGCCTCAGGAGCAGCCCTAGGACATGGTCCAGGAATGGGCAAACCCCGAGGCCTCAGGATCAGCCCTAGGAGCAAGAAGGGCTCCTCCCGCTATATCTGGTGGAGAAGGCCTCCCTCCTGAGCATGTGCAGGAGCTGGGGGCCAATAAAAGAGCAGCTGACACCCACGGAAAGGGCTTTCACTCTTCAGTGTGGATGGAGAAGCCCACAGCTCGAGGAAACCCAGGAGCAGGCAAGAAAGGGTAGATCCCGAGGCCTCAGGAGCAGCCCTAGGACATCATCCAGGAATGGGCTAAACCCCGAGGTCTCAGGAGCAGCCCTAGGACATCGTCCAGGAATGGGCTAAACCCCGAGGCCTCAGGAGCAGCCCTAGGAGCAAGAAGGGCTCCTCCCGCTACAGCAACTCTTTGCGTTTGTTTGCCAGTCCTGACCGTTCGGACTTTTAGGACCCCATTCTGCGAGCCGGGAAAACGGCCACTTCGGGCTGGTAGATTCAAGGTTTGTGGTAAAACGCAAACCCGTAGGCCGACTGTTGATGGTGCTGTGGGTAAGGTTCCATGTGAGGGCTAAAGCACGCCAAAGTTTTCAGTGGCCACTCTTTGCGTTTGTTTGCCAGTCCCGACCGTTCGGACTTGTGGGACCCCATTCAGCGATCCAGGAAAACAGCCGCTTCGGGCTGGGAGATTGAAGGTTTGTGGTAAAACGCAAACGTGTAGGCCGACTGTTGGTGGTCCCGTGGGTAGGGTTCCATGTGAAGGTTAGGGCCAGCCAAAGTTTTCAGTGGCCACTCCTTGCGTTTGTTTGCCAGTCCTTACCGTTCGGACGTTGGAGACCCCATTCAGCCATCCGGGAAAACGGCCCCTTCGGGCTGGGAGATTCAAGGATTGTGGTAAAACGCAAACCCGTAGGCCTACTGTTCATGGTGCTGTGGGTATGGTTCCATGTGAGGGCTAGAGCAAGCCAAAGTTTCCGTAGCCACTCTTTGTGTTTTTTTTCCAGGCCGGACCGTTCGGACTTTTGGGACCCCATTCGGCCACCTGGGAATGGCCACATCGGGCTGGTAGATTCAAGGTTTGTGGTAAAACGCAAAGGCGTAGGCCGACTGTTAGTGGTGCAGTGGGTAGGGTTCCATGTGAGGGTTAGGGCAAGCCAAAGTTTTCAATGGCCACTCTTTGCGTTTGTTTGCCAGTCCCGACCGTTCGGACTTTTGGGACCCCATTCAACAATCCGGGAAATGGCTGCTTCAGGCTGGTAGATTCAAGGTTTGTGGTAAAACGCTAACACGTAGGCCGACTGTTGGTGGTGCTGAGGGTAGGGTTTTATGTGAAGGTTAGAGCCAGCAAAAGTTTTCAATGGCCACTCTTTGCGTTTGTTTCCCAGTCCTGACCGTTTAGACTTTTGGGACTGCATTCAGCCATCCGGGAAAACGGCCTCTTCGGGCTGGTAGATTCAAGGTTTGTGGTAAAACGCAAACCCGTAGGCCGACTGTTGGTGGTGCTGTGGGTAGTGTTCCATGTGAGGTTTAGGGTCAGCCAAAGTTTTCAGTGGCCACTCTTTGCGTTTGTTTGCCAGTCCCGACCATTCGGACTTCTGGGACCCCATTCAGCCACTTGGGAATGGCCGCTTCGGGCTGGTAGATTCAAGGTTTGTCGTAAAACTCAAACCCGTAGGCCGACTGTTGGTGATGCTGTGGGTAGGGTTCCATGTGAGGGTTAAGGCCAGACAAAGTTTTCAATGGCCTCTTTTTGCGTTTGTTTGCCAGTCCTAACCGTTCGGACTTCTGGGACCCCATTCATTGATCCCGGAAAACGGCCGCTTCGGTCTGGTAGATTCAAGGTTTGTGGTAAAACGCTAACACTAAGGCCGACTGTTGGTGGTGCTGTGGGTAGGGTTCCATGTGAGGTTTAGGGTCAGCCAAAGTTTTCAGTGGCCACTCTTTGCGTTTGTTTGCCAGTCCCGACCATTCGGACATTTGGGACCCCATTCTGCGATCCGGGAAAACGGCCGCTTCGGGCTGGTAGATTCAAGGCTTGTGGTAAAACGCAAACCGGTAGGCGGACTGTTGGTGGTGCTGTGGGTAGGGTTCCATGTGAGGGTTAGGGCCAGCCAAAGTTTTCATTGGCCACTCGCTGAATTTTTTTGGCAGGCCCGACCGTTCGGACTTTTGGGACCCCATTCTGCGATCCGGGAAAACGGCCGCTTCGGGATCGTAGATTCAAGGTTTGTGGTAAATCGCAAACCCGTAGGCCGACTGTTGGTGGTGCTGTGGGTAGGGTTCCATGTGAGGGTTAGGGCCAGTCAAAGTTTTCAGTGGCACATCTTTGTGTTTGTTTTTCCTGTTCCGACCGTTCGGACGCTGGGGACCCGATTCACATATCCAGGAAAGCGGCCGCTTCGGGCTGGTAGATTCAAGGTTTGTGGTAAAACGCAAACCCGTAGGCCGACTGTTGCTGGTGCTGTGGGTAGGGTTCTATGTGAGGGCTAGGGTCAGCCAAAGTTTTCAGTAGCCACTCTTTGCGTTTGTTTGCCAGTCCCGACCATTCGGACTTTTGGGACCCAAATCTGCGATCCGGGAAAACGGTCGCTTCGGGATGGTAGATTCAAGGTTTGTGGTGAAAAGCAAACCCGTAGGCCGACTGTTGGTGGTGCTGTGGGTAGGGTTCCATGTGAGGGTTAGAGCCAGCCAAAGTTTTCAGTGGCTACTCCTTCCGTTTTTTTGCCAGTCCTGACCATTCGGACTTCTGGGACCCCATTCTGCGATCCGGGAAAACGGCCGCTTCGGGCTAGTTGATTCAAGGTTTGTGGTGAAACGCAAACCCGTAGGCCGACTGTTGGTGGTGCTGTGGGTAGGGTTCCATGTGAGGGTTAGAGCCAGCCAAAGTTTTCAGTGGCCACTCCTTGCGTTTGTTTACCAGTCCTGACCGTTCGGACTTCTGGGACCCCATTCAGCCATCCGGGAAAAGCCGCCCGGGGCTAGTTGATTGAAGGTTTGTGGTAAAACTGCCCTGAAGGCCACTGATTATGGTTCTGTGGGTAGGGTTCCATGTGAGGGTTAGGCCAGCCAAAGTTTTCAGTGGCCATTCTTTGCGTTTGTTTGCCAGTCCTGACCGTTCGGACTAATGGTACCCCATTCTGCGATCCGGGAAAAAGGCCGCTTTGGTCTGGTAGATTCAAGGTTTGCGGAAACGCAAAACCCGAGGCCGACTGTAGGTGGTGCTGTGGGTAGGGTTCCATGTGAGGGTTACGGTCAGCCAAAGTTTTCTGTGGCCACTTTTGCGTCTGTTTGCCAGTCCCGACCATTCGGACTTCTGGGACCCCATTCAGCCACTTGGGAATGGCCGCTTCGGGCTGGTAGATTCAAGGTTTGTCGTAAAACTCAAACCCGTAGGCCGACTGTTGGTGATGCTGTGGGTAGGGTTCCATGTGAGGGTTAAGGCCAGACAAAGTTTTCAATGGCCTCTTTTTGCGTTTGTTTGCCAGTCCTAACCGTTCGGACTTCTGGGACCCCATTCATTGATCCCGGAAAACGGCCGCTTCGGTCTGGTAGATTCAAGGTTTGTGGTAAAACGCTAACACTAAGGCCGACTGTTGGTGGTGCTGTGGGTAGGGTTCCATGTGAGGGTTAGGGCCAGCCAAAGTTTTCAGTGGCCACTCTTTGCGTTTGTTTGCCAGTCCTGACCGTTTAGACTTTTGAGACCCCATTCAGCCATCCGGGAAAACGGCCTCTTCCTGTTGGAAGATTCGACGTTTGTGGTAAAACGCAAACTCTTAAGCTGACTGTTAGTGGTGTTTTGGGTAGGGTTCCATGTGAGGGTTAGGGCCAGCCAAAGTTTTCAGTGGCCACTCTTTGCGTCTGTTTGCCAGTCCCGACCGTTCGGACGTTGGGGACCCCATTCAGCCATCCGGGAATGGCCGCTTCGGGCTGGTAGGTTGAAGGTTTGTGGTAAAACTCAAACCCGTAGGCCGAGTGATTATGGTGCTGTGGGTAAGGTTCCAAGTGAGGGTTAGGGCCAGCCAAAGTTTTCAGTGGTCACTCTTTGCGTTTGTTTTCCAGTCCTGACCGTTTCGACTTTTGGGACCCCATTCTGCGATCCGGGAAAAAGGCGCTTCGGGCTGGTAGATTCAAGGTTTGTGATAAAACGCAAACCCGTAGGCCGACTGTTGGTGGTGCTGTGGGTAGGGTTCCACGTGAGGGGTAGGGTCAGCCAAAGTTTTCAGTTTCCACTCTTTGCGTTTGTTTGCCAGTCCAGAACGTTCAAATTTTTGGGTCTCCATTCATCGATCCCGGAAAACGGCCGCTTTGGTCTGGTAGATTCATGGTTTGTGGTAAAACGCAAAATCGTAGGCAAACTGTTGGTAGTGCTGTGGGTAGGGTTCCATGTGAGGGTTAGGGCCAGCCAAAGTTTTCAGTGGACACTCTTTGCGTTTTTTTTCCAGTACCGACCATTCAGACTTATGTGACCCCATTCAGCCATCCGGGAAAACGGCCGCTTCGGGCTAGTTGATTGAAGGTTTGTGGTAAAACGCAAACCCGTAGGCCGACTGATTATGGTGCTGTGGGTAGGGTTCCATGTGAGGGTTAGGGCCAGCCAAAGTTTTCAGTGGCCACTCTTTGCGTTTGTTTGCCAGTCCCGACCGTACAGATTTCTGGGACCCCATTCTGCGATCCGGGATAACGGCCGCATCGGGCTGCTTGATTGAAGGATTATTGTAAAATGCCAACCCGTAGGCCAACTTTTGGTGGTGCTGTGAGTAGGGTTCCATGTGAGGGTCAGGGCCAGCCAAAGTTTTCAGTGGACACTCAGCGTTTGCTTGCCATTCCCGACCGTTCGGACATTGGGGACCCCATTCAGCCATCCGGGAAATGGCCGTTTCGAGCTGGTAGATTCGAGGTTTGTGGTAAACTGCTAAGAATAAGGCCGACTGCTGTTGGTGCTGTTGTTAGGGTTCCATGTGAGGGTTAGGGCCAGCCAAAATTTTAAGTGGACACTCTGCGTTTGTTTACCAGTCCCAACCGTTCGGACGTTGGGGACCTCATTCAGCCATCCAGGAAAACGGCCGCTTCGGGCTGGTAGATTGAAGGTTTGTGGTAAAACGCAAACCCGTAGGCCGACTGTTGGTAATGCTTTAGGTAGGGTTCCATGTGAGGGTTTGGGCCAGCCATAGTTTTCAGTGGCCACTCTTTGCGTCTGTTTTCCAGTCCAAACCCTTCAGACGTGTGGGACCCCATTCAGCGATCCAGGGAAACGGCCGCTTCGGGATGGTAGATTGAAGGTTTGTGGTAAAACGCAAACCCGTATGCCGACTGTTGGTGGTGCTGTGGGTAGGGTTCCATGTGAGGGCTAGGGCCAGCTAAAGTTTTCAGTGGCCACTCTTTGCGTTTGTTTACTAGTCCTGACAGTTAAGACTTTTGGGACCCCTGTCAGCCATCTGGGAAATGGCCGCTTCGGGCTGGTAGATTGAAGGTTTGTGGTAAAACACAAACCCGTAGGCCGACTGTTGATGGTGCTGTGGGTAGGGTTCCATGTGAGGGTTTGGGCCAGCCATAGTTTTCAGTGGCCACTCTTTGCGTCTGTTTGCCAATCCCAACCGTTCGGACTTTGGGGACCCCATTCAGCGATCCAGGACAACGGCCGCTTTGAGATGGTAGATTCAAGGTTTGTGGTAAAACGAAAATGCGTAGGCCGACTGTTAGTAAAGTAGTGGGTAGGGTTCCATGTGAGGGTTAGGGCCAGCCAAAGTTTTCAGTGGCCACTCTTTGCGTTTTTTTGCCAGTCCCGACTGTTCTTACTTCTGGGACCCCATTCTGCGATCCTGGATGGCCACTTAGGCCTGTTAAATTAATGGTTTGTGGTAAAACGAAAACCCGTAGGCCGACTCTTGATGGTTCTGTGGGTAGGGTTCCATGTAAGGGTTAGGGCCAACCAAAGTTTTCAGTGGCCACTCTTTGCGTTTGTTTGCCAGAACCGACCGTTCGGACTTTTGGGACCCCATTTAGCCACCTTGCAATGGCAGCTTTGGGCTGGTAGATTGAAGGTTTGTAGTAAAATGCAAACCCGTAGGCCAACTGTTCGTGGTGCTGTGGGTAGGGTTCCATTTGAGGGCAAGGGCCAGCCAAAGTTTTCAGTGGCCACTCTTTGCGTTTGTTTGCCTGTTCCGACCGTTCGGACGTTGGGGACCCCAATCAGCGATCCAAGGAAACGGCCGCTTCGGGGTGGTAGATTGAAGGTTTGTGGTAAAACGCAAACCCGTAGGCCGACTGTTGGTGGTTCTGTGGGTAGGGTTCCATGTGAGGGCTAGGGCCAGCCAAAGTTTTCACTGGCCACTCTGCGTTTGTTTTACAGTCCCGACCGTTCGGACTTTTGGGACCCCATTCAGACATCCAGGAAATGGCCATTGCGAGCTGGTAGATTCGAGGTTTGTGGTAAAACGCAAGCCCGTAGGCCGACTGTTGGTGGTGCTTTGGGTGGGGTTCCATGTGAGGGCTCGGACCAGCCAAAGTTTTCAGTGGCCACTCTTTGCATTTATTTGCCAGCCCCAACCGTTCGCACTTTTGGGACCCCATTCACATATCCAGGAAAACGGCAGCTTCGGGCTCGTAGATTGAATGTTTGTGGTAAAACGCAAACGCGTAGGCCAAATGTTGGTGGTTCTGTCGGTAGGTTTCCATGTGGAGGTTAGGGCCAGCGAAAGTTTTCAGTGGCCACTCTTTGCTTTTGTTTTCCAGTCCCGACCGTTCGGATTTTTAGGACCACATTCATCGATCCGGGTAAACGGCCGCTTCGGGCTGGTAGATTCAAGGTTTTTGGTAAAAGGCTAACACGTAGGCCGACTGGTGGTGGTTCTGTCGGTAGGGTTCCATGTGAGGGTTAGGGCCAGCCAAAGTTCTCAGTGGCCACTCTTTGCGTTTGTTCGCCAGTCCCGACCGTTCGGATTTCTGGGTCCGCATTCAGCGATCCGGGAAAACGGCCGCTTCGTGCTGGCAGATTGAAGGTTTGTGGTAAAACGCAAACCGGTAGGCCGATTCCTGATGGTGCTGTGGGTAGGGTTCCATGTGAGGGTGAGGGCCAGTCAAAGTTTTCAGTGGCCACTCTTTGCGTTTGTTTTTCCAGTCCAAAACGTTCGGATTTTTGGGTCTCCATTTATCGTTCCCGGAAAACAGCCGCTTCAGTCTGGTAGATTCAAGGTTTATGGTAAAACGCAAACCTGTAGGCCGACTGTTGGTGGTGCTGTGGGTAGGGTTCCATGTGAGGGTTAGGGCCAGCCAAATTTTTCAGTGTCCACTATTTGTGTTTGTTTGCCAATCCAGATCTTTCGGACTTTTTGGATTCCATTCTGCGATCCGGGAAAACAGCTGCTTCGGGCTTTTAGATTCAAGGTTTGTCGTAAAACGCAAACGCGTAGGCTGACTGTTGGTGGTTCTGTGGGTAGGGTTCCATGTGAGGGTTAGGGCCAGCCAACCTTTTCAGTGGCCACTGTTTGCGTTTGTTTTCCAATCCAGAACGTTCGGACTTCTGGGACCCCATTCAACCCTCCGGGAAAACGGGCTCTTCGGGCTGGTAGATTGAAGGTTTGTTGTAAAACGCAAACCGGTAGGCCGACTGTTGGTGGTGCTGTGGGTAGGGTTCCATGTGAGGTTTAGGGCCAGCCAAAGTTTTCAGTGGCCACTCTTTGCGTTTCTTTGCCAATCCAGAACGTTCGGACTTTTGGGTCTCCATTCATCGATACCGGAAAACGACCGCTTCGGTCTGGTAGATTCAAGGGTTGTGGTAAAACGCAAACTCGTAGGCCAACTGTTGGTGGTGCTTAGGGTAGGGTTTCATGTGAAGGTTAGGGCCAGCCTAAGTTTTAAGTGGCCACTCTTTGCGTTTGTTTTCCAGTCTTGACCGCTTAGAGTTTGGGACCCTATTCAGCCATCCGGGAAAATGGTCTCTTCCCGTTAGTTGATTAACGGTTTGTGGTGAAACGCAAACCCGTAGGTCGACTGTTGGTGGTGCTGTGGGTAGGGTTCCATGTGAGGGTTAGGGCCAGCCAAAGTTTTCAGTGGACACTCTTTGCGTTTTTTTGCCAGTCCCGCCCGCCGTTCGGACTTCTGGGCCCTCATTCAGCCATCCAGGAAAACGGCCGCTTCGGGCTGGTAGATTTAAGGTTTGTGGTAAAACACAAACCCGTAGGCCGACTGTTGTTGGTGCTGTGGGTAGGGTTCCATGTGAGGGTTAGGGTCAGCCATAGTTTTCAGTGGCCACTCTTTGTGTTTGTTTTCCAATTCAGAACTTTCGGACTTTTAGAATTCCATTCTGCGATCCGCGAAAACGGCCGCTTCGGGCTGGTAGATTCAAGGTTTGTGGTAAAATACAAACCCGTAGGCCGACTGTTGGTGGTGCTAGGGGTAGGGTTCCATGTGAGGGTTACGGCAAGCCAAAGTTTTCAGTGGCCACTCTTTGCGTCTGTTTGCCAGTCCCGACCGTTCGGACTTGTGGGACCCCATTCAGCCATCCGGGAAATGGCCGTTTCGGGCTGGTAGATTCAAGGTTTGTGGTAAAACGGAAGCCCGTAGGCCGACTGTTGATGGTGCTGTGGGTAGGGTTCCATGTGAGGGTTAGGGCCAGCCAAAGTTGTCAGTGGCCACTCTTTGCATTTGTTTGCTTGTCCCGACCGTTCGGACGTTGGAGACCCCATTCAGAGATCCAGGAAAACGGCTGCTTCGGGCTGGTAGATTCAAGGTTTGTGGTAAAACGCAAACGCGTAGGCCGACTGTGTGTTGGTGCTGTGGGTAGGGTTCCATGTGAGGGTTAGGGACAGCCAAAATTTTTAGTTGCCACTCTTTTAATTTTTTTGCCAGGCCGACCGTTCAGACTTTTGGGACCCCTGTCAGCCATCTGGGAAACAGCCGCTTCGGGCTGGTAGACTCAAAATTTGTGTAAAACGCTAACACTAAGGCCGACTGTTGGTGGTGCTGTGGGTAGGGTTCCATGTGAGGGTTAGGGCCAGCCAAAGTTTTCCGTGGCCGCTCTTTGCGTTTGTTTTCCAGTCCCGACCGTTCGGACTTCTGGGACCCCATTCTGCGATCCGCGAAAATGGACGCTTCAGGCTGGTAGATTCAGGGTTTGTGGTAAAAAACAAACCGTTAGGACGACTGTTGATTGTGCTGTGTTTAGGGTACCATGTGAGGGTTAGAGCCAGCCAAAGTTTTCAGTGGCCACTCTTTGCGTTTGTTTCCCATTCCCAACCGTTCGGACTTTTGGGACCCCATTCATCAATCCTGAAAAACGGACCCAAAAGTCTGAACGGTCGGGCCTGCCAAAAAAATTCAGCGAGTGGCCACTGAAAACTTTTGCTGGCCCTAACCCTCACATGGAACCCTACCCACAGCACCACCAACAGTCGGCCTACGAGTTTGCGTTTTACCGCAAACCTTGAATCTACCAGCCCGAAGCGGCCATTCACAGGTTATTGAATATGGCCCCAAAAGTCCGAACGGTCACGACTGGCAAACAGACGCAAAGAGTGGCCACTGAAAACTTTGGCTGGCCCTTACCCTCACATGGAACCCTACCCACAGCACCACCAACAGTCCACCTACCGGTTTGCATTTTACTAAAAATCTTGAATCTACCAGCCCGAAGCAGCCGTTTTCCCAGATCGCAAAATGGGGTCCCAGAAGTTTTAATGGTCGCGACTGGCAAACAAACGCAAAGAGTGGCCACTGAAAACTTTGGCTGGCCCTAACCCTTACATGGAATCCTACCCACAGCACCACTAACAGTCGGCCTACGGGTTTGCGTTTTACCACAAACATTGAATCTACAAGCCCGAAGCGGCCTTTTTCCCGGATCCCAGAATGGAACCCAAAAAGTCCGAACGTTCTGGATTGGCAAAAAAACGCAAAGAGTGGCCAATGAAAACTTTGGCTGGCCGTAACCCTCACATGGAACCCTGCCCACAGAACCACCAACCGTCGGCCTACGGGTTTGCGTTTTACCACAAACCTTGAATCTGCCAACGGGAAGAGGCTGTTTTCCCGGATGGCTTAATGGGGTCCAAAAAGTCTAAACAGTCAGGACTGGTAAACAAACGCAAAGAGTGGCCAATGAAAACTTTGGCTGGCCCTAACCTTTACGTGAAACCCTACCCTCAGAACCACCAACAGTTGGCCTACGAGTTTGCGTTTTACCACAAACCTTGAATCAACCAGCCCGAAGCGGCCGTTTTCCCAGATCGCAGAATGGGGTCCCAGAAGTCCGAACGGTCTAGACTGGCAAAGAAACGCAAAGAGTGGCCACTGAAAACTTTGGCTGGCCCTAACCCTCACATGGAACCCTATCCACAGCACCACCAACAGTCGGCCTACGTGTTAGCGTTTTACCACAAACCTTGAATCTACCAGCATGAAGCACCATTTCCCAGATGGCTGAATGGGGTCCCAAAAGTCCGAACGGTCGGGACCGGAAAACAAATGCAAAGAGTGGCCACTGAAAACTTTGGCTGGCCCTAACCCTCACATGGAACCCTACCCATAGCACCACCAACAGTCGGCCTACGGGCTTGCGTTTTACCACAAACCTTCAATCTACCAGCCCGAAATGGCCGTTTTCCTGGATCGCTGAATGGAGTCCCCAAAGTCCGAACGTTTGGGACTGGCAAACAAATGCAGAGTGTCCACTGTAAACTTTGGCTGGCCCTAACCCTCACATGGAACCCTACCCACAGCACCACCAACAGTCGGCCTACGGGCTTGCGTTTTACCACAAACCTTCAATCTCCCAGCTTGAAGCGGCCGTTTTCCTGGATCGCTGAATGGGGTCCCACAAGTCCGAACGGTCGGGACTGGCAAACAAACGCAAAGAGTAGCCACTGAAAACTTTGGCGTGCCTTAGCCCTCACATGGAACCCTACCCACAGCACCATCAACAGTCGGCCTACGGGTTTGCGTTTTACCACAAACCTTGAATCTGCCAGCCCGAAGTGGCTGTTTTCCCAGATCGTAGAATGGGGTCCCAAAAGTCCGAACGGTCAGGACTGGCAAACAAACGCAATGAGTTGCTGTAGTGGGAGGAGCCCTTCTTGCTCCTAGGGCTGCTCCTGAGGCCTCGGGGTTTAGCCCATTCCTGGACGATGTCCTAGGGCTGCTCCTGAGACCTCGGGGTTTAGCCCATTCCTTGACGATGTTCTAGGGCTTCTCTTAGGCCTCAGGATCTACCCCTTCTCTCCTGCTCCTGGGGCTCCTCGAGCTGTGGGCTTCTCCATCCACACTGAAGAGTGAAAGCCCTCTCCGTGGGTGTCAGCTGCTCTCTTATTGGCCCCCAGCTCCTGCACATGCTCCGGAGGGAGGCCTTCTCCACCAGATGTAGCGGGAGGAGCCCTTCTTTCTCCTAGGGCTGATCCTGAGGCCTCGGGGTTTAGCCCATTCCTGGACCATGTCCTAGGGCTGCTCCTGAGGCCTCGGGATCTACCCCTTCTTGCCTTCTCCTGGGGCTCCTCGAGCTGTGGGCTTCTCCATCCTCACTGAAAAGTGAGAGCTCTCTCCGTGGGTGTCAGCTGCTCTCTTATTGGCCCCTGCTCCTGCACATGCTCAGGAGGGAGGCCAGACACAGGTGAACCCACACCCACTCATCAATAACTCAGGGCACCTGGTCCTGTCTCACTACATTTCCCCCTTTTTTTTTTTTTTTTTTTTTTTTTACACAGACATTTACATAGACATTTACATATTTACATCTTTTTACATATACATCTTTAAGGGGAATTAAACATCACACAATTTCTTTTTACATATACATCTTTAAGGGGAATTAAACATCACACAATTTACATATATTTTTAGGGAGAATTCTCAACCCTTACACATATTTTGGGGAGAATTCTCAACCTTCTTTCTTTAAGGGGAATTAAGCATACCCATATATTCGCTCGATGTCAGCCCCTTTCTGGCAAAGTCTCTGCAAGTTGTCTGAGCACTCTTCACAAAGTCTCTGCAAATTGTCCCAGGCACTTGCCCTCTATTCCGGGGTTTCTTACCTCATGGGCCTCGGGATTTAACCCTTCCTCATGGGATTTCCCTCTGCTCAAGGGCTTAGCCTAGGCATATTTCACAAAGTCTCTGCAAGTTGCACCAGGCACTTTTCACAGAGTCTCTGCAAGTTGTTCTTCTAGTTATTATTCTCCCTCCTGTATCTGCTCTTCTGGCTTGGTTTCCCTCTGTTTCGGGGTTTCTTTCCTCATGGGCCTCGGGATTTAACCCTTCCTCATGGGATTTTCCCCTCTGCTCTGGGGTTTCCTATCCAAAGAGCTTGTTGATCATATCTTAGAGGGAGAACATTCTTGCAGTTTCTGTGCAAACTAGGTTTTCTGCAGGCTGCCCGCATTCTCCACCAGATGTAGCGGGAGGAGCCCTTCTTGCTCCTAGGGCTGATCCTGAGGCCTCGGGGTTTAGCCCATTCCTGGACGATGTCCTAGAGCTGTTCCTGGGGCTCCTCGAGCTGTGGGCTTCTCCATCCTAACTGAAGAGTGAGGGCTCCCTCTGTGGGTGTCAGCTGCTCTCTTATTGGCCCCCTGCTCCTGCACATGCTCAGGAGGGAGGCCAGACACAGGTGAACCCACAACCACTCATCAATAACTCAGGGCACCTGGTCCTGTCTCACTAAAAGTGGCCACTGAAAACTTTGGCTGGCTCTAACCCTCACATGGAACCCTACCCACAGCACCACCAACAGTCGGCCTACGGGTTTGCGTTTTACCACAAACCTTCAATCAACTAGCCCGAAGCGGCCGTTTTCCCGGATGGCTGAATGGGGTCCCAAAAGTCAGAACGGTCGGGACTGGCAAACAAACGCAAAGAGTGGCCACTGAAAACTTTGGCTGGCCCAAACCCTCACATGGAACCCTACCGACAGCACCACCAACAGTCGGCCTACGGGTTTGTGTTTAACCACAAACCGTGAATCTACCAGCCTGAAGTGGCCGTTTTCCCGGATTGCAGAATGGGATCCCAAAAGTCCGAACGGTCGGGACTGGCAAACAAACACAAGGAGTGGCCACTGAAAACTTTGGCTGGCTCTAACCCTCACATGAAACCTTACCCACAGCACCACCAACAGTCGACCTACGGCTTTGCGTTTTACCACAAACCTTCAATCTACCATTCTAAAGCGGCCGTTCTCCCGGATCGCAGAATGGGGTCCCAAAATTCCAAATGGTCCGGCCTGGTAAACAAACACAAAGAGTGGCCACTGAAAACTTTGGCCAACCCTAACCCTCACATGGAACACTACTCACAGCACCACCAACCCTCGGCCTACTTGTTAGCGTTTGACCACAAACCTTGAATCTACTAGCCCGAAGCGGCCATTTCCCGGATCGCAGAATGGAATCCCAAAAGTCCGAAAGTTCTGGACTGGCAAAGAAACACAAAGAGTGGCCACTGAAAACTTTGGCTTGCCCTAACCCTCACATGGAACCCTATCCAAAGCACCACGAACAGTAAGCCTACGAGTTTGCGTTTTACCACAAACCGTGAATCTACCAACGGGAAGAGGCCGTTATCATGGATGGCTGAATGGGGTCCCAACAGTCCGAACGGTCGGGACTGGCAAACAAACGCGAAGAGTGGCCACTGAAAACTTTGGCTGGCCCTAACCCTCACATGGAACCCTACTCACAGCACCACCAACAGTCGGCCTATGGGTTTGCGTTTTACCACAAACCTTCAATCTACCAGCCCGAAGCGGCCGTTTTCCCGGATCGCTGAATGGGGTCCCAAAAGTCCGAACGGTCAGGCCTGGTAAAAAAACGCAACTCGTGGCTTCCGAAAACTTTGGCTGGCCCTAGCCCTCACATGGAACCCTATCCACAGCACCACCAACAGTCGTCCTACCAATTTGCGTTTTACCACAAACGTTTAATCTACCAGCCCGATGCGGCCATTTTCCTGGAAGGCTGAATGGAGTCCCAAAAGTCCGAACGTTCTGGATTGGGAAACAAATTAAAAGAGTGGGAACTGAAAACATTGGCTGGCCCTAACCCTCACATGGAACAGTAGCCACAGCACCACCAACAGTCGGCCTTTGGGTTTGCGTTTCACCACAAACCTTGAATCTACCAGCCCGAAGGGGCTGTTTTACCGGATTACTAAATGGGGTCCCAAAAGTCCAAACGGTCGGGACTGGAAAAATGACGCAAAAAGTGGCCACTGAAAACTTTGTCTGGACCTAACCCTCACATGGAACCCTACCCACAGCACCACCAACAGTCGGCCTATGGGTTTTTGCTTGACCACAAACCTTGAATCTACCAGCCCGAAGCGGCCATTCCCAGGTGGCTGAATGGGGTCCCAAAAGTCCGAACGGTTGGGACTGGCAAACAGACGCAAAGAGTGGCCACTTAAAACTTTGGCTGGCCCTAACCCTCACATGGAACCCTACCCACAGCACAAACAACATTCGGCCTACGTGTTAGCGTTTTACCACAAACCTTGAATCTACCAGCATGAAGCGGCCATTTCCCAGATGGCTGAATGGGGTCCCAAAAGTCCGAACAATCGGGACTGGCAAACAAATGAAAAGAGTGGCCACTGAAAACTTTGGCTGGCCCCAAGCCTCACATGGAACCTACCCTCAGCACACGCAACAGTTGGCCTAAGAGTTTGCATTTCACCACAAACCTTGAATCTCCCAGGCGGAAGCGGCCGTTTTCCCGGATCGATGAATGGAGACCCAAAAGTCCGAACGGTCAGGCCTGGCAAAAAAATTCAAAGAGTGGCCACTGAAAACTTTGGCTGGCCCTAACCCTCACATGGAACCTTACACACAGCACCACACACAGTCGGCCTACGGGTTTGCAGTTTACCACAAACCTTGAATGTACCATCCCAAAGCGGTTGTTTTCCCGGATGGCTGAATGGGGTCCCAAAAGTCAGAACGGTTGGGACTGGCAAACAAACGCAAAAAGTGGCCACTGAAAACTTTGGCTGACCCTAACCCTGACATGGAACCCGACCCACAGTACCACCAACAGTCGGCCTATGCGTTTTCCTTTTACCACAAACCTTCAATCTACCAGCCCAAAGCGGCCGTTTTCCCGGATCGCAGAATGGGGTCCCAAAAGTCCGAAAGGTCAGGCCTGGTAAAAAAACGCAACTAGTAGCTTCCGAAAACTTTGGCTGGCCCTAGCCCTCACATGGAACCCTATCCACAGCACCACCAACAGTCGTCCTACCAATTTGCGTTTTACCACAAACGTTTAATCTGCCAGCCTGAAGCTGCCATTTTCTTGGATGGCTGAATGGAGACCCAAAAGTCCGAACGTTCTGGATTGGCAAACAAATTAAAAGAGTGGGCACTGAAAACTTTGGCTGGCCCTAACCCTCACATTGAACCCTACCCACAGCACAAACAACAGTCGGCCTACGACTTTGCATTTTACCACAAACCTTGAAGCTACCAACAGGAAGAGGCCGTTTTCCCGGATGGCTGAATTGGGTCCCAAAAGTCCGAACAGTCGGGACTGGTAAACAAACGTAGAGTGGCCACTGAAAACTTTGGCTGGCCCTATCCTTCACATGAAACCCTACCCTCAGCACCACCAACAGTTGGCCTACCAGTTTGCGTTTTACCAGAAACCCTGAATCTACGAGCCAGAAGCGGCCGTTTTCCCGGATCGATGAATGGAGACCCGAAAGTCCAAACGGTCGGGAGTGGCAAACAAACACAAAGAGTGGCCACTGAAAACTTTGGCTTGCTCTAACCCTCACTTGGAACCCTACCCACAGCACCACCAACAATCGGCCTACGGGTTTGCAGTTTACCACAAACCTTGAATGTTCCATCCCGAAGCGGCCATTTTCCCGGATCGATGAAAGGGGTCCCAAAAGTCCGAACGGTCAGGACTGGTAAACAAACGCAAAGAGTGGCCACTGAAAACTTTGGCTGGCCCTGACCCTCACATGGAACACTACCCACAGCACCACTAACCGTCGGCCTACTTGTTATCGTTTGACCACAAACCTTGAATCTACCAACCCGAAGCGGCCATTCCTGGATGGCTGAATTGGGTCCCAAAAGTCCAAACGGTTAGGACTGGCAAACAGACGCAAAGAGTGGCCACTGAAAACTTTGGCTGGCCCTAACCCTCACATGGAACCCTACCCACAGCACCACCAAAAGTCGGCCTACGGGTTTGCGTTTTACCACAAACCTTGAATTTACCAGCCTGAAGCGGCCATTTCCCTCTTGAACCGAAAGTTGAAAGAGAGGGTTATCAGGCTAAGAGACAGGGAAACATCCAAGAAATGGATGGGGAATTCTTTCTTGGGTTTCGCCTTTTTTTTTGGGTAGTTTTTACACTTGATAATTAGTGCCTCTGGACTCCTGTTTCCACTGCCTTTGCAACATTCCCAAGCCTGCTTTCTCTCTTTTAAAGGAAGAGAACCTACAGGAGAAAGACTTTCCAGTTGACACAGTAACTGAGAGAAATGACATTCCTAACCCTAAATCTAACTTAAACCCTAAACCTAAAGAATGCTATTCCTATCCTTACCTTAAAACCTATCCCTAGCCCTGACCCGAAACCTTACACTAACTCTAACCCTAAACTGTAACTCTAATCCAAAAGTCTAACTCTAACCTAAACCCTGAATCTAACTCTTACCTTATCCCTAAACCGAAATTTAACCTTTAAGCCATGAATGATGTGAGGGTTAGGGCCAGCCAAAGTTTTCAGTGGCCACTCTTTGCGTTTGTTTGCCAGTCCCGACCGTTCGGACTTTTTGGACCCCATTCAGCCATTTGGGAAATGGCCGCTTCGGGGTGGTAGATTTAAATTATGTGGTAAAAGAGAAACTGGTAGGACTACTGCTGGTAGTGCCGTGGGTAGGGTTCCATGTAAGGGCTAGGGCCAGCCAAAATTTTCAGTGGCCACTCTTTGCGTTTGTTTGCCTGTAATGACCGTTCGGACTTTTGGGACCTCATTCAGCGATCCGGGAAAACGGCCGCTTCGGGCTGGTAGATCCAAGGTTTGTGGTAAAACGCAAACCCATAGGCCGACGGTTGGTGGTGCTGTGGGTAGGGTTCCGTGTGACGGCTCGGGCCAGCCAAAGCTTTTAGTGGCCACTCTTTGTGTTCGTTTGCCAGTCCTGACCGTTCGGACTTCTGGGACCCCATTCATCGATCTGGGAAAACGGCCGCTTCGGGCTAGTAGATTGAAGGGTTTTGGTAAAACTCAAACGCGTAGGCCGACTGTTGATGGTGCTGTGGGTCAGGTCCCATGTGAGGGTTAGGGCCAGCCAAAGTTTACAGTGGCCACTCTTTGCGTTTGTTTGCCAGTCCCGACCGTTCGGACTTTTGGGACCCTGTTAAGCCATCCGGGAAATGACCGCTTCAGGCTGGTAGATTCAAGGTTTGTGGTAAAACGCTAACACGTAGGCCGACTGTTGATGGTGCTGTGGGTAGGGTTCCATGTGAGGGTTAGGGCCAGCCAAAGTTTTCAGTGGCCACTCTTTTGCATTTGTTTTCCAGTCCCGACCGTTCGGACTTCTGGGACCCCATTCAGCCATCCGGGAAATGGCCGCTTCGGGCTGGTAGATTCACAGTTTGTGGTCAAACGTAGCCCGACTGTTAGTGGTGCTGTGGGTAGGGTTCCATGTAAGGGTTAGGGCTAGTCAAAGTTTTCAGTGGCCACTCTTTGCGTTTGTTTGCCAGTCGAGACCATTTGGACTTTTGGGATCCCATTCATCGATCCGGGAAAACAGCCGCTTCGAGCTGGTAGACTGATAGTTTGTGGTAAAACTCAAACTGGTAGGCCGACTGTAAGTTGTGCTTTGGGTACGGTTCCATGTGAGGGCTCGGGCCAGCCACAGCTTTTAGTGGGCACTCTTTGCATTTGTTTGCCAGTCCTGACCGTTCGGACTTCTGGGACCCCATTCTGCGATCCGGGAAAACAGCCGCTTCGGGCTGGTAGATTCAAGGTTTGTGGTAAAACGCAAACTGGTAGGCCGACTGTTAGTGGTGCTGTAGGTAGGGTTCCATGTGAGGGTTAGGGCCAGACAAAGTTTTCAGTGGCCACTCTTTGCGTTTGTTTGCCAGGCCTGACCGTTCGGACTTTTGGGAAACCATTCAGCCTTCCAGGAAAACGGCCGCTTATGGCTGGTAGATTGACAGTTTGTGGTAAAACTCAAATTGGTAGGCCGACTGTAAGTCGTGCTGTGGATATGGTTCCATTTGAGGGCTCGGGCCAGCCAAACTTTTCAGTGGCCACTCTTTGTGTTTTTTTACCAGGCCTGACCATTTGGACTTTTGGGACCCCATTCATCGATCTGGGAAAACGGCCGCTTCGGGCTGGTACATTCAAGGTTTGTGGTCAAATGCTAATATGTAGGCCGACTGTTGGTGGTGCTGTGGGTAGGGTTCCATGTGAGGGTTAGAGCCAGCCAAAGTTTTCCGTGGCCATTCCTTGCTTTTTTCTACGAGGCCTTACCGTTCGGACTTTTGGAACTCATTCCGCCATCCGGGAAATGGCCGCTTCAGGATCGTACATTCAAGGTTTGTGGTAAACTCTAAACCTGTAGGCCGACTGTGTGTGGTGCTGTGGGTAAGGTTCCATGTGAGGGTTAGGGCCAGCCAAAGTTTTAAGTGGCCACTCTTTGAAATTTTTTGCCAGGCCCGACCGTTCGGACTTCTGGGTCTCCATTCATCGATCGGGGAAAAAGGCTGCTTCGGGCTGGTAGACTCAAGGTTTATGGTGAAACGCAAACTCGTAGGCCAACTGTTGCATTTGCTGAGGGTAGGTTTCAACGTGAGGGTTAGGGCCAGCCAAAATTTTTCAGTGGCCACTCTTTTTGTTTGTTTGCAAGTCCCGACCGTTTGGACTTCTGGGACACTATTCATCCATCCAGGAAAACGGCCGCTTCGGGCTGGTACATTCAAGGTTTGTGGTAAAACGCAAACACGTAGGCCGACTGCTGGTCTTGCTGTGGGTAGGGTTCCATGTGAGATTAGGGCCAACCAACATTTTCAGTGCCCACTCTTTGGGTTTGTTTTCCTGTTCCGACCGTTCGGACATTGGGGACCCCATACACCGATCAAGGAAAACGGGGACCCCATTAAGCCATCCGGGAATGGCCGCTTCGGGCTGGTAGATTGAAGGTTTGTGGTAAACTGCAAACGCGTAGGCTGACTGTTGGTGGTGCTGTGGGCAGGGTTCCAAGTGAGCGTTAGCACTACCAACCGTCGGCCCACCTGTTTAGCGTTTGACCACAAACCTTGAATGTACAAGCGTGAAGCGGCCATATCCCGGATGGCTGAATGGAGACCAAAAAGTCCGAACGGTCGGGACTGGCAAACAAACGCAAAGAGTGGCCACTGAAAACCTTAGCTGGCCCTAACCGTCACATGGAACCCTACCCACAGCACCACCAACAGTCAGCCTTAGTGTTAGCGTTTTACCACAAACCTTGAATCTACCAGCCTGAAGCGGCAATTTCCCGGATTGCTGAATGGGGCCCCAAAAGTCCGAACGGTCGGGACTGGCTAACAAACGCAAAGAGTGACCACCAAAAACTTTGGCTGGCCTTAACCCTTACATGGAACACTACCCACAACACCATCAACAGTCGGCCTTCTGGTTTGCGTTTCATGAGAGACCTTGAATCTTTCAGCCCGAAGCGGCCGTTTTCCGGGATCGATGAATGGAGACCCAAAAGTCCGAACGGTCGAAACTGGCAAAAAAATTCAAAAAGTGGCCACTGAAAACTTCGGCTGGCCCTAACCCTCACATGGAACCCTACCCACAGCACGACCAACAGTCGGCCTACGGGTTTGCGTTTTACCACAAACCTTCAATCTACCAGCCCGAAGCGGCTGTTTTCCTGGATGGCTGAATGGGATCCCAAAAGTCCGAATGGTCCGGAGTGGAAAACAAACGCAAAGAATGGCCACTGAAAACTTTGGCTAGCCCCTACCCCCACATGGAACCCTACCCACAGCACCGCCAACAGTCGGCCTTCGGTTTTCCCTTTTACCACAAACATTCAGTCTACCAGCCCAAAGTGGCAGTTTTCCCAGATCGCAGAATGGGGTCCCAAATGTCTGAACGGTCAGTGTAGAGAATCAAGATAAACCAGGTGCCTCGAGTTTCCAAAGAGTGGGTGTGAGTCCACCTGTGCCTGATTAGGACAGGCCCCTATTGGGCATGAGCAAGACCAGGGGGCCAATAAAGGTGGGACACACACCCACAGAAGGCAGCTCAGCTCACTCTGGTGCGAGGCATGGAGAGGCCAGCAGCTCGTCGAGCCTCTGGAGCAAGAAAGGCTCTTCCTGCTACACTTCTACCCTGGAAGCGCTGTGTGGTGGCTGGAGTCCTCGAAGAGACCAGCAGCTCGTCGAGCTTCAGGAGCAAGAATGGCTCCTCCCGCTACAGTCGGGACTGGCAAGCAAACGCAAAGAGTGGCTACTGAAAGCTTTGGCTGGCCCTAACCCTCACATGGAACTCTGCCCACAGCACCACCAATAGTCGTCCTAATGGTTTGCGTTTTACCACAAACCTTCAAAATACCATCCCGATGCGGCCGTTTACCTGGATCGGTGAATGGGGTGCCACACGTCCGAACGGTCGGAACAGGCAAACAAACGCAAAGAGTGGCCACTGAAAAGTTTGTCTGGCCCTAACCCTCACATTGAACCCTACCCTCAGCGCATGCAACAGTTGGCCTACAAGTTTGCGTTTCACCACAAACCTTGAGTCTACCAGCCCGAAGCGGCCGTTTTCCCGGATCGCTGAATGGAGACCCAAAAGTCCGAACGGTCGGGCCTGGCAAAAAAATTCAATGAGTTGCCACTGAAAACTTTGGCTGGCCCTAACCCTTACATGGAACCTTACCCACAGCACCACATTCAGCCTCCCTAGAGGTTTAGAGTTTACCACAAACCTTGAATGTACCATCCCGAAGCGGCCATTTCCCGAATGGCTTAATGGGGTCCCAAAACTCCGAACAGTCGGGACTGGCAAACAAACGCAAAGAGTGGCTACTGAAAACTTTGGCTGGCCCTAACCCTCACATGGAACCCTTCCCACAGCACTATCGATAGTCGTCTTACCGGTATGCGTTTTACCACAAACATTCAATCTACCAGCCCGAAGTGTCAGTTTTCCCAGATCGCAGAATGGGGCCAAGAAGTCCAAACGGTCGGGACTGGAAAACAAACGCAAAGAGTGGCCACTGAAAACTTTGGCTGGCCTTAACACTCGCATGGAACCCTACTCAAAGCACCACCAAGAGTAAGCCTACAGGTATGCGTTTTACCACAAACCTTGAATCTACCAGCCCGAAGTGGCCCTTTTCCCAAATGGCTGAATGGGGTCCCAAAAGTCCGAACAGCCGGGACTGCCAAACAAACGCAAAGAGTGTCCATTGAAAACTTTGGCTGGGTCTAACCCTCACATGGAACCCTACCCACAGCGCCACTAACAGTCGGCCTACGCATTTCAGTTTTACCACAAACCTTCAATCTACCAGCCCGAAGTGGAAGTTTTCCCGGATCGCTGAATTGGGTCCCAAAAGTCTGAACGGTCTGGACTGGCAAACAGACGCAAAGAGTGGCCACTAAAAAGTTTGGCTGGCCCTAACTCTAAACTCGGAACCCTACCCACAGCACCACACACAGTCGGCCTACGGGTTTGCGTTTTACAACAAACCTTGAATCTACTAGCCCGAAGCGGCCGTTTTCCCGGATCGCAGAATGGGGTCCAAGAAGTCCGAACAGTCAGGACTGGCAAAAAACCACACAGAGTGGCCACTGAAAACTTTGGCTGGCTCTAACCCTCACAAGGAACCCTACCCACAGCACGACCAACAGTCGGCTATGGGTATGCGTTTCACCACAAACCTTGAATCTACCAACGGGAAGAGGCCATTTTCCTGGATGGCTGAATGAGATCCAAAAAATCCGAAGGGTCGGGACTGGCAAACAAACGCAAAGAGTGGCCACTGAAAACTTTGGCTGGTCCTAACCCTCACATGGAACCCTACGCACAGCACCATCAACAGTCGTCCTAACGTTTTGCGTTTTACCACAAACATACAATATACCAGCCCGAAGTGGCAGTTTTCCCGGATCGCAGAATGGGGTCCCAAAAGTCCGAACGCTCTGGACTGGCAAACAAACGCAAAGAGTGGCCACTGAAAACTTTGTCTGGCCCTAACCCTCACATGGAACCCTACAAACAGCACCACTAACAGTTGGCCTACGGGTTTGCGTTTTACCACAAACCTTGAATCTACCAGCCCGAAGTGGCCGTTTTCCGGGATCGTAGAATGGGGTCCCAGAAGTCCGAAAGGTTGGGGACTGGCAAACAAACGCAATGAGTGGCCACTGAAAACTTTGGCTGGCTCTATCCCTCACATGGAACCCTACCCACAGAACCACTAACAGTCGGCCTACGGGTTTTCGTTTTACTACAAACTTTCAATCTACGAGCCCGAAGCGGCGGTTTTCCTGGATGGCTGAATCGGGTCCCAAAATTCCGAACAGTTTGGAGCGGAAAACAAACACAAAGAGTGGCCACTGAAAACTTTGGCTGGCCCTAACCCTCACATGGAACTTTACCCACAGGACCATCAACAGTCGGCCTACATGTTAGCGTCTTACCACAAACCTTGAATCTACCAGCCCGAAGTGGCCGTTTTCCGGGATCACAGAATGGGGTCCCAGAAGTACGAACTGTCGGGACTGGCAAACAAACGCAAAGAGTGGCCACTGAAAACTTTGGCTGGCTCTATCCCTCACATGGAACCCTACCCACAGAACCACTAACAGTCGGCCTACGGGTTTGCGTTTTACCACAAACTTTCAATCTACCAGCCCGAAGCGGCCGTTTTCCTGGATGGCTGAATCGGGTCCCAAAATTCCGAACAGTCTGGAGTGGAAAACAAACGCAAAGAGTGGCCACTGAAAACTTTGGCTGGACCTAACCCTCGCATGGAACCCTACCCACAGCACCATCAACAATCGGCCTACGGGTTTGCGTTTTACCACAAACCTTCAACCTACCAGCCCGAAGTGGCCGTTTTCCCGGATGGCTGAATGGGGTCCCAAAAGTCCGAACGGTCGGGACTGGCAAATAAACGCAAGGAGTGGCCAATGAAAACTTTGGCTGGTCCAAACCCTCACATGGAACCCTACCCACAGCACCACTAAGAGTCGGCCTACGCGTTTGCGTTTTAACACAAACCTTAACCTACTTGCCCGAAGCGGCCGTTTTCATGTATCTGTGAATGGGGTCCCAAAAGTCCGAAAGTTCTGGATTGGAAAACAGATACAAAGAGTGGGCACTGAAAACTTTGGCTACCCCTTACCCTAACACTGAAACCTACCCCCAGCACATGCAACAGTTTGCCTACGAGTTTGCGTTTCACCACAAACCTTGAGTATACCAGCCCGAAGCGGCCAGTTTCCCGGATCGCTGAATGGAGACCCAAAAGTCCGAACGGTCGGGCCTGGCAAAAAAATTCAACGAGTGGAAACTGAAAACTTTGGCTGGCCCTAACCCTCACATGGAACTTTACCCACAGCACCACATACAGTCGCCCTGCGGGTTTAGACTTTTCCACAAACCTTGAATGTACCATTCCGAAGAAGCCATTTCCTGGATGGCTTAATGGGTTCCCAAAAGTCCGAACGGTCAGGCCTGGTAAACAGACGCAAGTAGTGGCCACTGAAAACTTTGGCTGGCTCTAACCCTCACATGGAACCTTACCCACAGCACCATCAACAGTCGTCCTACCGGTTTGCGTTTTATCACAAGCATACAATATACCAGCCCGAAGTGGCATTTTTCCCAATTGCATAATGGGGTCCCAGAAGTCCGAACGGTCGGGACTGGCAAACAAACGCAAAGAGTGGCCACTGAAAACTTTGGCTGGCTCTAACCCTCACATGGAACCCTATCCAAAGAACCACCAACAGTCGGCCTACTTGTTAGCGTTTGACCACAAACCTTCAATCTACTAGCCCGAAGCGGCCATTTCCTGGATCGCTGAATTGGGTCCCCAAAGTCCGAATGGTCGGGACTGGCAAACAGACGCAAAGAGTTGCCACTGAAAACTTTGCTGGCCGTAACCCTCACATGGAACCCTACCAACAGCACCATCAACAGTCGGCCTACGGGCTTGCGTTTTACCACAAACCTTGAATCTACCAGCCCGAAATGGCCATTTCCCGGATAGCTGAATAGGGTCCCACAAGTCCGAACAGTCGGGACTGGCAAAAAGACGAAAAGATTGGCTACTGAAAACTTTGGCTGGACCGAACCCTCACAAGGAACCCTACCCACAGCACCATCAACAGTCGACCTACGGGTTTGCGTTTTACCACAAACCTTGAATCTACCAGCCCGAAGCGGCCGTTTTCCCGGATGGCTGAATGGGGTCTCAAAAGTCGGAACGGTCAGGCCTGGTAAAAAAACGCAGAGTGGCAACGGAAAAGTTTTGCTGGCTCTAACCCTCAAACTGAACCATACCCACACCACCATCAAGAGTCGAACTAAGGGTTTGCGTTTTACCACAAACTTTCAATCTACCAGCCTGAAGCGGCCATTTTCCTGGATGGCTGCATGGGATCCTAAAAGTCCGTACGGTCCGGAGTGGAAAACAAACGCAAAGAGTGTCCACTGAAAACTTTGGCTGGCCCTAACCCTCACATGGAACCCTACCCACAGCACAACACAGAGTCGGCCTACGGGTTTGCGTTTAACCAGAAACCTTCAATCTACCAGCCTGAAGCGGCCGTTTTCCCGGATCGCAGAATGGGGTCCCAAAAGTCCGAAAGGTCAGGACTGGTAAACAAGCGAAAGGAGTGGCCACTGAAAACTTTGGCTGGCTCTAACCCTCACATGGAACCCTACCCACAGCACCACCAACAATCGGCCTACGGGCTTGCATTTTACCACAAACCTTGAATGTACTTGCCTGAAGCGTCCATTACCCGAATGGCTGAATGGGATCCCAAAAGTCCGAACAGTCGAAACTGGCAAACAAACGCAAAGAGTGAGCACTGAAAACTTTGGCTGGCCCTAGCCCTCACATTGAACTCTACCTACAGCAGCACTAACAGTCCCCCTACAGGTTTGCGTTTTACCACAATCCTTCAATCTACCAGCCCGAAGCGGCGGTTTTCCCGGATGGCTGAATGGGGTCCCAAAAGTCTGAACAATCGGCACATGCAAACAAACGCAAATATTGGCCACTGAAAACTTTGGCTGGCCCTAACCCTCACATGGAACCCTACCCACAGCACCGCCAACAGTCACCCTTAGTGTTAGCCTTTTACCACAAACCTTGAATCTTCCAGCCCGAAGCGACCATTTCCCTCATCGCTTAACTGGGTCCCGAAAGTCCGAACGGTTGGGCCTGGCAAAAAAACGCAAAGAGTGGCTACTGAAAACTTTGGCTGGCCCTAGCCCTCACATGGAACCCTACCCACAGCATGACCAACAGTCGGCCTACGGATTTGCGTTTTACCACATACCTTGAATCTACCAGCCCGAAGGGGACGACTTCCCGATCGCAGAATGGGGTCCCAAAAGTCTGAACGGTCAGGACTGGCAAAAAAAACGCAAAGAGTGGCCACTGAAAACTTTGGCTGGCCCTAACCCTCACATGGAACACTACCCACCGCACCATCAACAATCTGCCTACGGGTTTGCGCTTTATCACAAACCTTGAATCTACCAGCCCGAAGCGGCCGTTTTCCCAGATATATGAATGGGGTCCCAGAAATCCGAACGGTCTAAACTAGCAAACAAACGCAAAGAGTGGCCACTGAAAACTTTGGCTGGCCCTAACCCTCACATGGAACCCTACCCACAGCACCACAAACAGTCGGCCTACAGTTTTCAGTGGCCACTCTTTGCGTTTGTTTGCCAATCCAGAACGTTCGGACTTTTCGGTCTCCATTCAGCCATCCAGGAAACTGGCCGTTTCAGGATGGTAGTTTCAAGGTTTGTGGTAAAACGCAAACTCGTAGGGAAACTGTTGGTGGTGCTGAGGGTAGGGTTCCATGTGAAGGTTAGGTTCAGCCAAAGTTTTCAGAGGCCACTCTTTGTGTTTGTTTTCCAGTCCTGACCATTTAGACTTTTGGGACCCCATTCAGCCATCCGGGAAATGGCCTCTTCCCGTTGGTAGATTCAAGGTTTGTGGAAAAACGCTTACACTGAGGCCGACTGTTGTTGGTGCTGTGGGTACGGTTCCATGTGAGGGTTAGGGCCAGCCAAAGTTTTCAGTGGCCGCTCTTTGCGTTTGCTTGCCAGTCCCGACCATTCGGACTTCTGGGACCCTATTCTGCGATCGGGGAAAAGGCCGCTTCGGGCTGGTAGATTGAAGGTTTGTGGTAAAACACAAACGCGTAGGCCGACTGATTATGGTGCGATGGGTAGGGTTCCATGTGACGGTTAGGGCCAGCCAAAGTTTTCAGTGGCCACTCTTTGCATTTGTTTGCCAGTCTCGACCATTCGGACTTCTGGGACCCCATTCTTCGATCCGAGAAAACGGCCGCTTTGGGCTGGTAGATTCAAGGTTTGCGGTAAAACGCAAACCGGTGGGCTGACTGTTGGTAGTGCTGTGGGTAGGGTTCCATGTGAGGGCTAGGGCCAGCCAAAGTTTTCAGTGGCCACTCTTTGCGTTTGTTTGCCAGTCCCGACCGTTTGGACTTTTGGGACCCCATTCAGCCATCCGGGAAATGGCCGTTTCGGGCTGGTAGATTCAAGGTTTGTCGTAAAACGCAAACCCGTACGCCGACTGTTAGTGGTGCTGTGGGTAGTGTTCCATGTGAGGGTTTGGGCCAGACAAAGTTTTCAGTGGCCACTCTTTGCGTTTGTTTGCCAGTCCTGACCGTTTAGACTTTTGGGACCTCATTCAGCCATCCAGGCAATGGCCGTTTCGGGAAGGTAGATTCAAGGTTTGTGGTAAAACGCAAACCCGTCGGCCAATTGTTTGTGGTGCTGTGGGTAGGGTTTAATGTGAGGGTTAGGGACAGCAAAAGTTTTCAGTGGACACTCTGCGTTTGTTTGCCTGTCCCGAACGTTCGGACATTGGGGACCCCATTCAGCCATCCGGGAAATGGCCGTTTCGGGCTGGTAGATTCAAGGTTTGTGCTAAAACACAAACTTGTTTTCCGACTGTTAGTGGTGCAGTGGGTAGGGTTCCATGTGAGGGTTAGGGCCAGCAAAAGTTTTCAGTGGCCACTCTTTGCGTTTGTTTTCCAGTCTGGACCGTTCGGATTTCTGGGACCCCATTCTGCAATCCGGGAAAACGGCCGCTTCGGGCTGGTATATTCAAGGTTTGTGGTAAAACGCAAACCGGTAGGCGGACTGTTGGTGGTGCTGTGGGTAGGGTTCCATGTGAGGGTTAGGGCCAGCCAAAGTTTCGGTGGCTACTCTTTGCATTTGCTTGCCAGTCTAGACCGTTCGGATTTCTGGGACCCCATTCTGTGATCCGGGAAAACGGCCGCTTCGGGCTGGTAGATTGAAGGTTTGTGGTAAAACGCAAACACGTAGGCCGACTGTTAGAGGTGCTGTGGGTTGGGTTCCATGTGAGGGTTAGGGCCAGCAAAAAATTTCAGTGGCCACTCGCTGAATTTTTTTGGCAGGCCCGACCATTCGGACTTTTGGGTCTCCATTCATCGATCCCGGAAAACGGCTGCTTTGGGCTGGTAGATTCAACGTTTGTGGTGAAACGCAAACCCGTGAGCCGACTGTTGGTGGTGCTATGGGTAGAGTTCCATGTGAGGGTTAGGGCCAGCATAAGTTTTCAGTGGCCACTCTTTGCGTTTGTTTGCCAGTCCCGACCGTTCGGACTTTTGGGTCTCCGTTCATCGATCCCAGAAAACGACCGCTTCGGGCTGGTAGATTGAAGGTTTGTGGTAAAACGCAAACCCATAGGCTGACTGTTGGTGGTGCTGCGGGAAGGGTTCCATGTGAGGGTTAGGGCCAGCCAAAGTTTTCAGTGGCCACTCTTTGTGTTTGTTTGCCAGTCCTGACCATTTAGACTTTTGGTACCCCATTCATCGATCCGGGAAAACGGCCTTTTCCCGTTGGTAGATTCAAGGTTTGTGGTAAAACTCAAACACTAAGGCGGACTGTTGGTGGTGCTGTGGGTAGGGTTCCATGTGAGGGCTAGGGCCAGCCAAAGTTTTCAGTGGCCACTCTTTGCGTTTGTTTGCCAGTCCCGACCGTTCGGACTTCTGGGACCCCATTCAGCCACCTGTGAATGGCCGCTTCAGGCTGGTAGATTCAAGGTTTGTGGTAAAACGCAAACCGGTAGGCGGAATGTTTGGGGTGCTGTTGGTAGGGTTCCATGTGAGGGTTAGGACCAGCCAAAGTTTTCAGTGGCCGCTCTTTGAGTTTGTTTACCAATCCAGAATGTTCGTACTTCTTGGGTACCATTCTGCGATCCGGGAAAACGGCCGCTTTGGGCTGGTAGATTGAAGGTTTGTGGTAAAACGCAAACCTGTAGGCCGACTGTTGTTAAAGCTGTGGGAAAGGTTCCATGTGAGGGTTAGGGTCAGCCAAAGTTTTCAGCGGCCACTCTTTGCATCTGTTTGCCAGTGTCAACCATTCGGACTTTTGGGACCCCATTCAGCCATCCGTGAAATGGCGGTTTCGGGCTGGAAGATTCAAGGTTTGTGGTAAAACGGAAACCCGTCGGCCAGTTGTTCTTGGTTCTGTGGGTAGGGTTCCATGTGAGGGTTAGGGCCAGCCAAAGTTTTCAGTGGACACTCTGCCTTTGTTTGCCTGTCCCGACCGTTCGGACATTGGGGACCCCATTAAGCCATCCGGGAAATGGCCCTTTCGGGCTGGTAAATTCAAGGATTGTGATAAAACGCATACCATTAGGCGGACTGTTGGTGGTGCTGTGGGTAGGGTTCCATGTGAGGGTTAGGGCCAGCCAAAGTTTTCAGTGGCCACTCTTTGCGTTTGTTTTCCAGTCCTGACCGTTTAGACTTTTGAGACCCCATTCAAAACAAACGCAAAGAGTGGCCACTGAAAATTTTGGCTGGCCCTTACCCTCACATTGAACCCTACCCACAGCACCAACAACAGTCGGCCTACGGGTTTGTGTTTTACCACAAACTCTGACTCTACCAGCCCAAAGTGGCCAATTTCCCGGATCGCACAATGGGGTCCCAGAAGTCCGAACGGTCAGGACTGGCACACAAGCGCAAAGAGTGGCCACTGAAAACTTTGGCTGGCCCTAACCCTCACATGGAACCCTACCCACCGCACCACCAACAGTCGGCCTACGGGTTTTCGTTTTACCACAAACCTTGAATCTACCAGCCCGAAGCGGCCATTCCCGGAAGGCAGAATGGGGTCCCCAACGTCTGAACGGTCGGGACTGGCAAACAAACGCAAAGAGTGGCCACTGAAAACTTGGGCTGACCCTAATCCTCAAATGGAACCCTACCCACAGCACCACTACCAGTCGGCCTACGCGTTTGCGTTTTACCACAAACCTTGAATCTACCAGCGGGAAGATGCCGTTTTCCCGGATCGCAGAATTCGGTCCAAGAAGTCCGACTGTTCTGGATTTGCAAACAAATTAAAAGAGTGGCCACTGAAAACTTTGGCCGGCCCTAACCCTCACATGGAACCTTACCCAAAGCACTACCAACAGTCGGCCTATGGGTTTGCGTTTCATCACAAACCTCGAATCTAACAGCCCGAAGCGGCCGTTTTCCGGGATCGATGAATGGAGACCCAAAAGTCCGAAGGGTCTGGCATGCCAAAAACATTCACCGAGTGGCCACTGAAAATTTTTGCTGGCCCTAATCCTCACATGGAACCCTACCCACAGCACCATCAACAGTCGGCCTACTGGTTTGAGTTTTACTACAAACCTTGAATCTACCAGCCCGAAATGGTTGTTTTCCCGGATTGCAGAATGGGGTCCCAGAAGTCCGAACGGTCAAAACTGGCAAACAAACGCAAGGAGTGGCCACTGAAAACTTTGGCTGGCTCTAACCCTCACATGGAACCCTACACACAGCACCACCAACAGTCGACCTACGGGTCTGAGTTTTACCAGAAACCTTGAATCTACCAGCCCGAAGTGGCCGTTTTCCCGGATCGTAGAAAGGGGTCCCAGAAGTCCGCACGGTCAGGACTGGCAAACAAACGCGAAGAGTTGCCACTGAAAACTTTGGCTGGCTCTTACCCTCATATTGAACCCTACGCACAGCACCACCAACAGTCGGCCTTAGTGTTAGCGTTTCACTACAAACCTTGAATCTAGAAGCTCAAAGCGGCCGATTTCCTGGTTGGCTGAATGGGGCCCCAGAAGTCCAAACGGTCCGGACTGGCAAACAAACGCAAGGAGTGGCCACTGAAAACTTTGGCGTGCTCTAACCTTCACATGGAACCCTACCCACAGCACCACCAACAGATGGCCTACGGGTTTGCGTTTCACCACAAACCTTGAATCTACCATCCTGAAGCGGCCGTTTTCCTGGATGGCTGAATGGGGTCCCAGAAGTCTGAGCCGTCGGGACTGGCAAACAGACGCAAAGAGTGGCCACTGAAAATTATGGCTGGCCCTAACCCTCACATGGAACCCTACCCACAGCACCATCAAACGTTGACCTACGGGTTTGCGTTTCACCACAAATTTCCAATCTACCAGCCGAAAGCGGCCGTTTTCCTGAATGGCTGAATGGGTTCCCAGAAATCCGAATGTTTAGGACTGGCAAACAAACACAAAGAGTGGCCACTGAAAACTTTGGCTGGTTCTAACCCTCATATTGAACCCTACGCACAGCACCACCAACAGTCGGACTTAGTGTTAGCGTTTCACTACAAACCTTGAATCTACAAGCCCAAAGCGGCCAATTTCCTGGATGGCTGAAAGGGGCCCCAGAAGTCCGAACGGTCTGGACTGGCAAACAAACGGAATGAGTGGCCACTGAAAACTTTAGCGTGCTCTAACCTTCACATGGAACCCTACCCATAGAACTACCAAAAGTCAGCCTACGTGTTAGCGTTTTACCACAAAACTTCAATCTACCAGCCTGAAGCGGCAATTTCCCGGATTGCTGAATAGGGTCCCAAAAGACCGAACGTTCGGGACTGGCAAACAAACGCAAAGAATGGCCACTGAAAACTTTGGCTGGCCCAAACCCTTACATGGAACCCTACCCACAGCACCACCAACGGTCGGCCTACGGGTTTGCGTTTTACCAGAAACCTTGAATATACCATCTTGAAGCGGAGATTTCCCGGATTGCTGAATGGGGACCCAGAAGTCCGAACGGTCACGACTGGCAAACAAACGCAAAGAGTGGCCACTGAAAACTTTGGCTGGCTCTAGCCCTCACATGGAACCCTACCCACAGCACCACCAACAGTCGGCCTACGGGTTTGCGTTTTACGACAAACCTTCAATCAACTAGCTAAAAGCGGCCGTTTTCCCGTATGGCTGAATGGGGTCCCAAAAGTCCGAACAGTCGGGACTGGCAAACAAATACAAAGAGTGGCCACTGAAAACTTTGGCTGGTCCTATCCCTCACATGGAACCCTACCCACAGCACCACCAACAGTCGGCGTACGTGTTTGCGTTTTAATACAAACCTTCAATCTACCAGCCCGAAGCGGCCATTTCCCGGATGGCTGAATGGGGTCCCAAAAGTCCGAACGGTCGGGACTGGTAAACAAACGCAAAGAGTGGCCACTGAAATGTTGGCTGGCCCTAACCCTCACGTGGAACCCTACTCTTCACCACCAACAGTCGGCCTACGGGCTTGCGTTTTACCACAAACCTTGAATCTACCAGCCTGAAGCGGCCATTTCCCGGATTGCTGAATAGGGTCCCAAAAGACCGAACGGTCGGGACTGGCAAACAAACGCAAAGAGTGTCCACTGAAAACTTCGGCTTGCCCTAACCCTCACATGGAACCCTACACACACCAGCACCAACAGTCGGCCTTCTTGTTAGCATTTACCACAAACCTTGAATCTACCAGCCCGAAGCGGCCATTTCCCGGATGGCTGAATGGGGTCCCAGAAGTCCGAACGGTCGGGACTGGAAAACAAACGCAAAGAGTGGCCACTGAAAACTTTGGCTGGCCCTAGCTCTCACATGGAACCCTACCCACAGCACCACCAACAGTTGGCCTACGGGTTTGCGTTTTTCCACAATCCTTCAATCTACCAGCACGAAGCGGCCTTTTCCCGGATGGCTGAATGGGGTCCCAGAAGTCCGAACGGTCGGGACTGGCAAACAAACGCAAAGAGTGGCCGCTGAAAACTTTGGCTGGCCCTAACCCTCACATGGAACCCTACCCTCAGCACCACCAACAGTCGGCCTTATTGTTAGCGTTTTACCACAAACTTTGAATCTACCAGCCCGATGTGGCCATTCCCAGGTGGCTGAATGGGGTCTCAAAAGTCCGAACGGTCGGGCCTGGCAAAAAACCACAAAGAGTGGTGTCACGGTTTAACACTGGCCCGGCAATTAAACCGAATAACATACGCTCTCTATTAATCTCTCTCTCCTTGATAAAGAAAGGAGAGAGAATAAGGGAGAGAGTCTTATGGGTTGGAAACTAAACTACACAACTTTAATGAACAGTAATGATAAATAGGAAAAATTACTAAATATATACAAATATACAGGAAAATGGAAACCACATTCCTCCCTCCTTTCCCCCAATAACTCTCACGTCACCACCGAGGCTGTAGGGCAGCCCTGGGAAAGTCCAGGCTGGACTCCTGGAGTCGGCAGCAGTCGGGAACCGGAGGCAGGAACACACAGATATGGGCTGGCACGGATCAGGACCACAGGCAGACGAACGGACAGGATCCTTCCAGGATGCCGGGTGAAGGAAGGGAGGAAGGGAAATCAGGAAATCCAGAAGTCTGGAAATCTGGAAATCCGGAAAAGATCTGGCTCGGCCCTCGTGATGCCTCAAATTTATACTGAGTGTGACGTATATGGGATGAATACTCTGTTTGGTCATTTCTGGCATCTATCTTGTCTGTTCCTCCCCAAAGGAGGGCTCAGGTGGGACCTCTGTATCCTCCTGGATGGTAAAATGTTTTCCTCAGAGCTGAGCAGTGTCCTTGGCTCTGCATACCAGTCTCTAGCAGTAACTATAAACATCAAGTGTTATCAGTCCTAGAAACACACACTGTCTGAGAAACTTGCTGTTAATTTCAGCAAGTGCAGCTCCT
The DNA here is from genome assembly GCA_023079485.1 of Archilochus colubris. Taxonomy (NCBI): domain Eukaryota; kingdom Metazoa; phylum Chordata; class Aves; order Apodiformes; family Trochilidae; genus Archilochus; species Archilochus colubris. Next base: position 55,637,091 of record CM041085.1, read on the forward strand.
TACAAGAGACTTAGCTAAAAGTAAAAGTACAAAACAGAAAATCACTTTTATCCTGGCCCAAACCAGGACATTCCACCCCTTAGTCCATACCATTTGCGTCATGCTCCAATTATTACTATCTTTTATCCTTAAACATATTATACAAAAATTATTACTATCTCTCAGTGCTAAATTTCACTAAGTAATTCAGTCTACAATTGCAGATGTTCATCTATTGTAGCAGATTCTCAAAAGAAGGACCAGTCTTCACAGTTCATGTCCATGGTCCATAAGTTGCAGGTTCCAGATGGTAATTTCAAGGAAGTTACTGGATGCCAGCCGATGATCCTAGTTCTGGTTTCATCACCACAAAATCATCCTGAAAAACACTCATAGAACACTGTTAGTTTATGCAACAGTTCACATAACAGTAGTTAAGGTGGGATACAAGTTCATGACTCCCAAAGAGTCCATGCATTACTGATTAAGCTAGACAAGCAGAAATTAGGAATTCTCATCTAGTGTTAGATTCCCTTGTGGTACACATTGTACTTCTCCATCTTTCATCATCACCCACCAAGTGTGTCCAGGCCCTTGAGCGAAAGCAACCCCACAAATGGGTTTGCCTTTGCCCGAGGCAGGATAAATCCAAACTGTCTTCCCTAGCAGATTCTTCTCATGCACCACAGGCACTTTGTCCCCATCTACTGTGTGTAGAAGATCTGACTGAGCAGGACCAGCTCGATTGATGGAACCCCTGGTATTAACTAACCAGGTAGCTTTTGCAAAGTGCTTGTCCCAGTTTTTGAAAGTTCCACCACCCATTGCTTTTAAGGTAGTTTTTAACAGACCATTGTACCTTTCAATTTTACCTGAGGCTGGTGCATGATAGGGAATATGGTATATCCACTCAATGCCATGTTCTTTGGCCCAGTTATTTATGAGACTATTTTTGAAATGAGTTCCATTATCTGACTCAATTCTCTCTGGTGTACCATGTCTCCACAAGACTTGTTTCTCTAGGCCCAGGATAGTGTTCCGGGCTGTGGCATGAGGCACAGGATATGTTTCCAGCCATCCTGTACTTGCCTCCACCATTGTAAGCACATAGCGCTTACCCTGGCAGGTTTGAGGCAGTGTGCTGTAGTCCACTTGCCAGGCCTCCCCATACCTATATTTTGACCATCTCCCTTCATACCATAGAGGTTTCAACCTTTTAGCTTGCTTAATTGCAGCACATATGTCACAATCGTGGATAACCTGCGCAATAGAGTCCAAAGATAAATCCACCCCTCGGTCACGAGCCCATCGATATGTTCCATCCCTGCCTTGATGACCTGAAGCATTGTGGGCCCATTTGGCCAAAAACAGTTCACCTTTATGGTCCCAGTCCAGATCTATTTGGAACACTTGAGCAGCCTCATCTGCTCGTTGGTTGTTTCGATGTTCCTCGGTAGCTCGATATGAAGGTACGTGGGCATCTACGTGACGCACTTTTACATCAAGTTTCTCTAACCTAGCAGCAATGTCTTTCCAGAGTTCAGCAGCCCAGATAGGTTTATCTCTACGTTGCCAGTTGTTTTGCTTCCACTGCTTTAACCAACCCCATAAGGCATTTGCTACCATCCATGAGTCAGTATAGAGATAAAGTCTCGGCCATTTTTCTTGTTCAGCAATGTCCAAAGCCAATTGGATAGCTTTTACCTCTGCAAATTGACTTGATTCACCATCTCCTTCATCTGTTTTTGCAACTAGTCGTTTAGGATTCCATACGGCAGCTTTCCACCTTCGATGGCCTCCTACCAGACGACAGGATGACAGGATCCATCAGTGAAAAGAGCATATTGTTTCTCATTCTCTGGTAACTGGTCATATGGTGGGGCTTCTTCAGCCCGTTTCACCACTTTTCCTGGTGGCATTCCAAAGTGTTTGCCTTCTGGCCAATGTGTTATTGCTTCTACAATTCCTGGACGATTGAGTCTTCCTATCCTAGCTCTCTGTGAGAGTAGAGCAATCCATTTACTCCAGGTAGCATCGGTAGCATGATGGGAAGATTCTCTACCTGTGTACATAAAACCCAGTACAGGTAATCGTGGCACTAGGAGGAGCTGTGCTTCAGTACCAATCACTTCCGAAGCAGCTCTAACTCCTTCATATGCGGCCAATATCTCTTTTTCAGCAGCTGTGTAGTTGGCTTCGGAGCCTTTGTAGTTTCAACCCCAAAATCCTAGAGGTCGGCCTCGAGTCTCTCCTAGAGCTTTCTGCCAGAGGCTCCATGAAGGACCATCACCTCCATCTCCGGTGTAAAGAATATTTTTGATGTCTGGCCCTGTTCGAATTGGTCCAAGGGCCATTGCCTGCACAGTCTCCTGTTTAATACCCTCAAAAGCAGCTTGTTGTTCTGAGCCCCATTTCAAGTCTTTCTTCTTCCGAGTAACCTCATAGAGAGGTTTCACAATCTGATTATAAAAAGCAATATGCATTCTCCAGAAACCAACAGTTCCTAAGAAGGACTGAGTTTCCTTTTTGGTAGTTGGTGGGGCCATAGCTGTTATTTTTTTAATCACGTCCATTGGGATGTGGCGACGTCCATCTTGCCACTTAACCCCCAGAAACTGTATCTCTTGTGCAGGTCCTTTGACCTTGCTCCTTTTAATAGCAAAACCAGCCTCTAGGAGGATTTCAATTATCTTCTTACCTTTCTCGTAGACTTCCTTTGCTGTGTCACCCCACACAATGATGTCATCGATGTATTGTAGATGTTCTGGAGCTCCACCCTTTTCCAAGGTATCATGGATCAGTCCATGGCAGATGGTAGGACTGTGTTTCCACCCCTGGGGCAGTCGATTCCAGGTGTACTGGACACCTCTCCAGGTGAAGGCAAATTGTGCTCTGCGTTCTGGTGCTATAGGAATAGCAAAAAATGCATTAGCAATGTCAATAGTAGCATACCACCTGGCTGCCTTTGACTCCAGCTCATACTGAAGTTCTAATATGTCCGGCACAGCAGCACTTAGTGGCGGTGTAACCTCATTCAGGGCACGATAGTCCACTGTCAGCCTCCACTCTCCATTTGGCTTTTTCACTGGCCATACAGGACTGTTGAAGGGTGAATGAGTCTGTCTGATCACTCCTTGGCTCTCTCATTGCCGGATCAGCTTGTGAATGGGGACCACAGCATCTCTGTTGACACGATATTGTCTACGATGCACTACTGAAGTAGCAGTTGGCAGCCGCTGGTTTGTAGTCCTCAGCAACCCCACTACAAAGGATTTATCTGAAAGGCCAAACAAAGTATGCAGCCATTTTGCATTCTCAGTCTTAATAGCTGCAGTACCAAAGGACCAGCGGTACCCTTTCGGGTCCTCGAAATCACCTCCCTTGAGGTAGTCTATGCCAAGGATGCACGGAGCATCTGGACCAGTCACTATTGGGTGTTTATGCCACTTTATTCCAGTGAGGCTCACATCAGCCTTCACAATAGTCAGTTCTTGAGATCCCCCCGTCACTCCAGAAATAGTGACGGAGTCTGTGCCTTTCTGATTCGATGGCATTAGGGTGCACTGTGCACCAGTGTCCACCAAGGCTTTATACTTTTGTGGCTCTATTGTGCCAGGCCATCGAATCCACACAATCCAATAGATTCGGTTGTCCCTCTCCTCCACCTGGCTGGAGGCAGGGCACCTCTAAGCTTGAGCACATACAGCATTGTCAGTATGTGCATTACCGGAGCTTGCATCCCCAGTACTCACACCTGATGTGCAGGGATCTTGAGTCACCAGCATATTTGGATTGGGTAACTCCACACTGGAGACTTGAGCAGCCATCTTTTTAGAAGGACCTCCTTTTGCCTTCGGCTTACTTATCAACTCAAACACTCGGTCCTGTAGGGCAGCAGTAGGTTTCTTGTCCCACTTTTTCATGTCCTCTCCACACTCACACAGGATCGCCCATAGGGTCCCTCTTGCTGATTTCTGTTTCTCTCGATTCTGTCTCATAGGAGGGCGTCTCCTCTTAATGGCTGCAATGCGGTGTCCTCCATCTGTCTGAGGAGAAAGGGGTGAATGCCATTCCTCAGATGCTCTCTTGATAGCTGAGACCCAGGCCCGACAAGGAGCTATGACAGCATCTTCACACTCTCGTACAGTTTTAATCACATCACCCACAGTTGCATCTACCTCTGCAGGAACCCATAGCATTACTGATAGTGTATGATTAAAAGGTGGTGGTGCAGCATGCACAAACCTTTGCATCATAGGTTTAGGGCATGGTACGTGATAGGGATCTTCAATGTCATCATTATTATAGATCACGTCTCGCACAGCCAATTCTTCGAGATACCTGGTAGCTTTTCCAAGTCTGGCTGCTTTGATCTGTGGGCAGTCTATTTCCTCTTTATAGGGATATCTCTCCCTTACAGCTGACAAGAGTCGTTTCCACAGGCTGGTAGTTCCAGCCTTTTCCCCAAATGCCCGATCAATACCTGCATCTTTGGCCAGGGATCCCAACTGCCTGGCTTCCTTCTGAGTTAATGTTATGGTAGCAGCCCCCTCATTCCAGCATCAGAGTAACCAAGAGAGAAGTGGTTCACCTGTAAAACGGCTGTAGTCTTTTCTCAGAGTACGCAAGTCTCTCATGGAATAGGGCTGAGCAGATTCTGAGTCTGAGTCCTCATCTGACTCTGCTCTAGCTGCTCTACGAGGAGAGGCAGTATCCTCTATTTCCTCTATCACCTGGTCATCTTGTTCAGACTTGGAAGGGTTATGGCTAGTTTCTGATTTCCCTTGTTTTCCTTTTCTCCTAGTTACAGGGTCAACAAGTAACTGTGTGGGCTGAGGGGGAGAGGCTGTGGTATCTGCAGCAGTAGCAGCAGCAGGGCTTGCTTTCTGAGCAGCAGCAGTGTCTGTGGGAGTAGAGACAGCAACTGGAGCTGTAGCAGATATGCTGGCAATGCTTGCCGGCCTTATCTGAGTTGTGCCCTTGCGTGAGGGGGGGCGAGAAGCGGCTGCAGAGGCAGGAGTGGGGGTGCTCTCTTTAAAAAGTGTGCTCGTTCCCCTAGTTGTAATTGTCTTATTCCTCACCAATATATGATAGCACATGAAAATATTCACAGACACCTGAACAACAATGCCTACAAGAATCAGGAGGTTCAAAACTATAACAATCATAATGCCATTTTGACTAGAATCCATTGAACTCAGCCCAAGAGTGGTGTCTTTCCTCAAAAGCAGGCTGAAAATGTAATTACCAACAAAGTTCTTAATCCTTGTATGAAACACCACTACAACATGCACCATGATATACATCAATATGGAGGACCATATTGCAACGATGGTTCTTAAGCATTTCTTACGGAAGAAAAACCACATATTAACAGCAATCCCAGCTGCGAAAAGACAGATCACATACCCTAAATACCAGAGGTACGGCACGATTGGTTTAATCTCCAACCCTGTGAAATTTCCAAAGAACAAGGTCTGATTCCAGCTCAGGAAAGCCATTCTTTCACTGGAGTTGGAATTCAAACTGTTCAGGCAATTTAGTAAAAATTTAAACTGGACTCGAGCCAAGCAGCTCGAGCCCCACGTTGGGCGCCAATAAGTCTGTCACGGTTTAACACTGGCCCGGCAATTAAACCGAATAACATACGCTCTCTATTAATCTCTCTCTCCTTGATAAAGAAAGGAGAGAGAATAAGGGAGAGAGACTTATGGGTTGGAAAATAAACTACACAACTTTAATGAACAGTAATGATAAATAGGAAAAATTACTAAATATATACAAATATACAGGAAAATGGAAACCACAGTCCTCCCTCCTTTCCCCCAATAACTCTCACGTCACCACCGAGGCTGTAGGGCAGCCCTGGGAAAGTCCAGGCCGGACTCCTGGAGTCGGCAGCAGTCGGGAACCGGAGGCAGGAACACCCAGATATGGGCTGGCACGGATCAGGACCACAGGCAGACGAACGGACAGGATCCTTCCAGGATGCTGGGTGAAGGAAGGGAGGAAGAGAAATCAGGAAATCCAGAAGTCTGGAAATCTGGAAATCCGGAAAAGATCTGGCTCGGCCCTCATGATGCCTCAAATTTATACTGAGTGTGACGTATATGGGATGGAATACTCTGTTTGGTCAATTCTGGCATCTATCTTGTCTGTTCCTCCCCAAAGGAGGGCTCAGGTGGGACCTCTGTATCCTCCTGGACGGTAAAATGTTTTCCTCAGAGCTGAGCAGTGTCCTTGGCTCTGCATACCAGTCTCTAGCAGTAACTATAAACATCAAGTGTTATCAATCCTAGAAACACACACTGTCTGAGAAACTTGCTGTTAATTTCAGCAAGTGCAACTACTTACAAGAGACTTAGCTAAAATACAAAACAGAAAATCACCTTTATCCTGGCTCAAACCAGGACAAGTGGCTACTGAAACTTTGGCTGGCCCTAGCCCTCACATGGAACCCTACCCACAGCACCATCAACAGTCGGCCTACAGGCTCGCATTTTACCACAAACCTTCAATCTACCAGCACGAAGCGGCCTTTTTCCCGGATCGCAGAATGGGGTCCCAGAAGTTTGAACGGTCGGGACTGGCAAACAAACGCAAAGAGTGGCCACTGAAAACTCTGGCTTGCCCTAACCCTCACATGGAACCCTACCCACTGTACCACTAACAGTCGGCCTACGCGTTTGCGTTTTTCCACAAACCTACAGTCTACCAGCCCGAAGCGGCCGTTTTCCCGGATGGCTGAATGGGTGCCCAGAAGTCTGAACGGTCGGGACTGGCAAACAAATGCAAAGAGTGGCCACTGAAAACTTTGGCTGGCCCTAACCCTCACATGGAACCGTACCCACAGCACCACTAACAGTCGGACTTATTGTTAGCGTTTTACCAAAAACCTTGAATCTAGCAGCCCGATGTGGCCATTCCCAGGTGGCTGAATGGGGTCCCAAAAGTCCGAACGGTCGGGACTGGAAAACAAACGCAAGGAGTGGCCACTGAAAACTTTGGCTGGCCCTAACCCTCACATGGAACCCTACCCACTGCGCCACCAACAGTCGGCCTATGCGTTTGCGTTTTACCACAAACCTTCAATCTACCAGCCCAAAGCGGCCGTTTTCCTGGATCGATGAATGTGGTCCCAAAAGTCCGAACGGTCGGGGCTGGCAAACAAACGCAAAGAGTGGCCACTGAAAACTTTGGCTGGCCCAAACACTCAGATGGAACCCTACCCACTGCACCACTAACAGTCGGCCTACGCGTTTGCGTTTTACCACAAACCTTCAATCTACCAGCCCGAAGCGGCCGTTTTCCCGGATGGCTGAATGGGTGCCTAGAAGTCCGAACGGTGGGGACTGGCAAACAAACGCAAAGAGTAGCAACTGAAAACTTTGGCTGGCCCTAACCCTCACATGGAACCGTACCCACAGAACTACCAACAGTCGTCCTACGTGTTAGCGTTTTACCACAAACCTTGAATCTACCAGCCTGAAGCGGCCATTTCCCGGATTGCTGAATGGGGTCCCAAAAGTCCGAACGGTCGGGACTGGCAAACAAACGCAAAGAGTGGCCACTAAAAACTTTGGCTGGCCCTAACCCTCACATGGAACCCTTCCCTCAGCACCACCAACAATCGGCCTATGGATTTGTGTTTTACCACAAACCTTCAATCTACTAGCATGAAGCGGCCGTTTTCCCGGATGGCTGAATGGGGGCCCAGAAGTCCGAACGGTCAGGACTGGCAAACAAACGCAATGCGTGGCCACTGAAAACTTTGGCTGGCCCTAACCCTCACATGGAACCCTATCCACAGCACCACCAACAGTCGGCCGACGGGTTTGTGTTTCACCACAAACATTGAATGTACCAGCCCGAAGCGGCCGTTTTCCCGGATTGCAGAATGGAATCCCAAAAGTCTGAACGTTCTGGATTGGCAAACAAAACAAAGAGTGGCCACTGAAAACTTTGGCTGGCCCTAACCCTCACATGGAAGCCTACCCACAGCACCACTAGCAGTCGGCCTACACGTTTGCGTTTTACCACAAACCTTCAATCTACCAGCCTGAAGCGGCCATTCCCAGGTGGCTCAATGGGGTCCCAAAAGTCCGAATGGTCGGGACTAGCAAACAGACGCAAAGAGTGGCCACTGAAAACTTTGGCTGGCTCTTACCCTCACATGGAACCCTACCCGCAGCACCACAAACAGTCGGCCTACGAGTTTGTGTTTACCACAAACCTTGAATCTACCAGCCAGAAGCGGCCATTCCCGGATGGCTTAATGGGGTCCCAAAAGTCCGAACGGTCGGGACTGGACAACAAATGCAAGGAGTGGCCACTGAAAACTTTGGCTGGCACTAACCCTCACATGGAACCCTACCCACAGCACCACCAACAGTCGGCCTACCGGGGTGCGTTTTACCACAAACCTTCAATCTACCAGCCCGAAGCGGCTGTTTTCCCGGATGGCGGAATGGGGTCCCAAAAGTCCGAAGAGTTGGGACTAGAAAAAAAACGCAGAGAGTGACCACTGAAGACTTTGGCTGGCCCTATCCTTCACATGAAACCCTACCCTCAGCACCACCAACAGTTGGCCTACGAGTTTGCGTTTTACCACATACCTTGAATCTACAAGCAAGAAGCGGCCGTTTTCCTGGATCGCAAAATGGGTTCCCAGAAGTCCGAACGGTCAGGACAGGCAAACAAACGCAAAGAGTGGCCACTGAAAACTTTGGCTGGTCCTAACCCTCACATTGAACACTACCCAGAGCACCACCAACAGTCGGCCTACTTGTAATCGTTTGACCACAAAATTGAATCTATCAACCCGAAGCGGCCATTCCTGGATGGCTGAATTGGGTCCCAAAAATCCGAACGGTTAGGATTGGCAAACAGACGCAAAGAGTGGCCACTGAAAAGTTTAGCTGGCCCTAACCCTCACATGGAATCCTACCCACAGCACCACCAAAAGTCGGCCTACGGGTTTGAGTTTTACGACAAACCTTGAATTTACCAGCCCGAAGCGGCCATTTCCCTCTTGAACCGAAAGTTGAAAGAGAGGGTTATCAGGCTAAGAGACGGGGAAACATCCAAGAAATGGATGGGGAATTCGGTCTTGGGTTTCGCCTTTCCGTAGGTAGTTTTTACACTTGATAATTAGTGCCTCTGGGCTCCTGTTTCCACTGCCTTTGCAACATTCCCAAGGCTTGCTTTCTCTCTTTTAAAGAAAGAGAACCTACGGGAGAAAGACTTTCCAGTTGACACAGTAACTGAGAGAAATGACATTCCTAACCCTAAATCTTACTCTAACCCTAAACCTAAAGAATGCTATTCCTATCCTTACCTTAGAACCTATCCCTGACCTGAAACCTTACTCTAACTCTAACCCTAAACTGTAACTCTACTCCAAAAGCCTAACTCTAACCTAAACCGAATTCGAACCCTATCCCTAAACAGAAATTTAACCTTTAAGCCATGAATGATGTTCCTAAACCGATCCCGAACCCAGAGCATATTAGGCAAAGGAGTACATCTAATCTGTCGAGCTGGCCGAAACTGCTTCTCTCTCTGTAAACAGGGACAGGGAGCATTTCTAATGCTCTGATACTCTCCAGATTTCGTTTCTCGGCTTCACTCTGGAATACCTTCCAACATCACGTTGCTTGAAAGAAAAGCTGCAAGAGAGCTAGAAAGCTGTGACACCCTCAAATTTAAAGCAGATGTGAATATTGTTTCGCCTTTCCCTTGAGGTGGGGAGATGTGAAACGAGTCCCTTTCTCAAACCGGCTTCCTTTCGTTTCTCAAGAGCCAAAAGGTCTTTTACATTAAGCAGTAGAGCTGAACCAATTTCAGTGCATGGAAAAGATCTCACAGTACAAAACTGGGTCTAGGAATGAGAGCTATCCCCATCCATTTCGATGCCCGGAAAGTTAGGAAATGCTCTTCTCGTTCCAGATTTTGCTTATCAGACTCATTTGAATGCTTGTAAACATCAAGGTTCTTGAAATAAATGTTGGAAGAGAGAGTTATCAGGCTTAGAGCCCAGGAAACAGCAAAGAAATAGATGTGGAATTCGGTCTTGGGTTTCGCCTTTCCTTGGGTAGATTTTACCATCGATAATTAGTGCCTCTGGGCTCCTGGTTCCACTGCCTTTGCAACATTCCCAAGGCTTGTTTTCTTTTTTTTAAAGAAAGAGAAACTCCTGGAGCAAAACTTTCCAGTTGACACAGTAACTGAGAGGAATGACATTCCTAACCCTAAATCTAACTCTAACCCTAAACCTAAAGAATGCTATTCCTATCCTTACCTTAGAACCTATCCATGACCCGAAACCTTACACTAACTCTAACCCTAAACTGTAACTCTACTCCAAAAGCCTAACTCTAACCTAAACCTAATTTGAACCCTATACCTAAACAGAAATTTAGCCTTTAAGCCATAAATGATGTGAGGGTTAGGGCCAGCCAAAGTTTTCAGTGGCCACTCCTTGCGTTTGTTTGCCAGTCCCGACCGTTCGGACTTTTTGGACCCCATTCAGCCATTTGGGAAATGGCCGCTTCGGGATGGTAGATTTAAATTTTGTGGTAAAAGAGACACTGGTAGGACTACTGTTGGTAGTCCTGTGGGTAGGGTTCCATGTAAGGGCTAGGGCCAGCCAAAGTTTTCAGTGGCCACTCCTTGAATATTTTTGCTAGTCCAACCCGTTGGGACTTTTGGGACCTCATTCAGCAAACCGGGAAAACGGCCGCTTCGGGCTGGTAGATCCAAGGTTTGTGGTAAAACGCAAACCCATAGGCCGACCGTTGGTGGTGCTGTGGGTAGGGTTCCGTGTGAGGGCTCGGGCCTGCCAAAGCTTTTAGTGGCCACTCTTTGCGTTTGTTTCACAGTCCTGACCGTTCGGACTTCTGGGACACAATTCTGCGATCCGGGAAAACGGACGCTTCGGGATAGTAGATTGAAGGTTTTTGGTAAAACTCAAATGCGTAGGCCGACCATGTGTGGTGCTGTGGGTCAGGTCCCATGTGCGGGTCAGGGCCAGCCAAAGTTTTCAGTGGCCACTCTTTGCGTTTGTTTGCCAGTCCCGACCGTTCGGACTTCTTGGACCCTGTTCAGCCATCCGGGAAATGGCCGCTTCGGGCTGGTAGATTCAAGGATTGTGGTAAAACGCTAACACGTAGGCCGACTGTTGATGGTGCTGTGGGTAGAGTTCCATGTAAGGGTTAGGGCCAGCAAAGTTTTCAGTGGCTACTCTTTGCGTTTGTTTTCCAGTCCCGACCGTTCGGACTTTTGGGACCCCATTCAGCCATCCGGGAAATGGCCGCATCAGCCTGGTAGATTCACAGTTTGTGGTCAAACGTAGCCAGATTCTTAGTGGTGCTGTGGGTAGGGTTCCATGTGAGGGTTAGGGCCAGCCAAAGATTTCAGTGGCCACTCTTTACGTTTGTTGTCCTGTTCCGACCGTTCGGACGTTAGGGACCCTATTCAGCGATCCGGCAAAACGGCAACTTCGGGCTGGTAGATTTAAGGCTTGAGGTAAAACGCAAACTGGTAGGCCGACTGTTGGTGGTGCTGTGGGTAGGGTTCCACGTGAGGGTTAGGGCCAGCCAAAGTTTTCAGTGGCCACTCTTTGCGTTTCTTTGCCAATCCAAAACGTTCGGACTTTTGGGACCCCATTCATTGATCCGGGAAAACGGCCGCTTCGGGATGGTACATTCAAATTTTGTGGAAAACTGAAAACCCGTAGGCCGTCTATGTGTGGTGCTTTGGGTAAGGTTCCATGTGAGGGTTAGGGCCATTTTAAGTTTTCAGTGGCCACTCTTTGCGTTTTTTTGCCTGTTCCGACCGTTCGGACGTTGGGGACCCCATTCCGCCATCAGGGAAAACAGCCGCTTCGGGCTGGTAAATTGAAGGTTTGTGGTAAAACGCAGACCGGTAGGCCGACTGTTGGTGGTGCTGTGGGTAGGGTTCCATGTGAGGGTTAGGGCCAGCCAAAGTTTTCAGTGGCCACTCTTTGAGTTTTTTTGCCAATCCAAAACGTTCGGACTTTTTGGTCTCCATTTATCGATTCCGGAAAACGGCCGCTTCCGTCTGGTAGATTCAAAGTTTATGATAAAACTCAAACTCGTAGGCCAACTGTTGGTTGTGCTTAGGGTAGGGTTTCATGTGAAGTAAAGGGCCAGCCAAAGTTTTCAGTGGCCACTCCTTGCGTTTTTTTGCCAATCCAGAACGTTCGGATTTTAGGGATTACATTCTGCGATCCGGGAAAACGGCCGCTTCGGGCTGGTATACTCAAGGTTTATGGTGAAAAGCAAACTCGTAGGCCAACTGCTGTGTGTGCCGAGGGTAGGGTTCAACGTGAGGGTTAGGGCCAGCCAAAGTTTTCAGTGGCCACTCTTTGCGTTTGTTTGTCAGTCCCGACCGTTTGGACTTTTGGGACCCCATTCTGCAATCTGGAAAAACGTCCGCTTCGGGCTTGTAGATTCAAGGTTTGTGGTAAAACGCAAACCGGTAGGCCGACTGTTGGTGGCGCAGTGGGTAGGGTTCCATGTGAGGGTTTGGGCCAGCCAAAGTTTTCAGTGGCTACTCTTTGCGTTTGTTTGCCAGTCCCGACCGTTCGGACTTTTGGGACCCCATTCAGCCATCCAGGAAAATGGCCTCTTTCCGTTGTTAGATTCAAGGTTTGTGCTGAAATGCAAACCCGTAGGCCGACTGTTGGTGGTGCTGTGGGTAGTGTTCCATGTGAAGGTAAGGGCCAGCAAAAGTTTTCAGTGCCCACTTTTTCAATTTTTTTGCCAGGCCCGACCGTTTGGACCTTTGGGTGGGTCTCCATTCATCAATCCGGAAAAAAGAGGCCGCTTGGGGCTGGTGTACTCAAGGTTTGTGATGAAACACAAACTCGTAGGCCGACTGTTGGTTGTGCTGTATGTAGGGTTCCATGTGAGGGTTAGGGCCAGCCAAAGTTTTCAGTGGCCCCTCTTTGTGTTTTTTTGCCAATCCAGAACTTTCGGACTTTTGGGTCTCCAATCATCGATCCCGGAAAACGGCCTCTTTGGTCTGTTAGATTCAAGGTTTGTGGTAAAACGCAAACCCGTAGGCCGACTGTTGGTGGTGCTGTGGGTAGGGTTCCATTTGAGGGTTAGGGCCAGCCAAAGTTTTCACTGGCCACTCTTTGCGTTTGTTTTCAAGTCCCGACCGTTTTGACTTCTGGGACAAAATTTAGCCATCCAGGAAAACGGTTGCTTCGGGATGGTAGATTCAAGGTTTGTGGTAAAACTCAAACCCGTAGGCCGACTGTTAGTGTTGCTGTGGGTAGGGTTCCATGTGAGGGTTAGGGCCAACCAAAGTTTTCATTGCCCACTCTTTGGGTTTGTTTGCCTGTTCCGACCGTTCGGACGTTGGGGACCCCATACACCGATCAAGGAAAACGGAGACCCCATTAAGCCATCCGGGAATGACCGCTTTGGGCTGGTAGATTGAAGGTTTATGGTAAACTGCAAACCCGTAGGCCGACTGTTGGTGGTGCTGTGGGGAGGGTTCCAAGTGAGGGTTAGCACCACCAACCGTCGGCCCACCTCTTTAGCGTTTGACAACAAACCTTTAATCTACAAGCGTGAAGCGGCCATATCCCGGATGGCTGAATGGGGTCCCAGAAGTCCGAACGGTCGGGACCGGAAAAAAAACGCAAAGAGTGGCCACTGAAAACTCTGGCTGGCCCTTACCCTCACATGGAACCCTACCATCACCACATGCAACACTTGGCAAACGGGTTTGCGTTTCACCAAAAACCTTGAGTCTACCAGCCCAAAGCGTCCGTTTTCCCGGATCGATGAATGGAGACCCAAAAGTCCGAATGGTCAGGACTGGCAAACAAACGCAAAGAGTGGCCACTGAAAACTTCGGCTGGCCCTAACCCTCACATGGAACCCTACCCACAGCACCACCAACAGTCAGCCTTAGTGTTAGCGTTTTACCACAAACCTTGAATCTACCAGACCGAAGCGGCCATTTCCCAGAGGGCTGACAGGGGTCCCAAAAGTCCAAACGGTAAGGCCTGGCAAAAAAAAGGCAAAGAGTGGCCACTGAAAACTTTGGCTAGCCCGAACCCCCACATGGAACCCTACCCACAGCAACACCAAAAGTCAGCCTTCGGTTTTCCGTTTTACCACAAACATTCAATCTACCAGCCCGAAGTGGCAGTTTTCCCAGATTACAGAATGGGGTCCCAAAAGTTCGAACTGTCGGTGTAGAGAATCAAGATAAACCATGTGCCTCGAGATTCCAAAGAGTGGGTGTGAGTCCACCTGTGCCTGATTAGGACAGGTCCCTATTGGGCATGAGCAAGACAAGCGGTCAATTAAGGTGGGAGACACACCCAGAGAAGGCAGCACAGCTCACTCTGGTGCGAGGCATGGAGAGGCCAGCAGCTCGTCGAGACTCTGGAGCAAGAAAGGCTCTTCCCGCTACAGTTGGGACAGGCAAACAAACGCAAAGAGTATCTACTGAAAACTTTGGCTGGCCCTAACCCTCACATGGAACTCTGCCCACAGCACCACCAATAGTCGTCCTACCGGTTTGCGTTTTACCACAAACCTTTAATATACCATCCCGAAGCGGCTGTTTACCTGGATCGGTGAATGGGGTCCCCAACCTCCGAACGGTCGGAACAGGCAAACAAACGCAAAGAGTGGGCACTGAAAACTTTGGCTGGCCCTAACCCTCACATTGAACCCTACCCTCAGTGCATGAAACAGTTGGCCTACAAGTTTGCGTTTCACCACAAACTTTCAGTCTACCAGCCCGAAGCGGCCAATTTCCCTGATCGATGAATGGAGACCCAAAAGTCCGAACGTTCGGGCCTGGCAAAAAAATTCAAAGACTGGCCACTGAAAACTTTGGCTGGCCCAAACCCTTACATGAAACCTTAACCACAGCACCACACACAGTTGGCCTACGGGCTTGCGTTTTATCACAAACCTTGAATCTACCAGCCCGAAGCGGCCGTTTTCCCGGATGGCTGAATGCGGTCCCCAACGTCCAAACGGTCGGGACTGGAAAAAAAACGCAAAGAGTGGCCACTGAAAACTTTGGCTGGCCCTAACCCTCAAATGGAACCCTACCCACAGAACCACCAACAGTCGGCCTACGGGTTTCCGTTTTACCACAAACCTTCAATCTACCAGCCCGAAGTGGCCGTTTTCCCTGGATGGCTGAATGGGGTCGCAAAAGTTCGAGCATTCTGGATTGGCAAACAAATTCAAAGAGTGGGCACTGAAAACTTTGGCTGGCCCTAACCCTCACATGGAAGCCTACCCACAGCACGACCAACAGTCGGCTATGGGTTTGCGTTTCACCACAAACCTTGAATCTACCAACGGGAAGAGGCCATTTTCCTGGATGGCTGAATGAGGTCCCAAAAATCCGAACGGTCGGGAATGGCAAAAAAACTCAAAGAGTGGCCACTGAAAACTTTGGCTTGCCGTAAACCTCTCATGGAACCTTACCCACAGCACCACATACAGTTGCCCTACAGGTTTGTGTTTTACCACAAACCTTAAACCTACCAGCCGGAAGCGGCCGTTTTCCTGAAACGCAGAATGGGTTCCCCAAAGTCCGAACAGTCAGGCCTGGTAAAAAGACGCAAGTAGTGGCCACTGAAAACTTTGGCTGGCTCTAGCCCCCAAATGGAACCCTACCCACAGCACCATCAACAGTCGTCCTACCGGTTTGCGTTTTACCACAAACATACAATATACCAGCCCGAAGTGGCAGTTTTCCCAGATTGCAGAATGGGGTCCCAGAAGTCCGAACGGTCGGGACTGGCAAACAAACGCAAAGAGTGGCCACTGAAAACTTTGGCTGGCCCTAACCCTCCCATGGAACCCTATCCAAAGCACCACCAACAGTCGTCCTACGGGCTTGCTTTTTACCACAAACCTTAAATCTACCATTCCGAAGCGGCCGTTTTCCGGGATCGATGATTGGAGTCCCAAAAGTCCGAACGGTCAGGCCTGGTAAACAAACGCAAAGAGTGGCCACTGAAAACTTTACCTGGCCCTAATCCTCACATGGAACCCTACCCACAGCACCATCAACAGTCGGCTAACGGGTTTGCGTTTTACGACAAACCTTTAATCTACCAGCCTGAAGCGGCCGTTTTCCGGGATCACAGAATGCGGTCCCAGAAGTCCGAACGGTCTGGACTGGCAAACAAACGCAAAGAGTGGCCACTGAAAACTTTGGCTGGCCCTAACCCTCACATGGAACCCTACCGACAGCACAAAGAACAGTCAGCCTACGGGTTTGCGTTTCACCACAAACCTTCAATCTACCAGCCCAAAGCGGTCGTTTTCCGGGATCAATGAATGGAGACCCAAAAGTCTGAACGGTCACGCTTGGCAATAAAATTCTAAGAGTGGAAACTGAAAACTTTGCTGGCCCTTACCCTCACATGGAACCCTACCCACAGAACCACCAACAGTCGGCCTACGGGTTTGCGTTTTACCACAAAATTTCAATCTACCAGCCCGAAGCGGCCGTTTTCCTGGATCGATGAATGGAGACCCAAAAGTCCGAACGGTCGCGCCTGGAAAAAAAATTCAAAGAGTGGGCACTGGAAACTTTGGCTGGCCCTTACCCTCACATGGAACCCTACCCACAACACCACTAACAGTCGGCCTACGCGTTTGAGTTTAACCACAAATCTTGAATCTACCAGTTTGAAGCGGCCGTTTTCCTTGATCGGTGTATGGTTTCCCCAACGTCCGGACGGTCGGAACAGGCAAACAAATGCATAGAGTGGCCACTGAAAACTTTGGCTGGCCCTAACCCTCACATGGAACCCTACCCACAGCACCATCAACAGTCGTCCTGCCTGTTTGTGCTTTACCACAAACCTTGAATCTACCAGCAAGAAGCGGCCATTTTCACGGATCGCAGAATGGGGTCCCCAACGTCTGAACGGTCGGAACAGGCAAAAAAACGCAAAGAGTGGCCACTGAAAAATTTGGCTGGCCCTAACCCTCACATGGAACCCTACCCACATCACCACCACCAGTCGGGCTACAGGTTTGCGTTTTACAACAAATCTACCAGCCCGAAGCGGTCGTTTTCCCGGATCGCTGAATAAGGTCCCAAAAGTCACAACAATTGGGACTGGCAAAAATATTCAAAGAGTGGCCACTGAAAACTTTGGGTGGCCCTTGCCCTTACATGGAACCATACCCACAGCACCACTAACAGTCGACCTACCAGTTTGCGTTTTACAACAAATCTTCAATATACCAGCCCGAAGCCGCCATTTTCCGGGATCGCAGAATGGGGTCCCAGAAGTCTGAACGATCGGGACTGGCAAACAAACGCAAAGAGTGGCCACTGGAAACTTTGGCTAGCCCTAACCCTCACATGGAACCCTACCCACAGCACCACCAACAGTCGGCCTACGTTTGACCACAAATTGTGAATCTACCATCCCGAAGTGGCCATTTCCCAGATGGCCGAATGGGGTCCCAAAAGTCCGAATGGTCGGAACTGGCAAACAAACGCAAAGAGTGGCCACTGAAAACTTTGGCTGGCCCTAACCCTCACATGGAACCCTACCCAAAGCACCACCAAGAGTCGGCCTACGTATTAGCATTTGACCACAAACCTTGAATCGACCAGCCCGAAACGGCCGTTTTCCCGGTTTGCTGAATGAGGTCCCAAAAGTCCCAACGGGTTGGACTGGCAAAAATATTCAAGGAGTGACCACTGAAAACTTTGGCTGGCCCTAGCCCTTACATGGAACCCCACCCACAGCACTACCAACAGTAGTCCTACCGGTTTCTTTTTTACCACAAAACTTTAATCTACCACCCCGAAACGGCCATTTCCCTGATGGCTGAATGGGGTCCAAAAAGTCTGAACAGTCGGGACTGGCAAACAAACGCAAAGAGTGGCCACTGAAAACTTTGCCTGGCCCTAACCCTCACATCATTCATGGCTTTAAGGTTAAATTTCTCTTTAGGGATAGGGTTTGAATTAGGTTTAAGTTAGAGTTAGGCTTTTGGAGTAGAGTTACAGTTTAGGGTTAGTGTAATGTTTAGGGTCAGGCATAGGGACAGGTTTTAACGTAAGGATAGGAATAGCATTCCTTAGGTTTAGGGTTAGAGTTAGATTTAGGGTTAGGAATGTCATTCCTCTCAGTTACTGTGTCAACTGGAAAGTCTTTCTCCCGTAGGTTCTCTTTCTTTAAAAGAGAGAAAACAAGCCTTGGGAATGTTGCAAAGGCAGTGGAACCAGGAGGCCAGAGGCACTAATATCATGTGTAAAATCTACCCACGGAAAGGTGAAACCCAAGACCGAAATCCTCATCCATTTCATGGATGTTTCCTAGTCTCTTAGTCCAATAACAGTGTCTTCCAAGTTTTATTTCAAGAAACTTGGTGTTTACAAGCATTCAAACGAAGCTGAGAAACAAAATCTGGAAACAGAACAGCATTTCCAAACTTTCCGGGCATCGAAATGGATGGGGATAGCTCTCATTCCTAGACCCCGTTTTGTACTGTGAGATCTTTTCCATGCACCGAAATTGGTTCAGCTCTGCTGCTTAATGCAAAAGACGTTTGGGCTCTTGAGTAATGAAAGGAAGCCGGTTTGAGAAAGGGACTCCTTTCACATCTCCTCACGTCAAGGGAAAGGCAAAACAATATTCACATCTGCTTTAAATTTGAGGGTGTCACAGCTTTCCAGCTCTCTTGCAGCTTTTCTTTCAAGCAACGTGATGTTGGAAGGTATTCCAGAGTGAAGCCGAGAAACGAAATCTGGAGAGTATCAGAGCATTAGAAATGCTCCCTGTCCCTGTTTACAGAGAGAGAAGCAGTTTCGGCCAGCTCGGCAGATAAGATGTACTCCTTTGCCTAATATGCTCTGGGTTCGGGATCAGTTTAGGAACATCATTCATGGCTTAAAGGTTAAATTTCTGTTTAGGGATAGGGTTCGAATTCGGTTTAGGTTAGAGTTAGGCTTTTGGAGTAGAGTTACAGTTTAGGGTTAGAGTTAGTGTAAGGTTTCAGGTCAGGGATAGGTTCTAAGGTAAGGATAGGAATAGCATTCTTTAGGTTTAGGGTTAGAGTAAGATTTAGGGTTAGGAATGTCATTCCTCTCAGTTACTGAGTCAACTGGAAAGTCTTTCTCCCATAGGTTCTCTGTTTTTAAAAGAGAGAAAACAAGCCTTGGGAAAGTTGCAAAGGCAGTGGAACCAGGAGCCCAGAAGCACTAATTATCGATTGTAACATCTACCCATGGAAAGGCGAAACCCAAGACCGAATTCCACATGCATTGAAGGTTTGTGGTGAAACGCAAACCCATAGCCGACTGTTGGTCGTGCTGTGGGTAGGCTTCCATGTGAGGGTTAGGGCCAGCCAAAGTATTCAGTGGCCGCTCTTTGCGTTTTTTTCCAATCCAGAACATTCGGACTTTAAGGATTAAATTCTGCGATCCGGGAAAACGGCCGCTTCGGGCTGGGAGATTCAAAGTTCGTGGTAAAACGCAAACCCGTAGGCTGACTGTTGGTGGTGCTGTGGGTAGGGTTCCATGTGAGGGTTAGAGCCAGCCAAAGATTTCAGTGGCCACTGCTTGCGTTTGTTTTCCACTCCTGACCGTTCGGACTTCTGGGACCCCATTCAGCCATGCAGGAAAACGGACGCTTCGGGCTGGTAGATTGAAGGGTTGTGGTGAAACGCAAACCTGTAGGCTTACTGTGTGTGGTGCTGTGGGTAAGGTTCCATGTGAGTGTAAGGGCCAGCCAAAGTTTTCAGTGGCCACTCTTTGCGTCTGTTTGCCAATCCCGACCGTTCGTACTTTTGGGACCCCATTCATTGATTCGGGAAAACGGACGCTTCGGGATAATACATTCAAAGGTTTGTGGTAAACTGCAAACCCGTAAGCCGACTATGTGTGGTGCTGTGGGTGGGGTTCCATGTGAGGGTTAGGGCCAGCCAAAGTTTTCAGTGGCCACTCGCTGAATTTTTTTGGCAGTTCCGACCGTTCGGACTTTTGGGACCCCATTCAGCCATCCGGGAAAACGGCCGCTTGGGGCTGGTAGATTCAAGGTTTGTGGTGAAACGCAAAGCTGTAGGCCGACTGTTGGTGGTGGTATCGGTAGAGTTCCATGCGAGGGTTAGGGCCAGCCAAAGTTTTCAGTGGCCACTCTTTGCGACTGTTTGCCAGTCCCGACAGTTCGGACTTTTGTGACCCTATTCAGCCATCTCGGAAATGGCCGTTTCGAGATGGTACATTCAAGGTTTGTGGTAAAATGCAAGCCCGTAGGCCTACTGTTGGTGGTGCTGAGGGTAGGGTCTAATGTGAATGTTAGGGCCAGCCAAAGTTTTCAGTGACCACTCTTTGCTTTTGTTTGCCAGTCCCGAACGTTTGGACTTTTGGGATTCCACTCTGCGATCCCGGAAACAGCCGCTTCGGGCTGGTAGATTCAAGGTTTATGGTAAAACGCAAACCCTTAGGCTGACTGTTGGTGGTGCTGTGGGAAGGGTTCCATGTGAGGGTTAGGGCCAGTAAAGTTTTCAGTGGCCACTCTTTGCGTCTGTTTGCCAGTCTAGACCGTTCGGACTTTTGGGACCCCATTCAGCCATCCAGGAAAACGGCCTCTTCGGGCTGGTAGATTCAAGGTTTGTGGTGAAACGCAAACCCGTAGGCCGACTTTGTGTGGTGCTGTGGGTAGGGGTCCATGTGAGGGTTAGGGCCAGCCAAAGTTTTCAGTGGCCACTCTTTGCGTCTGTTTGCCAGTCTAGACCGTTCGGATTTTGGGACCCCATTCAGCCATCCGGGAATGGCCAGTTCGGGCTGGTAGATTCAAGGTTTGTGGTGAAATGCAAACCCGTAGGCCGACTGTTGGTGGTGCTGTGGGTAGGGTTCCATGTGAGGGTTAGGGCCAGCCAAAGTTTTCAGCGATTGCTCTTTGTGTTTTTTTGCCAATTCAGAACGTTCGGACTTTTGGGATTCCAGTCTCACTGATCCGGAAAAAAGGCCGCTTCGGGCTGGTAGATTCAAGGTTTGTGGTAAAACGCTAACACGTAGGCCCACTGTTGGTTGTTCTGTGGGTAGGGTTACATGTGAGGGTTAGGGCCAGCCAAAGTTTCCAGTGGCCACTCTTTGCGTTTGTTTGCCAGTCTAGACCATTCGGATTTCTGGGACCCCATTCTGCGATCTGGGAAAACGGCCGCTTCGGGCTGGTAGATTCAAGGTTTGTGGTAAAACGCAAACCCGTAGGCTGACTGTTGGTGGTGCTGTGGGTAGGGTTCCATGTGAGGGTTAGGGCAAACCAAAGCTTTCAGTGGCCACTCGCTGAATTTTTTTGGCAGTTCCGACCGTTCGGACTTTTGGGTCTCCATTCATCGATCCCGGAAAATGGCCGCTTCAAACTGGTAGATTCAAGATTTGTGGTTAAACGCAAACCCGTAGGCCGACTTTTTGTGGTGCTGTAGGTAGGGTTCCATGTGAGGGTAAGGGCCAGCCAAAGTTTCCAGTGCCCACTCTTTGAATTTTTTTTCCAGGCGCGACCGTTCGGACTTTTGGGTCTCCATTCATCGATCCAGGAAAACGGCCGCTTCGGGCTGGTAGATTGAAATTTTGTGGTAAAACGCAAACCCGTAGGCCGACTGTTGGTGGTGCTGTGGGTAGGGTTCTTTGTGAGGGTTAGGGCCAGCGAAAGTTTCCAGTGGCCACTTGTCGCGATCCGACTTTTTTTTTTAATATTTTGTTTGAGGAAAAGTAGCCACTGCTTCAGAGACGCACAGAATTACAAAAAATAATAATAATTCTTAGTGATTTAAACAAATTATAGGGATTTATTTTCAGGGAACAAGAGAACAGGTAAAGAGAGGGGATCGGGTTACCAAGTCCAGGAGGGAGCTCTGGTGTTAGCTGCTGCATCCAGGCCGATGACTCGCTGGTTGCTGATAGATGATCTGGTGGCTTGTCCGTCGCTTGCTTGCTCGCCGATTGCTTGCCTCTGCTTGGTTCTTTTTTGTTGGGTTTTTATAATGAAAACGGGGAGAGGAAGGAGGGGGTCTTCGTTTGCATAACTTGAAGAAATTCACGGGTTTCCCAGAACAGACTTTTCCTTATCTATTTGTTAATTTCCCCATTGTTTTAGGTAGGCGCCGGGGAGGTGGTCTGACCAGTTTCAGGTCTCAATAGGTGCTAACGAGGCATTCTTACAGGATTGGTGACAGGAAAGAATTTGCTCAAGAAACATTTGAAATTTTGAAAAGGTTCACATCATTTCACCCTGTGGTTCTTGAGCCAATTATTTTTCCTATATATGATTTTTTATATTTATATATATATATATATATACACACATCCCTATATATACACATCCCATTTGGCGTGGTTATGTCGTGTGGGGTTTTTTTTTTATAATCTGTGCTGTCCAGCAGGCCGATTCTATCTCCGAGGTTTCCTTTAGTGGACAACCGAGAATCCCACCATGCCTAGCACAGTTCCTTTTTCCACCGCACGTTTATGTAGCTCAAAAGCCAGAATTTTGTTAACGTGTGTTTGCGGGGAGTAAACTGTAGGAGAAACCACACATACATACTTCACCACCTTATGTCACGTCACCTCACCCCGTGGGTTTTGAGGCTAGGGGAGTGCGTTTTGGGATAAACACAGTGATATATATATATGTATATATATAATGAAAAAAAAAAAAAAGAAACCTGACATTTATCAGCTACAAGGTAGCAGAGGGCACATATTTAAGGTTACAAAGAAACAACTTAATACAAGTGAGGTATATGCTTGTCCAAACCATACATACAAATGTATAGAAAGAAAGGTAAAATATTGACGGTTACAGAATCTCAGCAAGTAAATCAGAAAAGAAAAATGTCGACTATATAAATGAGAGCTAATAATAACAATAGTAATAGTAATAGTAAATACAGGGATTACAATAATCATAATATATAATATAATGCAATAATCAGAAGTACATAACATAGGTACATTTCATACAAATACAAAAACATAGGCACATGTTAGACACATACACATTATATCACCAATAAAATGTATAACAGATAACTGCAATCCAGGAGCAAGCATGGAGGAAATCCTGATATAAATTACTGTACCTAGGCTAAAGAGGTGGCTAGCCTCCCAGCCAGCAGTAAGCAATTTCTTCCAGTGCCAGGTTCAGAGTAGCCAATTCTGAAGCTGTACACCGGGGTCATTTTATTTTGATGTCCTGGGATTACTGATATCTGCAGTCACAGTAATTCACCTGCATTCAGTCCTAATACACAAAACCTAATTACATAAAGGACCCAAAAGGGGAAAAGAAAAAAAAAACAAAAAAACAAACCAAACATTGGATTATAGTATACAGGGTAAAAGATAGTTTAAACATTATTCCACACAGATTATCCAGTTTGTGCTAATCTTGTGTTGTTTGTCATTCATGTCAGCTGCCATCCATGTATTTGAATTCAGGGGAGTCTGCAAGAGTAACTTAATATTACCAATGTTAGGTAAATTCACATAAGCAGTTTGCCCAGGCAAGAGGCGTCGCCTGAAGTTCCTGGGAGGCGACTTCTCAGCGCTGTTGTCTTGAGTAGGCGACAAGGGAAAGAATGCTGTCATGCGGGGGCAGCTGTTTACACCCCACCGATTATTGACCGTGGCAATGGCATAGTTAAGTCTGTCATGCCAATTACTTTCTTGAGGCCTAAGGAGTTTTTTTATCAACCCATTAGTCCTTTCTACAATTCCATTAGCCTGTGGATAGTAAGGAATATGAAAAGTCCAATTAATATTCTCGCTTTTTGCCCATTGTTGGACCAAGTGGGAAGTGAAATGAGTACCATTATCAGATTGTATGCTGTCAGGTTTAGGCAGAACTCCAAAAATCTTTTTCAGGAAAGAAACCGTGTTTTCTCCATTGGCTTTTGCATATGCTTCAGCACAAGTCAGTCCAGATATAACTTCTACCATTACAATAACATACTGTTTGTTTCCTGACTTGCGGAAAGGCCCTATATAGTCTATTTGCCATGTTGACCATAATGTTTTACCATCTCTCAGATGTAGATGGTTAGCGGTCAGTGGGTGCTCTCCCAATCGAATTTTACACAATTCACAAGCAGAAATAATTGTTTTGCACTGTTCACGTGTCACTGACCATCCTCGGGACTGTGCTTCTTTATATAAATCAAAAATACCTGAATGGCCTCTTTTGCAGTGAAGCCATTCTAATAATTTTCCCCATTCTTGGACTTCACCTTGATTTAGAGCATCTCGGATTTCAATTACATTAGTTCGTGCTAATTCATCAACTTGGTTATTAAATCTGCTTGCTTCATCTTTCAAATTGGATTGGTGAGAAGGTACCCAGCCGACATGAAAATTAGGATTGTGTTTAGCTATTTGCAGGATTTTCTTCCATTTCTCCGTATGCCATACCGGTACACCATTGATTTTCCAGTTATTCATTTCCCAAAAGGTTACCCATTCAACACAACCTTTAAATATCGCAAAAGAATCTGTATAGATATACACAGGTTCTGAAGTGGCTTGTTCTTTTATAAATACATTCAGAACAGCATCTAATTCTCCTACTTGTGCACTTCCTTCATCTTGATTCACCATTTGTTCTCCTGTGGAAGGTTTAATCGCAGCAGACTTAAAAAACCAGTTTTTCCCCTCCCGTCTGGAAGAGGCATCTGTGAACCAGGCATTGCTCATATCACTTTTAAATTCTGGGGCCTCCTTAATAGGGCTAGGAGTCTTCATTAGCAAGTCCTTTTCATTTGTGGTGTCGAGGGATTCCTGGATTTTTAACTGTTTTTCTGGTCCCTCTATAATTTGGAACAGCTCAGCATAAAATTCAATTTGACTGTACCACTTCCTGATAGTACCTTTTTGAGAGATGCCATCAGGGGGTGGGCTGCCAGATAGGACCTGACTAATCACTTTAAATGGTCCTTGGAGGATTACCTTTTGTTTTTTAATTATTTTGCTTATTTCCTTAAGAGCAGTACTTACAGTGAGAAGGCCCTTTTCCAAAATAGAGTATCTCTTTTCTGAATCTTTTAACGATTGTGAATAAAAAGAGATTGGTCTAGTGGGGCCAGAAGGCCCTTTTTGCCAAAAATGATATGATAATGCACTGGTGGAAAAACCCCATTCTATCGTTATAGGGTCGTCAGGGTGAAGGGGCCCCAGGGTTTGAAAGGTCTGTGCTTCCAGCAGGAGGAGTTTTAACGCCTCATCATGGTTGTGATTCCATTCCCACTGCCTGTGTTTCTTCAACAAATCATATAATGGCCTAGCAATAATTGATAAGTCTGGGATGTGTTTTCGCCAATATTGTAGGGTTCCCAGAATTTCTTGTAACTCCCTTTTATTCGTGGGTGCTTTTATTTGTCCCAGATGAGACAGAGTATCATGAGGGATATTCCATGTACCACCTTTCCATGTGATCCCTAAAAATTTGGCTTCCTGGGAGGGAGGCTGCCTTTTGTCCTCAGGTATTTCAATTTGTAAGGCTGTTAAGTGCTCAATTATGGCCTCATAAACTGCTCTCACGGCTTGCTCAGTTTTACCACCTATCAGTATATCATCAATGTATTGGTAAATTTTCACCTCTGGGTCATTTTTTATTCCTGTAATATTTTCCAGCTCCTGTGCCAGAGCATGGTGGGCTATTGTGGGGGAATGCTTATAGCCCTGGGGCAGCCGAGTAAAGGTATATTGTATTCCTTCCCAAGTGAAAGCAAAGTATTTTTGATCTTCAGAGTCAATTGGAATTTGGAAGAATATATCTTTTACATCCAGAGATGCAAGCACTGGGTGTGCTGCTTCCTGGATTTCTAGTACCAAATCTGCTATATTTGGAACAGCAGCAGTTAATTGTTCCGTGCCAGAATTTAACCTCCTGTAATCTACAGTCATTCTCCATTTATTATTGGGTTTCCTTATCGGCCAGATTGGAGAATTGTAAGGTGAATGGCAGGGCACAATTATACCTTTTTGTTTCAGGTCAGAAATTACATCTCTTATACCTTCTTTTGCTGCTATAGGAATGGGATACTGTTTCACATTTACAATTTTACTCTGAGGAAGGCGTGGAGCAGTTCTTAATAATCTGACTTTAAGGGTGGAGGTCCCAAAATTCCAAAACCATCCATTTTCATCTCTCCAGGATCTACCAACCAATACATCCATTCCCAAGAGATTGTATGGAATGTCTCCTACTATCATTTGGGTTTTAATTATTTCCTCTTCTCCTGGTAGCTTCAGGCAAACATTTGCCATTCTCTGTAAAACTGGCTGTCCCAAAGCACCACTGACAAGAATTGGTTTGAGGGAAGGGTTGATACCACATTTTTTTGCCACCTCAGGTTTTAGGGTGGAAATCTGAGCTCCTGTGTCGATCACAAAGGTTACAGGATAACATTTTGGTCCCACTGCACAAGTAAGTTCCAAATCACCCCTTTTATTTAAGATTAATCTTAATACATTTTGCCAATCCTTTGGAGGGCTGGATGTTTTGGAATTTGTTTGCTTATTTTGCGGTGTAGGGATGCCTTCCCAGGGCTTATTCAGGGGATCAGTAGATTTTACTGAATTTGGGTTAGATTTTGCCTCCTCTCTCTGCTGTGTTTTAGTTTCCTTGTTAGCAGCAGAGAGAGGGCTGTTCAGTTTCCCGAATGGTGGGAACTTTCAGGTCTGTCCCCTGAATTTAGCCTGGTAGGCCATTCTTCCACTAGAGCTTTTAAGTGGCCATAAGTGAAAGTATGACTTAAGATTGCAGGAGGGATGCCTTTTCGCTTAGCTTCCTCCTTAAGCTTTGCAAAAGGTCCCAGTTCACCCGGTGGGGAACTATTCCTGTCTCGGGGGGGTCTATTTTGACGTGGGTTAGTATTGTTAGAGTTATTAGTATAAGTATTGCTATTATTTCTATGGTTATTATTCCTTCGTCTGCTTCCCCTATTTACAACTGTCCATTCACCCCGTGATTCGTCCTGCTGGTAAGGAGGAATCTGGGGGGTCATGGCAGCTGCAGCCGCATACGTTTTTTTCGGGTTATTATAGTTTGCAGGGGTTTGGAGAATTTTTATAGCTGCGGTATCATCTTCGGGTGCTACATATTTACGACCGAACTCGGTCAACTCCGTGAGTAAATCAGACCAGGTATAACTTGTGTTAGGCGGAGGAGCAGCTCTTTCAATTCTGTTTTTAATTTGTAGGGCCTGATTCTGCAATTGAGCAGGCAATCCTCTGATTAATATATCCATTCTTTCGGGCTTAATGTTTATTGTAAGCGGGTCCTCCTGCTTCATCACTAACGCATGGTCATAAACCATTTGAATTATACTGGCCTTATGAATATTGTCCCATAATCGGGAAAGGCCTCCACGCAATACATGGGGTTCTCCCCGGACTATGGGGTCAATAAGACCCACGTTATAAGCAGCTCTTTGTGTCAGGGACCAGGGAGCTCTGGAGTTGCCAGTGATTAACATAATTCCAGGACCCCAAATACGCGATGCTTCCTTTTCAGATAGCAGTATACTATCTCCACCAGAAGATGATACTCTCACAACATAATCAATTTCACTTTCGGAGGGCAACCTGGAAAATTTTCTCTTTAATTCTGCCAGCTCCAGAGGGGAATAAGGCTGCTCCTTATGGGTGACCTGTTCATGATCTGATTCCATGTCCCGTGCATGCTCTACTTTAATTATGGGACGTAGACGTTTGTGGATTATGGGTTTGCGCTCATCTTCTGAACTAGCAGAAGATTCCTGGCAGGAGGAGGAAGGCGCAGAGGTACATTCACTCGAGAGAGCGAGCTGATTTATCTTTGCCTCCAATTTGTTATAATTCTCGGTCCCGACTTTTATAAAGGTCTTAAGTACGTGGCGCAATTCAGTCACTTCTCCCTCTGAGGAATCAGAGGAGGTATTTTCCCGATTAGTGGATTTTGGTGGGGCTTTTGATTTTAAAATGGAGGACTGTTTTTTTCCTTTTATAGAAAAAAAACGAACAGATTTTTTCCCCTGTCGCTTTGCAGAAGATACTCCCTCTTCATCGGTGGTATATTCAGATATAGAGGGAGCATTATTTAGCACCGAATCAAAGTTCGTGTAAGTCTCAGATTCTGAAGTACTCGGCTCCTTTGATTCTAAAAGTTTTATGTTCTCTCTCATCCTTTTTACCTCTTGGTGCAATTCTTCTTTCTCCTGCCAGAATATTGTAGCCAAGGAGAAAAAGAAACAAGCATAGAAAAAATCTATACCCTTTTTTTTTAACATTCTTTTTGGTCTCCTTATCCAAGTTGGATGGGTTTAATAATGGGGTAATTAATTTACCAAGAGCAGCAAAATTTCCACTTTGATAACGTTCATAAATCAGTTCAAAAACAGGTCTCTTTGGGATATAATTATGGGCTTTTAGGTTTTCCCAATAGGGACTAAACACTATAGCCTTGACAAATTCATCCTCTTTATAGAAGGACACAGTCTGGTCCTCACTGCTGGTCGAGCTGGCAGAACAAGCTACGGACTTCATTTGTTTAGATTGTTTTAAATTCCCTTTTAAGTTAGTTTTGCAATTAAGGCGCCCAAGAGCAGGCTCTGATTTTTTCCTCAATAAAGATCCTGCCGACTACGCCAATAAAAATGTCGCGATCCGACCTATTATTTTAATATTTTGTTTGACGAAAACCAGCCACTGCTTCAGAGACGCGCAGAATTGCAAAAAATAATAATAATTCTTAGTGATTTAAACAAATTATAGGGATTTATTTTCAGGGAACAAGAGAACAGGTAAAGAGAGGGGATCGGGTTACCAAGTCCAGGAGGGAGCTCTGGTGTTAGCTGCTGCGTCCAGGCCGATGACTCGCTGGTTGCTGATAGATGATCTGGTGGCTTGTCCGTCGCTTGCTTGCTCGCCGATTGCTTGCCTCTGCTTGGTTCTTTTTTGTTGGGTTTTTATAATGAAAACGGGGAGAGGAAGGAGGGGGTCTTCGTTTGCATAACTTGAAGAAATTCACGGGTTTCCCGGAACAGACTTTTCCTTATCTATTTGTTAATTTCCCCATTGTTTAAGGTAGGCGCCGGGGAGGTGGTCTGACCAGTTTCAGGTCTCAACAGGTGCTAACGAGGCATTCTTACAGGATTGGTGACAGGAAAGAATTTGCTCAAGAAACATTTGAAATTTTGAAAAGGTTCACATCACAACTCTTTGCGTCTGTTTGCCAGTCCCGACCGTTTGGACTGTTGGGACCCCATTAAGCCCTCTGGGAATGGCCGCTTCAGGCAGGTAGATTCAAGGTTTGTGGTGAAACGCAAACCTGTAGGCCGAACGTTGGTAGTGCTGTGGGAAGGGTTCCATGTGAGGGTTAGGGCAAGCCAAAGTTTTCAGTGGCCACTCTTTGCGTTTGTTTGCCAGTCCTGACCGTTTAGAATTTTGGGACCCCATTCAGCAATCCGGGAAAACGGCCTCTTACTGTTGGTAGATTCAAGGTTTGTGGTAAAACGCAAACTCGTAGGCTGACTGTTGGTGGTGCTGTGGGTAGGGTTCCATGTGAGGGCTAGGGCCAGCTAAAGTTTTCAATGGCCACTCTTTGCGTTTGTTTGCAAGTCCCGAGCGTTCGGACTTCTGGGACCCCATTCTGCGATCCGGGAAAACGGCCGCTTAGGGCTGGTAGATTCAAGGTTTGTGGTAAAACGCAAACCCGTAGGCTGACTGTTGGTGGTGCTGTGGCTAGGGTTCCATGTGAGGGTTAGGGCCAGCCAAAGTTTTCAGTGGCCACTCGCTGAATTTTTTAGGCAGGCCCGACCTTTCGGACTTTTGGATCTTCATTCATCGATCCCGGAAAATGGCCGCTTCGGGCTGGTAGATTCAAGGTTTGTGGTGAAACGCAAACCCGTCGGCCGACTGTTGGTGGTGCTGTGGGTAGGGTTCCATGTGAGGGTTAAGGCCAGCCAAAGTTTTCAGTGGCCAGTATTTGTGTTTGTTTGCCAGTCTAGACCGTTCGGACTTCTGGGACCCCATTCTGTGATCTGGGAAAACGGCCGCTTCGGGCTGGTAGATTCAAGGTTTGTGGTGAAACACAAACCCGTCGACCGACTATTGGTAGTGCTGTGGGTAGGGTTCCATGTGAGGGTTAGGGCCAGACAAAGTTTTCAGTGGCCACTCTTTGCGTTTGTTTGCCAGTCTAGACCATTGAGATTTCTGGGACCCCATTCTGTGATCCAGGAAAACGCCCGCTTCAGGCTTGTAGATTCAAGGTTTGTGGAAAAACGCAAACTCGTAGGCCGACTGTTGGTGGTGCTGTGGGTAGGGTTCCATGTGAAGGTTAGGGCCAGCCAAACTTTTCAGGGGCCACTCTTTGCGTCTGTTTTTCCAGTCCCGACCGTTTGGACTTTTGGGACCCCATTCGGCGATCCGGGAAATGGCCGTTTCGGGCTGTTCCATTCAAGGTTTGTAGTAAAACGCAAACCCATAGGCCTACTGTGTGTGGTGCTGTGGGTAGGGTTCCATTTGAGGGCTAGGGCCAGCCAAAGTTTTCAGTGGCCAGTCTTTGCATTTGTTTTCCAGTCTAGACCGTTCGGATTTCTGGCACCCCATTCTGTGATCCGAGAAAACGGCCGCTTCGGGCTGGGAGATTAAACGTTTGTGGTAAAACGCTAACACGTAGGCCGACTGTTGGTGGTGCTGTGGGTATGGTTCCATGTGAGGGTTAGGGCCAGCCAAAGTTTCAGTGGCCACTCTTTGCGTTTGTTTGCCAGTCTAGACCGTTCGGATTTCTGGGACCCCATTCTGTGATCCGGTAAAAAGGCCGCTTCAGGCTCGTAGATTCAAGGTCTGTGGTAAAACGCAAACCCGTAGGCGGACTATTTGTGGTGCTGTTGGTAGGGTTCCACGTGAGGGTTAGGGCCAGCCAAAGTTTTCAGTGACCACTCTGTGCGTTTGTTTTCCAGTCCCGACCGTTCGGACTTTTGGGCCTCCATTCATCGATCCTGGAAAACGGGCGCTTCGGGCTGGAAGATTCAAGGTCTGTCGTGAAACGCAAACCAGAAGGCCGACTGTTGGTGGTGTTGTGGGTAGTGTTCCATGTAAGGGTTAGGGTCAGCCAAAGTTTTCAGTGGCCACTCTTTGTATTTGTTTACCAGTCCCGACCGTTCGGACTTCTGAGATCTCATTCTGCGATCCAGGAAAACGGCTCCTTCGGGCTGGTAAATACAAGGTTTGTTTTGAAACGCAAACCGGTAGGACGACTGTTGATGGTGCTGTGGGTAGGGTTCCATGTGAGGGTTAGGGCCAGCCAAAATTTTCAGTGGACACTCTTTGCGTTGGTTTGCCAGTCCTGACCGTTCGGACTTCTGGGACCCCATTCTGCTATCCGGGAAAATGGCCGCTTCGGGCTGGTAGATTCAAGGTTTGTGGTAAAACGCAAACCGTTAGGACGACTGTTGATGGTGCTGTGGGAAGGGTTCCATGTGAGGGTTAGGGCCAGCCAAAGTTTTCATTGGCCACTTTTTGAATTTTTTTGCCAGTCCTGACCGTTCGGACTTTTGGGTCTCCATTCATCGATCCCGGAAAACGGCCGCTTCGGGCTGGTAAATTGAAGGTTTGTAGTGAAACGGAAACCAGAAGGCCGACTGTTGGTGGCGCTGTGAGTAGGGTTCCAAGTGAGGATTACGGCCAGCCAAATTTTTCAGTGGCCACTATTTGCTTTTGTTTTCCAGTCCCGACCGTTCAGACTTCTGTTACCCTGTTCAGCCATCCAGGAAATGGCCGCTTTGGGCTTGTAGATTCAAGGTTTGTGATAAAACACAAACCCATAGCCCGACTGTTGGTGGTGCTGTGGGTTGGGTTCCATGTGAGGGCTAGGGCCAGCCAAAGTTTTCAGTGGCCACTCTTTGTGTTTGTTTGCCAGTCCCGACCGTTCGGACTTTTGGGACCCCATTCAGCGATCCGGTAAAACGGCCGCTTCGGTCTGGTAGGTTCAAGTTTTGTGGTAAAACGCAAACCCGTAGGCCGACTGTTGGTGGTGCAGTGGGTAGGGTTCCATGTGAGGGTTAGGTCCAGCCAAAGTTTTCAGTGGCCACTCTTTGCGTTTCTTTGCCAGTCCCGTCCGTTCGGACTTTTAGGACCCCATTAAGCCATCCGGGAATGGCCGCTTCGGGCTGGTAGATTGAAGGTTTGTGGTAAACTAAAAACGCGTACCCGACTGTTGGTGGTGCTGTGGGCAGGGTTCCAAATGAGGGTTAGCACCACGAACCGTCGTCCCACCTGTTTAGCGTTTGACCACAAACCTTTAATCTACAAGCCCGAAGCGGCCATATCCCGGATTGCTGAATGGTGTCTCAAAAGTCGGAACGGTCGGGACGAGAAAACAAACGCAAAGAGTGGCCACTGAAAACTTTGGCTGGCCCTAACCCTCACATGGAACCCTACCGTCACCACATGCAACAGTTGGCCTACGAGTTTGCGTTTCACCAAAAACCTTGAGTCTACTAGCCCGAAGTGGCCGTTTACCAGGATCGATGAATGGAGACCTTAAAGTCCAAACAATCGGGACTACCAAACAAACGCAAAGAGTGGCCAATGAAAACTTTGGCTGGCCCTAACCCTCACATGGAACACTACCCACAGCACCAGCAAGAGTTGGCCTACGGGTTTGCGTTTCACCACAAACCTTCAATTTACCAGCCCGAAGTGTCCGTTTTCCCGGATCACTGAATGGGGCCCCAGAAGTCTGAACGGTCTGGACTGGAAAACAAACGCAAAGAGTGGCCACTGAAAACTTTGGCTGGCCCTAACCCTCACATGGAACCTTACCCACAGCACCACACACAGTCGGCCTATGGGTTTGAATTTTACCACAAACCTTGAATGTACCATCCCGAAGTGGCCGTTTTCCCGGATCGATGAATGGGGTCCCAAAATCCGAACGGTCAGGACTGGCAAACAAACGCAAGGAGTGGCCACAGAAAACTTTGGCTGGCCCTAACCCTCACATGGAACCCTACCCTCAGCACATGAAACAGTTGGCCTATGAATTTGCGTTTCACCATCAACCTTGAGTCTACCAGCCTGAAGCGGCTGTTTTCCCGGATCGATGAATGGAGACCCAAAAGTCAGAACGGTCGGGCCTGGCAAAAAAACGCAAAGAGTGGCCACTAAAAACTTTGGCTGGCTCTAACCCTCACATGGAACCCTACCCACAGCACCACCAACAGTCGGCCTACGGGATTGCATTCTACCACAAACTTTCAAGCTACTAGCCCGAAGTGGCCATTTTCCCGGATCGATGAATGGGGTCCCAAAAATCCAAATTGTCTAGACTGGCAAAAAAACGCAAAGAGTTTCCACTGAAAGCTTAGTCTGGCTCTAACCCTCACACTGAACCCTACCCACAACACCATCAAGAGTCGAACTAAGAGTTTGCGTTTTACCACAAACCTTCAATCTACCAGCCATAAGCGGCCGTTTTCCTGGATGGCTAATGGTGTCCCAAAAGTCCGAACGGTCAGGCCTGGCAAACAAACCCAAAGAGTGGCCACTGAAAACTTTGGCTGGCCCTAACCCTCACATGGAACCGTACGCACAGCACCACCAACTGTCGGCCTACAGGTTTGCATCTTACCAAAAACCTTGAATCTACCATTCCGAAGCGGCCGTTTTCCTGGATCGGTGATAGGGGTCCCCAACGTCTGAATGGTCGGGACTGGCAAACAAACGCAGAGTGGCCACTGAAAACTTTTGCTGGCTCTAACACTCACATGGAACCCTACCCACAGCACCACCAACAGTCAGCCGACCAGTTTGCGTTTTACCACAAACCTTCAATCTACCAGCCCGAAGTGGCAGTTTTCCTGGATCGCAGAATGGGGTCCCAAAAGTCCGAACGGTCTGGAGTGGCAAACAAACGCAAAGAGTGGCCACTGAAAACTTTGGCTGGCCCTAACCCTCACATGGAACTTTACCCACAGCACCAATAAAACTTGGCCTACGGGTTTACCTATTATCACAAACCTTGAATCTACCAGTCCCAAGCGGCCGTTTTCCCGGATCGCTGAATGGGGTCCCAAAAGTCCGAACGGTCGAAACTGAGGAAAAAACGCAAAGAGTGGCCACTGAAAACCTTGGCTGGGTGTTGACCGGGTGGGTACTGGGTAGGACTGGTTAGGACTGGGTAGGGACTTAGAGAGGACTGGGAGGAACTGGGTGCGGACTGGGATGGTACTGGGAGCGGACTGGGAGGGGACAGGGAGGGGACTGGGAGCGGACTGTTAGGGGACTGGGAGGGGACAGGGAGCGGATTGGGAGGGGACTGGGAGGGGACTGGGAGGGGACTGGCAGAATAGTGGGAGGGGACTGGGATGGGACTGGGAGGAACTGGGAGGGGGCTAGCTGGGGACTGGGAGGAGACTGTGAGGAACTGGGAGGGGACTTTGAGGATCTGGGAGGGGACTGGCTGGGGACTGGTAGGGACTGGGTGGGACGGGGAGAGGACTGGGAGACGACTACAAGCAACTGCGAGAACTGCGATAAACTGGGAGCAACTAGGAGAAGACTGGGAGCAACTGGGAAAAGTCTGGGAGCAACAGCAAGGGGACTGGGAGGGGACCTGGAGGGGCCTAGGTGGGGACTGGGAGGGGCTGGGAGGGGACTGGGAGTGGAATGGCAGAAGAGTGGGGGGGGACTGGGAGGAACTGGGAGAAGACTGGGAGGGGACTGGGAGGGGACTGGGAGAGGACTGGGAGCAACTGGGATGGGACTGAGATGGGACTGACTGGGGACTGGCTAGGGACTGGCTGGGGACTGGCTGGGGACTGGGAGGAACTGGGAGGACCTGGGAGGGGACTGTTAGGGGACTGGGAGGAGAATGGGAGGGGATTGGGAGGAAGTGGGAGGAACTGGGAGGGGACTAAGATGGTACTGGGTTAGGAATGCGTGGGGACTGGGAGTGACTTGGGGGGGACTGGGTGGGGACAGGAAGGGGACTGGGATGAACTGAGAGGGA
This sequence comes from Archilochus colubris, assembly GCA_023079485.1. NCBI lineage: Eukaryota > Metazoa > Chordata > Aves > Apodiformes > Trochilidae > Archilochus > Archilochus colubris. Next base: position 55,672,105 of record CM041085.1, read on the forward strand.
CTGGGAGGGACTGGGTGGGTAGTGGGTGGGGATTGTGTGGAGACTGGGTGGGACTGGGTAGGGACTGGGAGGAACTGAGAGGGGACTGGGTGGAGAATGGGTTGGGACTGGGTAGGAACTGGGAGAGGACTGGAAAGGGACTGGGTGGGGACTGGTGTCAGACTTAGAGCGGACTGGGACGGGACTGGGACGGGACTGGGGGAGGACTGGGGGAGGACTGGGGGAGGACTGGGGGAGGACTGGGGGAGGACTGGGGGAGGACAGGGAGGGGACAGGGAGGGGACTGGGAGGGGACTGGGTGGGAGTGGGTGAGACTGGGAGGGACTGGGTGGTGAGGGGGAGGGGACTGGGAGGGGACTGGGAGGGCACTTGTCGGGACGGGCTGGGGACTGGGATGAACTGTGAGGAGACAGGGAGGGACTGGGAAAGGACGGGAAGAGGAGTAGGAGGGGACTGAGAGAGGACTGGGAAGGGACTGGCTGGGGACTGGCTGGGGACTGGGAGGAACTGGGGGGAACTGGGAGGAACTGGGAGGAACTGGGAGAGAACTGGGTGGGGACTTGGTGCGGACTCGGTGGGGACTGGGTGGGGGCAGGAATGGAACTTAGAGGGACTGGGAGGGACTGGGTGGGTAGTGGGTGGGGACTGAGTAGGAACTTGGAGGAGACTGGAAGGGGACTGAGGGGAACTGGGAGGGGACTGGGAGAAGACTGAGTGGGAACTGGGAGGGGACTGGTGGGGACTATGAGGAACTGGTAGGAACTGAGGAACTGGGAGGGGACTGGGAGATGACTGGGAGAGGACTGGGTGGGACTGGGTGGGACTGGGAGGGGACTGGGTGGGAATGGGTGGGACTGGGAGGGACTGGGAGGGACTGGGAGGGGACTAATTGGGGACTGGGAGCAGACTGGGAGGGGACTGGAAGGGGACTGGGTGGGGACTGGGTTGGGACTGGGTTGGGACTGGGAGGGCACTGGGAGGGCACTGGGTGGGGACTGGGTGGGACTGGGAGGGACTGGGAGGGACTGGGTCGGGAGTGGGAGGGACTGGGTCGGGAGTGGGAGGGACTGGGTCGGGAGTGGGAGTGGACTAGGAGGGGACTGGGGGGGGACTGGGGGACTGGGGGACTGGGAGGAACTGAGAAACTGGGAGGAGACTGGGAGGGGACTGGGAGGGGACCGGAAGGGGACTGGGAGAGGACTGGGTGGGGACAGGAATTGAACTTGAATGAACTGGGAGGTACTGGGAGGGAATGGGTGGGTAGTGGGTGTGGACTGGGAGGGGACTGGGAGGGGAATGAGAGAAACTGGGATGGGACTGGAAGGGGACAGGGAGGAACTGGGAGGAACTGAGAGGGGACTGCGAGGGGACTGCGAGGGGACTGCGAGGGGAGTGGGAGGAAATGGGTGGGAATTGGGTGGGACAGGGTGGGACTGGGTCGGGACTGGGTGATACTGGGTGGGACTGGGAGGGACTTGGTGGGGAGTGGGAGGGAACTGGGAGGTGACTGGGAGGGGACTGGGAGGGGACTTGAAGGGAAGTGGGAGGGGACTGGGAGGGCACTGGTCGGGACGGGCAGGGGAATGGGATGAACTGGGAGGAGACAGGGAGGGACTGGGAAAGGACGGGTAAACGATTGGAAGGGGACTGGGAGGGGACTGGGAGGGGACTGGGAGGGGACTGGGAGGGGACTGGGAGGGGACTGGGAGGGAGGAATGAGGGGAATGGGAGGGGAATGGGTGGAGACTGGGCTGGGACTGGGAGGGGACTGAGAGGGGACTGAGAGGGGACTGAGAGGAAGTGGGAGGGACTGGGAGGGGACTGGGTGGGACTGGGTGGGACTGGGTGGGGATTGGGAGGACTGGGAGCGTACTGGGTGAGGACCGGTTGGGACAGGAATGGAACTGGGAGGATCTGGGACGGACTGGGAGAGAATGGGTGGGTAGTGGGTGGAGACTGGGTGGGGAATGGGAGTGGAATTGCAGAAGAGTGGGAAGGGACTGAAAGGAACTGGGAGAAGACTGGGAGGGGACTGGGACAAGACTGGGAGGGGACTGGGAGGGGAATGGGAGGGGAATGGGAGGGGAATGGGAGGGGAATGGGAGGGGAATGGGAGGGGAATGGGAGGGGAATGGGAGCAACTGGGATGAGACTGGGAGGGGACTGGGCGGGGACCAGGGAGGGACTGGGAGGGGACCGGGGAGGGGAATGGGAGGGGAATGGGAGGGGAATGGTATGCGAGTGGGAGGGGACCGGGAGGAACTTGGAAGTGACGGGGTGGGGATTGGGTGGGGACTGGTTTGACTGGGAGGGATTAGGTGGGGACTGGGTGGGACTGGGTGGGAGGACCTGGGAGGGTACTGGGGGGGACTGGACGGGGGACCGGGAGGGAACTGGGAGGGGACTTGAAGGGAACTGGGTGGGGACTGAGAGGGCACTGGTCGGGACGGGCTGTGGACTGGGATTAACTGGTAGGAGACCTGGAGGGACTGGGAAAGGACGGGAAGAGGACTGGGAGGGGACTGGGAGGGGACTGGCTGGGGACTGGCTGGGGACTGGGAGGACCTGGGAGGGGACTGGGAGGGGACCTGAAGGTGACTGGGTGGGACTTGGAGGGGACTGGGTGGGACTGGGAGGGGAGAGGGAGGAACTTGGAGGAATTGGGAGGGGACTAAGAAAGGACTGGGTGGGTAGTCGGTGGGTAGTAGGTGGGTACTGGGTAGGGACTGGGAGGGGACTGGGAGGGGACTGGGAGGGGACTGGGAGGGGACTGAGATGGGATTGGGAGGGGAGTGGGAGGGGACTGAGAGGGGACTGGGAGGGGACTGGGAGGGGACTGGGAGGGGACTGGGAGGGGAATGGGAGGGGAATGGGAGGGGAATGGGAGGGAATAGGAGGGAATGGGTGGAAACTGGGCTGGGACTGGGAGGGGACTGAGAGGGGACTGAGAGGGGACTGAGAGGGGACTGAGAGGAAGTGGGAGGGACTGGGAGGGGACTGGGTGGGACTGGGTGGGACTGGGTGGGGATTGGGAGGGGACTGGGAGCGTACTGGGTGAGGACCGGGTTGGGACAGGAATGGAACTGGGAGGATCTGGGACGGACTGGGAGAGAATGGGTGGGTAGTGGGTGGAGACTGGGTGGGGAATGGGAGTGGAATTGCAGAAGAGTGGGAAGGGACTGAAAGGAACTGGGAGAAGACTGGGAGGGGACTGGGACAAGACTGGGAGGGGACTGGGAGGGGAATGGGAGGGGAATGGGAGGGGAATGGGAGGGGAATGGGAGGGGAATGGGAGGGGAATGGGAGGGGAATGGGAGCAACTGGGATGAGACTGGGAGGGGACTGGGCGGGGACCAGGGAGGGACTGGGAGGGGACCGGGGAGGGGAATGGGAGGGGAATGGGAGGGGAATGGTATGCGAGTGGGAGGGGACCGGGAGGAACTTGGAAGTGACGGGGTGGGGATTGGGTGGGGACTGGTTTGACTGGGAGGGATTAGGTGGGGACTGGGTGGGACTGGGTGGGAGGACCTGGGAGGGTACTGGGGGGGACTGGACGGGGGACCGGGAGGGAACTGGGAGGGGACTTGAAGGGAACTGGGTGGGGACTGAGAGGGCACTGGTCGGGACGGGCTGTGGACTGGGATTAACTGGTAGGAGACCTGGAGGGACTGGGAAAGGACGGGAAGAGGACTGGGAGGGGACTGGGAGGGGACTGGCTGGGGACTGGCTGGGGACTGGGAGGACCTGGGAGGGGACTGGGAGGGGACCTGAAGGTGACTGGGTGGGACTTGGAGGGGACTGGGTGGGACTGGGAGGGGAGAGGGAGGAACTTGGAGGAATTGGGAGGGGACTAAGAAAGGACTGGGTGGGTAGTCGGTGGGTAGTAGGTGGGTACTGGGTAGGGACTGGGAGGGGACTGGGAGGGGACTGGGAGGGGACTGGGAGGGGACTGGGATGGGATTGGGAGGGGAGTGGGAGGGGACTGAGAGGGGACTGGGAGGGGACTGGGAGGGGACTGGGAGGGGACTGGTAGGGGAGTGGGGGGGGACTGGGG
>CM041085.1:55681383-55855867 GCA_023079485.1 Archilochus colubris
TCAGGACCCTATTCAGCAATACGGGCAAATGGCCGCTTAGGGCTTGTATGTTCAAGGTTGGTGGTCAAACGGAAACCCGTGGCCGATTGTTGGTGGTGCTGTGGGTAGGGTTCCATGTGAGGGTTAAGGCCAGCCCAAGTTTTCAGTGCTCACTCTTTGCATTTGTTTTCCAGTCCCCGGTATTCGGACTTCAGGATCCTATTCAGCATTTCGGGCAAATGGCCGCTTAGGGCTTGTATATTCAAGGCTGGTGGTCAAACGGAAACCCGTAGGCCGATTGTTGGTGGTGCTGTGGGTAGGGTTCCATGTGAGGGTTAAAGCCAGCCCAAGTTTTCAGTGGTCACTCTTTGCATTTGTTTTCCAGTCCCCGGTATTCGAACTTGGGGACCCTATTCAGCAATTCGGGCAAATGGCCGCTTAGGGCTTGTATATTCAAGGCTGGTGGTCAAACGGAAACCCGTAGGCCGATTGTTGGTGGTGCTGTGGGTGGGGTTCCATATGAGGGTTAAGGCCAGCCCAAGTTTTTAGTGGTCACTCTTTGCATTTGTTTTCCAGTCCCCGGTATTCGGACTTCGGGACCCTATTCAGCAATTCGGGCAAATGGCCGCTTAGGGCTTGTATATTCAAGGCTGGTGGTCAAAGCGGAAACCAGTAGGCCGATTGTTGGTGGTGCTGGTAGGGTTCCATGTGAGGTTAGGCCAGCCCAAGTTTTTCTATGGTCACTCTTTGCATTTGTTTTCCAGTCCCGGTATTCGGACTTCGGGACTATTCAGCAATACGGGCAAATGGCCGCAGAACTGTATATTCAAGGCTGGTGGTCAGCGGAAACCACATTAGACCGATTGTTGGTGGTGCTGTGGGTAGGGTTCCATGTGAGGGTTAAGGCCAGCCCAAGTTTTCAGTGGTCACTCTTTGCATTTGTTTTCCAGTCCCTGGTATTTGCACTTCAGGACCTATTCAGCAATTCGGGCAAATGGCCGCTTAGGGCTTGTATATTCAAGGCTGGTGGTCAAACGGAAACCCGTAGGCCGATTGTTGGTGGTGCTGTGGGTAGGGTTCCATGTGAGGGTTAAGGCCAGCCCAAGTTTTCAGTGGTCACTCTTTGCATTTGTTTGAAGTCCCAGTGTTGGGACTTTGGGACTATTCAGCAATACGGGCAAATGGCAGCTTAGGGCTTGTATATTCAAGGCTGGTGGTCAAGCGAGCATGAGCCGATTGTTGGTGGTGCTGTGGGTAGGAGTTCCATGTGAGGTTAAAGGCCAGCCCAAGTTTTCAGTGGTCACTCTTTGCATTTGTTTTCCAGTCCCCGGTATTCGGACTTCATGACCTATTCAGCAACTGGGGCAAATGGCCCTTAGGGCTTGTATATTCAAGGCTGGTGGTCAACGGAAACCCGTGGGCGATTGTTGGTGGTGCTGTGGTGAGGGTTCCATGTGAGGGTTAAGGCCAGCCCAAGTTTTCAGTGGTCACTCTTTGCATTTGTTTTCCAGTCCCCGGTATTCGGACTTCGGGACCCTATTCAGCAATTCGGGCAAATGGCCGCTTAGGGCCTGTATATTCAAGGCTGGTGGTCAAACGGAAACCCGTGGAGGCGATTGTTGGTGGTGCTGTGGGTGAGGGTTCCATGTGAGGTTAAGGCCAGCCCAAGTTTTCAGTGCTCCTCTTTGCATTTGTTTTCCAGTCGGTATTGGACTCCCGGGACCCTATTCATGTCTGGTCAAATGGCCGCTTAGGAAGCCTGTATATTCAAGGCTGGTGGTCAAACGGAAACCCGTAGGCCGCTTGTTGGTGGTGCTGTGGTGAGGGTTCCATGTGAGGGTTAAGGCCAGCCCAAGTTTTCAGTGGTCACTCTTTGCATTTGTTTTCCAGTCCCCGGTATTCGGACTTCGGGACCCTATTCAGCAATTCGGGCAAATGGCCGCTTAGGGCCTGTATATTCAAGGCTGGTGGTCAGCGGAAACCCGTAGGCCGATTGTTGGTGGTGCTGTGGGTAGGAGTTCCATGTGAGGGTTTAAGGCCAGCCCAAGTTTTCAGTGGTCACTCTTTGCATTTGTTTTCCAGTCCCGGTATTCGGACTTGGGACCCTATTCAGCAATAGGGGCAAATGGCGCTTAGGGCTTGTATATTCAGGTTGGTGGTCAGCGAGCCCGTAGGCCGATTGTTGGTGGTGCTGTGGGTAGGGTTCCATGTGAGGTTAAGGCCAGCCCAAGTTTTCAGTGCTCCTCTTTGCATTTGTTTTCCAGTCCCGGTATTCGGACTTTGGGACCCTATTCAGCAATACGGGCAAATGGCCGCTTAGGGCATATATTCAAGGCTGGTGGTCAAACCTTGAGGAACCCGTAGGCCGATTGTTGGTGGTGCTATGGGTCAGGTTCCATGTGAGGGTTAAGGCCAGCCCAAGTTTTCAGTGGTCACTCTTTGCATTTGTTTTCCAGTCCCCGGTATTCGGACTTTAGGACCCTATTCAGCAATACGGGCAAATGGCCGCTTAGGGCTTGTATGTTCAAGGTTGGTGGTCAAACGGAAACCCGTAGGGCGATTATTGGTGGTGCTGTGGGTAGGGTTCCATGTGAGGGTTAAGGCCAGCCCAAGTTTTCAGTGGTCACTCTTTACATTTGTTTTCCAGTCCCCGGTATTCGGACTTGGGGATCCTATTCAGCATTTCGGGCAACTGGCCGCTTAGGGCTTGTATATTCAAGGCTGGTGGTCAAGGTAGGGTTCCATGTGAGGGTTAGGGCCAGCCAAAGATTTCAGTGGCCACTCTTTGCATTTGTTTGCCAGTCCTGACTGTTCGGACTTTTGGGACCAAATCCAGCGATCTGGGAAAACGGCCACTTCGGGCTGGTATATTTAAGGTTTGTAGTAAAGCGCAAACCCGTAGGCCGACTGTTGGTGTTGCTGTGGGTGGGGTTCCATGTGAGGGTTAGGGACAGCCAAAGTTTTCAGTGGCCACTCTTTGCCTTTGTTTGCCAGTCCCGACCGTTCGGACTTTTGGGACCCCATTCAGCGATCCAGAATAATGGCCGCTTTGGGCTGGTAGATTCAAGGTTTGTGGTAAAACGCAAACTTGTAGGCCAACTGTTGGTGGTGCTGTGGGTAGGGTTCCATGTGAGGGTTAGGACCAGCCAAAGTTGTCAGTGGCCACTCTTTGCTTTTGTTTGCCAGTCCCGACCGTTCGGACTTTTGGGACCCCTTTCAGCTATTAGGGAAAACGGCCGGTTCGGGCTTGTAGATTCAAGGTTTATGGTAAAATGCAAACTGGTAGACGGACTGTTGGTGGTGCTGTGGGTAGGGTTCCATGTAAGGGTAAGAGCCAGCCAAAGTTTTTAATGGCCAGTCTTTGCGTTTGTTTGCCGGTCCCGACCGTTCGGACTTTTGGGACCCCATTCAGCGATCCGGCATAATGGCCGCTTCGGGCTGGTAGATTCAAGGTTTGTGGTAAAACGCAAAGCCGTAGGCCGACTGTTGGTTGTGCTGTGGATGTAGAACCATGAGAGGGTTAGTGCCAGCCAAAATTTTCAGTGGCCACTCTTTGCGTTTGTTTGCCAGTCCTGAGTGTACGGACTTTTGGTACCAAATCCAGGGATCTGGGAAAACGGCCACTTCGGGCTGGTATATTCAAGGTTTGTAGTAAAACGGAAACCCGTAGGCCGACTGTTGGTTGTGCTGTGGATGTAGTACCATGAGAGGGTTAGGGCCAGCCAAAGTTTTCAGCGGCCACTCTTTGCGTTTGTTTGCCAGTCCCGACCGTTCGGACTTTTGGGACCCCATTCAGTGATCCAGGAAAAAAGCCGCTTCGGGCTGGTAGATTCAAGGTTTGTAGTGAAACGCAAACCCGTAGGCCGACTGTTGTAGTTGCTGTGGGTGGGGTTCCATGTGAGGGTTAGGGCCAGCCAAGGTTTTCAGTGGCCACTCTTTGCGCTTGTTTGTCAGTCCCGAGTGTTCGGACTTTTGGGACCCCTTTCAGCTATTAGGGAAAAAGGCCGGTTCGGGCTGGTAGATTCAAGGTTTGTGGTAAAACGCAAAGCCGTAGGCCGACTGTTGGTGGTGCTGTGGGTAGGGTTCCATGTGAGGGTTAGGACCAGCCAAAGTTTTCAGTGGCCACTCTTTGCGTTTGTTTGCCAGTCCTGACCGTTCAGACTTTTAAGATCCCATTCAGCGATCCGGGATAATGGCCGCTTCGGGCTGGTAGATTCAAGGTTTGTGGTAAAACGCAAAGCCGTAGGCCGACTGTTGGTTGTGCTGTGGATGTAGTACCATGAGAGGTTTAGGGCCAGCCAAAGTTGTCAGTGGCCACTCTTTGCGTTTGTTTACCAGTCCTGAGTGTTCGGACTTTTGGGACCAAATCCAGCAATCTGGGAAAACGGCCACTTCGGGCTGGTATATTCAAGGTTTGTAGTAAAACGCAAACCCGTAGGCCGACTGTATGTTGTGCTGTGGATGTAGTACCATGAGAGGGTTAGGGCCAGCCAAAGTTTTCAGTGGCCACTCTTTGCGTTTGCTTGCCCGTTCCGACCGTTCGGACTTTTGGGACCCCATTCAGCATTCCGGAATAATGGCCGCTTCGGGCTGGTAGATTCAAGGTTTGTGGTAAAACGCAAACTCGTAGGCCAACTGTTGGTGGTGCTGTGGGTAGGGTTCCATGTGAGGGTTAGGACCAGCCAAAGTTTTCAGTGGCCACTCTTTGCGTTTGTTTGTCAGTCCCGACCGTTCGGACTTTTGGGACCCCTTTCAGCTATTAGGGAAAACGGCCGGTTCGGGCTGCTAGATTCAAGGTTTGTGGTAAAACGCAAAGCCGTAGGCCGACCGTTGGTGGTGCTGTGGGTAAAGTTCCATCTGAGGATTAGGGCCAGCCAAAGTTTTCAGTGGCCACTCTTTGCGTTTGTTTTCCAGTCCCGACCGTTCGGTCTTTTGGTTCCCCAGTCAGCGATCCGGGAAAATGGCCGCTTCGGGCTGGAAGACTCTAGATATGTGTCAAAACACAGAAGTGTAGGCCGACTGTTGGTGGTGCTGTGGGTAGGGTTCCATGTGAGGGTTAGGGCCAGCCAAAGTTTTCAGTGGCCATTCTTTTCGTTTGTTTTCCAATCCCGATCGTTCGAACGTTTGGGACCGCATTCAGCAATCCGGGAAAATGGCCGCTTCGGGCTGGTTGTTTCAAGGTTTGTATTAAAACGCAAAACCATAGGCCGAGTGTTGGTGGTGTTATTTGTGGGGTTCCATGCAAGTGTTAGGGCCAGCCAAAGATTTCAGTGTACACTCTTTGGAGTTGTTTGAGTTTCAAGACCGTTCGGACTTTTGTGACCCCATTCAGCCATCTGTGAAAACGGCCGCTTCAGGCTGGTAGACTCAAGGTTTGTGGTAAAACGCAAACCCGTAGGCCGACTGTTGGTGGTGCTGTGGGTAGGGTTCCATGTGAGGGTTAGGGTCAGACCAAGTTTTCAGTGGCCACTCTTTGCGTTTGTTTGTAAGTCCCGACCGTATGGACGTTTGGGACCGCATTCAGCCTTCCGGGAAAATGGCCCTTCGGGATGGTAGATTCAAGATTTGTAGTAAAACGGAAACCCATAGGCCGAATGCTGGTGATGTTATTTGTGGGGTTCCATGAAAGGATTAGGGACAGCCAAAGTTTTCAGTGGCCACTCTTTGCATTTGTTTGCCGGTCACGACCGTGTGAACGTTTGGGACCCCATTCAGCCATCCGGGAAAATGGCCGATTTAGGCTGGTAGATTCAAGATATGTGGTAAAACGCAAATCCGTAGGCCGACCGTTGGTGGTGCTGTGGGTTGGGTTCCATGTGAGGGTTAGGGTTAGACAAAGTTTTCAGTGGCCACTCTTTGCGTTTGTTTGCCAGTCCCGACCGTTCGGACTTTAAAGACCCCATTCACCGATCCGGGATAATGGCCGCTTCGGGCTGGTAGATTCAAGGTTTGTGGTAAAACGCAAAGTCGTAGGCCAACTGTTGGTAGTGCTGTGGGTAGGGTTCCATGTGAGGGTTAGGACCAGCCAAAGTTTTCAGTGGCCACTCTTTGCGTTTGTTCCCCTGTCCCGACCGTTCGGACTTTTGGGACCCCTTTCAGCTATTAGGGAAAACGGCCGGTACGGGCTGGTAGATTCAAGGTGTGTGGTAAAACGCAAAGCCGTAGGCCGACTGTTGGTGGTGCTGTGGGTAGGGTTCCATGTGAGGGTTAGGGCCAGCCCAAGTTTTCAGTGGCCACTCTTTGCGTTTGTTTGCCAGTCCCGACCGTCCGGACTTTTAAGACCCCATTCACCGATCCGGGATAATGGCCGCTTAGGCCTGGTAGATTCAAGGTTTGTGGTAAAACGCAAAGCCGTAGGCCGACTGTTGGTTGTGCTGTGGATGTAGTACCATGAGAGGGTTAGGGCCAGCCAAAGTTTTCAGTGGCCACTCTTTGCGTTTGTTTGCCAGTCCCGACCGTTCGGACTTTTGGGTCCCCATTCAGCGATTAGGGAAAACGGCCGCTTTGGGCTGGTAGATTCAAGGTTTGTGGTAAAACGCAAACCCATAGGCCGACTGTTGGTGGTGCTGTGGGTAGGGTTCCATGTGAGGGTTAGGGCCAGCCAAAGTTTTCAGTGGCCACTCTTTGCGTTTGTTTGCCAGTCCCGACCGTTCGGACTTTTGGGACCCCATTCAGCGATCCAGAATAATGGCCGCTTCGGGCTGGTAGATTCAAGATTTGTGGTAAAAGACAAAATCCGTAGGTCGACTATTGGTGGTGCTGTGGGTAGGGTTCCATGTGAGGGTTAGGACCAGCCAAAGTTGTCAGTGGCCACTCTTTGCTTTTGTTTGCCAGTCCCGACCGTTCGGACTTTTGGGACCCCTTTCAGCTATTAGGGAAAACGGCCGCTTCGGGCTTGTAGATTCAAGGTTTATGGTAAAATGCAAACTGGTAGACGGACTGTTGGTGGTGCTGTGGGTAGGGTTCCATGTAAGGGTAAGAGCCAGCCAAAGTTTTTAATGGCCAGTCTTTGCGTTTGTTTGCCGGTCCCGACCGTTCGGACTTTTGGGACCCCATTCAGCGATCCGGCATAATGGCCGCTTCGGGCTGGTAGATTCAAGGTTTGTGGTAAAACGCGAAGCCGTAGGCCGACTGTTGGTTGTGCTGTGGATGTAGAACCATGAGAGGGTTAGTGCCAGCCAAAATTTTCAGTGGCCACTCTTTGCGTTTGTTTGCCAGTCCTGAGTGTTCGGACTTTTGGTACCAAATCCAGGGATCTGGGAAAACGGCCACTTCGGGCTGGTATATTCAAGGTTTGTAGTAAAACGGAAACCCGTAGGCCGACTGTTGGTTGTGCTGTGGATGTAGTACCATGAGAGGGTTAGGGCCAGCCAAAGTTTTCAGCGGCCACTCTTTGCGTTTGTTTGCCAGTCCCGACCGTTCGGACTTTTGGGACCCCATTCAGTGATCCAGGAAAAAAGCCGCTTCGGGCTGGTAGATTCAAGGTTTGTAGTGAAACGCAAACCCGTAGGCCGACTGTTGTAGTTGCTGTGGGTGGGGTTCCATGTGAGGGTTAGGGCCAGCCAAGGTTTTCAGTGGCCACTCTTTGCGCTTGTTTGTCAGTCCCGAGTGTTCGGACTTTTGGGACCCCTTTCAGCTATTAGGGAAAAAGGCCGGTTCGGGCTGGTAGATTCAAGGTTTGTGGTAAAACGCAAAGCCGTAGGCCGACTGTTGGTGGTGCTGTGGGTAGGGTTCCATGTGAGGGTTAGGACCAGCCAAAGTTTTCAGTGGCCACTCTTTGCGTTTGTTTGCCAGTCCTGACCGTTCAGACTTTTAAGATCCCATTCAGCGATCCGGGATAATGGCCGCTTCGGGCTGGTAGATTCAAGGTTTGTGGTAAAACGCAAAGCCGTAGGCCGACTGTTGGTTGTGCTGTGGATGTAGTACCATGAGAGGTTTAGGGCCAGCCAAAGTTGTCAGTGGCCACTCTTTGCGTTTGTTTACCAGTCCTGAGTGTTCGGACTTTTGGGACCAAATCCAGCAATCTGGGAAAACGGCCACTTCGGGCTGGTATATTCAAGGTTTGTAGTAAAACGCAAACCCGTAGGCCGACTGTATGTTGTGCTGTGGATGTAGTACCATGAGAGGGTTAGGGCCAGCCAAAGTTTTCAGTGGCCACTCTTTGCGTTTGCTTGCCCGTTCCGACCGTTCGGACTTTTGGGACCCCATTCAGCATTCCGGAATAATGGCCGCTTCGGGCTGGTAGATTCAAGGTTTGTGGTAAAACGCAAACTCGTAGGCCAACTGTTGGTGGTGCTGTGGGTAGGGTTCCATGTGAGGGTTAGGACCAGCCAAAGTTTTCAGTGGCCACTCTTTGCGTTTGTTTGTCAGTCCCGACCGTTCGGACTTTTGGGACCCCTTTCAGCTATTAGGGAAAACGGCCGGTTCGGGCTGCTAGATTCAAGGTTTGTGGTAAAACGCAAAGCCGTAGGCCGACCGTTGGTGGTGCTGTGGGTAAAGTTCCATCTGAGGATTAGGGCCAGCCAAAGTTTTCAGTGGCCACTCTTTGCGTTTGTTTTCCAGTCCCGACCGTTCGGTCTTTTGGTTCCCCAGTCAGCGATCCGGGAAAATGGCCGCTTCGGGCTGGAAGACTCTAGATATGTGTCAAAACACAGAAGTGTAGGCCGACTGTTGGTGGTGCTGTGGGTAGGGTTCCATGTGAGGGTTAGGGCCAGCCAAAGTTTTCAGTGGCCATTCTTTTCGTTTGTTTTCCAATCCCGATCGTTCGAACGTTTGGGACCGCATTCAGCAATCCGGGAAAATGGCCGCTTCGGGCTGGTTGTTTCAAGGTTTGTATTAAAACGCAAAACCATAGGCCGAGTGTTGGTGGTGTTATTTGTGGGGTTCCATGCAAGTGTTAGGGCCAGCCAAAGATTTCAGTGTACACTCTTTGGAGTTGTTTGAGTTTCAAGACCGTTCGGACTTTTGTGACCCCATTCAGCCATCTGTGAAAACGGCCGCTTCAGGCTGGTAGACTCAAGGTTTGTGGTAAAACGCAAACCCGTAGGCCGACTGTTGGTGGTGCTGTGGGTAGGGTTCCATGTGAGGGTTAGGGTCAGACCAAGTTTTCAGTGGCCACTCTTTGCGTTTGTTTGTAAGTCCCGACCGTATGGACGTTTGGGACCGCATTCAGCCTTCCGGGAAAATGGCCCTTCGGGATGGTAGATTCAAGATTTGTAGTAAAACGGAAACCCATAGGCCGAATGCTGGTGATGTTATTTGTGGGGTTCCATGAAAGGATTAGGGACAGCCAAAGTTTTCAGTGGCCACTCTTTGCATTTGTTTGCCGGTCACGACCGTGTGAACGTTTGGGACCCCATTCAGCCATCCGGGAAAATGGCCGATTTAGGCTGGTAGATTCAAGATATGTGGTAAAACGCAAATCCGTAGGCCGACCGTTGGTGGTGCTGTGGGTTGGGTTCCATGTGAGGGTTAGGGTTAGACAAAGTTTTCAGTGGCCACTCTTTGCGTTTGTTTGCCAGTCCCGACCGTTCGGACTTTAAAGACCCCATTCACCGATCCGGGATAATGGCCGCTTCGGGCTGGTAGATTCAAGGTTTGTGGTAAAACGCAAAGTCGTAGGCCAACTGTTGGTAGTGCTGTGGGTAGGGTTCCATGTGAGGGTTAGGACCAGCCAAAGTTTTCAGTGGCCACTCTTTGCGTTTGTTCCCCTGTCCCGACCGTTCGGACTTTTGGGACCCCTTTCAGCTATTAGGGAAAACGGCCGGTACGGGCTGGTAGATTCAAGGTGTGTGGTAAAACGCAAAGCCGTAGGCCGACTGTTGGTGGTGCTGTGGGTAGGGTTCCATGTGAGGGTTAGGGCCAGCCCAAGTTTTCAGTGGCCACTCTTTGCGTTTGTTTGCCAGTCCCGACCGTCCGGACTTTTAAGACCCCATTCACCGATCCGGGATAATGGCCGCTTAGGCCTGGTAGATTCAAGGTTTGTGGTAAAACGCAAAGCCGTAGGCCGACTGTTGGTTGTGCTGTGGATGTAGTACCATGAGAGGGTTAGGGCCAGCCAAAGTTTTCAGTGGCCACTCTTTGCGTTTGTTTGCCAGTCCCGACCGTTCGGACTTTTGGGTCCCCATTCAGCGATTAGGGAAAACGGCCGCTTTGGGCTGGTAGATTCAAGGTTTGTGGTAAAACGCAAACCCATAGGCCGACTGTTGGTGGTGCTGTGGGTAGGGTTCCATGTGAGGGTTAGGGCCAGCCAAAGTTTTCAGTGGCCACTCTTTGCGTTTGTTTGCCAGTCCCGACCGTCTGGACTTTTGGGACCTTATTCAGCCATCTGTGGAAATGGCCGCTTCGGGCTGGTAGATTCAAGATTTGTGGTAAAAGACAAAATCCGTAGGTCGACTATTGGTGGTGCTGTGGGTAGGATTCCATGTGAGGGTTAGTGCCAGCCAAAGTTTTCAGTGGCCACTCTTTGCGTTTGTTTGTCAGTCCTGACCGTTTGGGCTTTTGGGACCCATTTCAGCGATCCGGGAAAACGGCCGCTTTAGGCTGGTAGATTCAAGATTTGTGGTAAAACACAAACTTGTAGGCCACATGTTGGTGGTGCTGTGGGTAGGGTTCCATGTGAGGGTTAGGACCAGCCAAAGTTTTCAGTGGCCACTCTTTGCGTTTGTTTGCCAGTCCTGACTGTTCTGACTTTTGGACCTCATTCAGCGATCAGGGAAAATGGCCGCTTCGGGTTGGAAGATTCAAGATTTGTGTTAAAACGCAAAAGCGTAGGCCGACTGTTGGTGGTGCTTTTGGTAGGGTTCCATGAGAGGGTTAGGGCCAGCCAAAGTTTTCAGTGCCACTCTTTGCGTTTGTTTGCCAGTCTCGACCGTTCGGATGTTTGGGACCCAATTCAGCGATCCGGGAAAAAGGCCGCTACGGGCTGGTAGACTCAAGGTTTCTGGTAAAACGCAAACCCGTAGGCCGACTGTTGGTGGTGCTGTGGGTAGGGTTCCATGTGAGAGTTAGGGTCAGCCAAAGTTTTCAGTGGCCACTCTTTGCGTTTGTTTGCCAGTCCCGACCGTTCGGAGTTTTGGAACCCCATTCAGCCATCTGTGAAAACAGCCGCTTCAGGCTGCTGGATTCAAGATTTGTGGTAAAACACAAAACCCGTAGGTCGACTATTGGTGGTGCTCTGGGTAGGTTTCCATGTGAGGTTTAGGGCGAGCCAAAGTTTTCAGTGGCCACTCTTTGCGTTTGTTTGCCAGTCCTGACCGTTCGGACCTTTGGGACGCCATTCAGCGATCCGGGAAAATGGCCGCTGTGGGCTGGTAGATTCAAGGTTTGTGGTAAAACGGAAATCCGTAGGCGGAGTGTTGGTGGTGCTGTGGGTAGGGTTCCATGTGAGGGTAAGGGCTAGCCCAAGTTTTCAGTGGCCACTCTTTGCGTTTGTTTGCCAGTCCCGACCGTCCGGACTTTTGGGACCCCATTCAGCCATCTGTGATAACGGCCGCTTTAGGCTGGTAGATTCAAGGTTTGCGGCAAAACGCAAACGCGTTGGGCGAAAGTTGGTGGTGCTGTGGGTAGGGTTCCATGTGAGGGTTAGGGTCAGACTTTTGGGACCCCTTTCAGCTATTAGGGAAAACGGCCGGTTCGGGCTGGTAAATTCAAGGTGTGTGGTAAAACGCAAAGCCGTAGGCCGACTGTTGGTTGTGCTGTGGATGTAGTACCATGAGAGGGTTAGGGCCAGCCAAAGTTTTCAGTGGCCACTCTTTGCGTTTGTTTCCAGTCCCGACCGTTCGGACTTTTGGGTCCCCATTCAGCGATTAAGGAAAACGGCCGCTTTGGGCTCGAAAATTCAAGGTTTGTGGTAAAACGCAAACCCATAGGCCGACTGTTGGTGGTGCTGTGGGTAGGGTTCCAAGTGAGGGTTAGGGCCAGCCAAAATTTTCAGTGGCCACTCTTTGTGTTTTTTCCCCAGTCCAGACCGTTCGGAATTTGGGGACCCCATTCAGCGATCCGGGAAAATGGCAGCTTCGGGCTGGTAGATTTAAGGTTTGTGAAAAACGCAAATCCGCAGGCCGACTGTTCGTGGTGCTGTGGGTAAGTTTCTATGTGAGGGTAAGGGCCAGCCAAAATTTTCAGTGGCCACTCTTTGTGTTTTTTCCCCAGTCCAGACCGTTCGGAATTTGGGGACCCCATTCAGCGATCTGGGAAAACGGCCGCTCTGGACTGGTAGATTCAAGGTTTGTGGTAAAAGGCTAACTTGCAGGCCAACTATTGGTGGTGCTGTGGGTAGGGTTCCATGTGAAGGTCAGGGCTAGCCAAAGTTTTCAGTGGCCACTCTTTGCGTTTGTTCCCCAGTCCTGACCGTTTGGCGATTGGGGACCCCTTTCAGCGATCCGGGAAAACGGCCGCTTTGGCCTGGTAGATTCAAGGTTTGTGGAAGAACGCAAACCCGCAGGCCTACTGTTGGTGGTGCTGTGGGTAGGGTTCCATGTGAAGGTTAGAGCCAGCCAAAGTTTTCAGTGGCCACTCCTTGCGTTTTTTCCCCAGTCCCGACCGTTAGGACTTTTAAGACCCCATTCAGTGATCCGGGAAAACGGCCAGTTGAGGGTGGGAGATTCAAGGTTTGTGGGAAAAGACAAACCCGTAGGCCAACTGTTGGTAGTACTGTGGGTAGGGTTTTATGTGAGGGTTAGGGCCAGCCAAAGTTTTCAGTGGCCACTCTTTGTGTTTTTTCCCCTGTCCCGACCGTTCGGAGTTTGGGGATCCCATTCAGAAATCCGGGAAAACCTCCGCTTCTGGCTGGTAGATTCAAGGTTTGTGGTAAAAGGAAAACCCGTAGGCCGACTGTTGGTAGTGCTGTGTGTAGGGTTCTATGTGAGGGTTAGGGCCAGCCAAAATTTTCAGTGGCCACTCTTTGCGTTTGTTCCCCAGTCCCGACCATTAGGACTTTGGGGACCTCATTCAGCGATCCTGGAGAACGGCCACTTTGGGCTGGTAGATTCAAGGTTTGTGGTAAAAGGCTAACTTACAGGCCGACTATTGGTGGTGCTGTGGGTAGGGTTCCGTGTGAAGGTCAGGGCTAGCCAAAGTTTTCAGTGGCCACTCTTTGTGTTTGTTCCCCAGTCCCGGCCGGTCGGACTTTTGGGATCCCATTCAGAAATCCGGGAAAACGGCTGCTTCGGGCTGGTAGATTCAAGGTTTGTGGTAAAAGGCAAACCCGTATGTCGACTGGGTATGGTGCTGTGGGTAGGGGTCCATGTGAGGGTTAGGGCCAGCCCAAGTTTTCAGTGGCCACTCTTTGTGTTTGTTTTGGGATCCCATTCAGAAATCCGGGAAAACGGCCGCTTCGGGCTGGTAGATTCAAGGTTTGTCGTAAAAGGCAAACCCGTAGGCCGACTGTTGGTAGTGCTGTGCGTAGGGTTTCATGTGAGGGTTTGGGCCATCTAAAATTTTAATTTGCCACTCTTTGTGTTTTTTCCCCTGTCCCGACCGTTCGGACTTTTGGGACCCCATTCAGCAATCTGGGAAAACGGCCGCTTCGGACTGGTAGATTCAAGGTTTGTGGTAAAAGGAAAACCTGTAGGCTGACTGTTGGTGGTGCTGTGGGTAGGGTTTTATGTGAGGGTTAGGGCCAGCCAAAGTTTTCAGTGGCCACTCTTTGCGTTTGTTCCCTTGTTTGTTGTTTAGAGCTGGAAGCCACCGTGCAGCAGTAAAGATATGATGTAGTCGCTATCACGGAAACGTGGTGGGATGACTCCCATGACTGGAGTGCTGCAATGGGTGGCTACAGGCTCTTCAGAAAGGACAGACAGGGTAGAAGAGGTGGAGGGGTAGCCCTGTATGTTAGAGAGTCTCTTGACTCCACAGAAATTGAAGTAGGTGATAATAAGGTGGAGTGCCTGTGGGTAAGAATCAGGGGAAGGCCAACAAGACTGATACTGTGGTGGGAGTCTGTTACAGACCACCCAACCAGGAGGATGAGGGTGATGAACTCTTCTACAAGCAGCTGGCACATGTTTCAAAATCGTCATCCCTTATTCTCGTGGGTGACTTTAACCTGCCGGACATCTGCTGGGAATTCCACACAGCAGAGAGGAGGCAGTCTAGGAGATTCCTAGAGTGTATTGAGGATAATTTCCTGATGCAGCTGGTAAATGAGCCTACCAGGGATGGAGCCCCACTTGATCTACTCTTTACAAACAGAGAGGGGCTGGTGAGGGATGTGGTGGTCGGAGGGCGTCTGGGACTTAGTGATCATGAAATAATAGAGTTCTCAATAATCAGGGACACAAGGAGGGTTGTCAATAAAACCTCTACATTAGACTTCCGGAGGGCAGATTTTGGCCTTTTCAGAAGACTAGTCCGGAGCATATCCTGGGAAACAGCCCTTGAAAACAAAGGGGTCAAGAAGGGATGGACATTCTTCAAAGAGCAAGTTTTGAAAGCTCAGGAGCAGGCTATCCCGGTGTGCCGAAAGGCGAGCCGGCGGGGAAGACGACCACTCTGGCTCAACAGAGAGACTTTGAAGGAAATTAGGATTAAGAAGAGGGCCTACCGGTTATGGAAAAAAGGGTTATCTACTCAAGAGGAATTCAGGAATACAGTTAAGTTATGTAGGAAAAAAATTAGAGACACAAAGGCACAACTTGAACTAAATCTCGCCACCACTGTGAAGGATAACAAGAAGTCCTTCTACAGATACATCAGTGGCAAAAGGAGGGGCAAGGAAAACATTCATTCTTTAATGGACATGGACGGGAATGTAATTGTCAAAGATGAAGAAAAGGCTGAGGTATTTAACACTTTCTTTGCCTCAGTTTTTAACAGTAAAACGGGCTATCCTGATGACAGCTGGCTTCTGGAACCTATAGGAGACAAGAATCTAAACACTCTCCCTGCAATCCAGAAGGAAACTGTCAGTGATCTACTGGGCTGCTTGGATCCCCACAAGCCTATGGGACCAGATGAACTCCATCCAAAGGTGATGAGAGAGTTGGCAGAAGAGCTCGCCAAGCCTCTCTCTATCATCTACCAGAAGTCCTGGCTCACTGGGGACATCCCAGATGACTGGAAGTTGGCAAATGTCACGCCAATCCACAAGAAGGGCCGGAAGGAAGACCCGGGAAACTACAGGCCCGTCAGCCTGACCTCAGTGCCTGGCAGGGTTATGGAGCAGATCATCCTGGGGGCAATCACACAGCACCTGCAGGATGGACAGGGGATCAGACCCAGCCAGCATGGGGTTAGGAAGGGCAGGTCCTGTCTGACCAACCTGATCTCCTTTTATGATCAGGTGACCCGCCTGGTGGATGAGGGGAAGGCTGTGGATGTGGTCTATCTGGACTTCAGCAAGGCCTTCGAGACCGTCTCCCACAGCATCCTCCTGAGAAAGCTGGCTGCCCACAGCTTGGACAAGCGTACTCTGCACTGGGTTAGGAACTGGCTGGAGGGCCGGGTCCAGAGAGTGGTGCTGAATGGGGCTGCTTCCAGTTGGCGGCCGGTCACCAGCGGTGTCCCCCAGGGATCAGTGCTGGGCCCAGTCCTGTTCAATATCTTCATTGATGATTTGGATGAGGGGATTGAGTCCATCATCAGCAAGTTTGCCGATGACACCAAGCTGGGGAGAAGTGTTGATCAGCTGGAAGGCAGGAGGGCTCTGCAGAGGGACCTGGACAGACTGGAGAGATGGGCTGACTCCAATGGGATGAGCTTCAACAAGGCCAAGTGCCGGGTCCTCCACTTTGGCCCCAACAACCCTATGCAGCGCTACAAGCTGGGGACAGAGTGGTTGGAGAGCAGCCAGGCAGAAAGGGACCTGGAGTCTGGATTGACAGGAAGCTGAACATGAGCCAGCAGTGTGCCCAGGTGGCCAAGAAGGCCAATGGCATCCTGGCATGTATCAGAAACAGCGTCACCAGCAGGTCCAAGGAGGTGATTCTGCCACTATACTCAGCCCTGGTAAGGCCACACCTTGAGTACTGTGTTCAGTTTTGGGCCCCTCAGTTCAAGAAGGATATTGAGGTCCTTGAACAGGTCCAAAGGAGGGCAGCCAAGCTGGTGAAGGGACTCGAACACAGATCCTATGAGGAGAGGCTGAGGGAGCTGGGGCTGTTCAGCCTGAGGAAGAGGAGGCTCAGGGGAGACCTCATTGCTCTCTACAACTACCTGAAAGGAGGATGGAGCCAGGCAGGGGTTGGTCTCTTTTCCCAGGCAACTCTCAAAAAGACAAGAGGGCATGGTCTTAAATTGTGCCGGGGGAAGTTCAGATTGGCTATTAGAAAGAATTTTTTCACGGAAAGGGTGATCAGACATTGGAACGGGCTGCCTGGGAGGTGGTGGACTCTTCGTCCCTGGAGACATTTAAAAAGCGACTCGATATGGCACTCAGTGCCATGGTCTAGTGACTGTGGCGGTAGCTGATCAAGGGTTGGACTCGATGATCTCTGAGGTCCCTTCCAACCCAGCCTATTCTATGATTCTATGATTCTATGAAAACGACTCTTCGTCCCTGGAGACATTTAAAAAGCGACTCGATATGGCACTCAGTGCCATGGTCTAGTGACTGTGGCGGTAGCTGATCAAGGGTTGGACTCGATGATCTCTGAGGTCCCTTCCAACCCAGCCTATTCTATGATTCTATGATTCTATGAAAACATCTAACTCATGTGAAATTGTCTGAATTTGGGCATGTTAGTCCTGAACTGAATTCTACTTTTTTCTTTTTTTTAAAATTTATTATTTCTTCTTTTTGTTGCTGTTATGGACACGTGAACAGAACAGAACAAAGCAGAACAGAATAGAACAGAAAAAGAAAGAATTTAATTGACAGGGACCTACAACAATCATCTAATCAAACTGCCTGACCACTTCAGGGCTGCCCAAAAGTTAAAGCATTCTTCTAACCTGCAAGTAATGCTTTTCCAAAATATGCCCTATTTTCTTGTATAGCACATTCTATGTGTTCTTATTCCTGAAGATTTTGATTTCTTAAATAAAGAACAATCAGAGATCACTTTCCAAAGTGAAATTTCCAAGCATCACTTTCTGGTATAGCAAAGTTAACTGCCTCAGTGGTTTTTAGGGAAAGTGAATATGGCAAAAAGAACCTGTTTGACTGAAAATTCATTTACTGCTTTATGTACATTGAAAATGTGCAGTTCAAAAAGGCCACAGAATATCACATGTGCTTGTATATGAAGTTTGTATGCTATCAGGTTTGAATAATCCCGACTGTTCGGAGTTTGGGTAACCTATTCAGCGATCCGGGAAAACGTCTGCTTCGGGCTGGTAGATTCAAGGTTTGTGGCAAAAGGAAAACCTGTAGGCCGACTGTTGGTGGTGCTGTGCGTAGGGTTCTATGTGAGGGTTAGGCCCAGCCTAAGTTTTCAGTGACCACTCTTTGCGTTTGTTCCCCAATCCCGACCGTTCGGAGTTTGGGGACCCCATTCAGCGATCCGGGAAAACGGCTGGTTCAGGGTGGTAGATTCAAGGTTTGTGGTAAAAGGCAAACCCGTAGGCGGACTCTTGGTGGTCCTCTGGGTAGTGTTCCATGTGAGGGTTAGGGCCAGCCAAAGTTTTCATTGGCCACTCTTTACGTTTGTTCCCCAGTCCCGATTGCTCGGACATTTGGAACCCCATTCAGCGATCCGGGAAAATGGACGCTTCGGGCTTTTCGATTCAAGGATTGTTGGAAAAGGCAAACCCATACGACGACTGTTAGTGGTGCTGTGGGTAGGTTTCTGTGTGAGGGTTAGGCCAGCCCAAGTTTTCAGTGGCCACGCTTTGCGTTTGTTCCCCAATCCCGACCGTTCGGAGTTTGGGGACCCCTTTCAGCGATCCGGGAAAACGTCCTCTTCGGGCTGGTAGATTCAAGGTTTGTGGTAAAAGGCAAACCCGTAGGCCGAATGTTGGTGCTGTTGTGGGTAGGGTTCCATGTAAGAGTTCGGGCCAGCTAAAATTTTCAGTGGCCACTCCTTGTCTTTTTACCCAGTCCCGACCGTTCGGACTTTTGGGACCCCATTCAGCGATCCGGGAAAATGGCAGCTTCGGGCTGGTAGATTTAAGGTTTGTGGAAAAATGCAAATCCGCAGGCCGACTGTTAGTGGTGCTGTGGGTATTTTTCTATGTGAGGGTTAGGGAAGCCAAAGTTTTCAGTGGCCACTCTTTGTGTTTTTTCCGCATACCCGACTATCCGGACTTTTGGGATCCCTTTCAGCGATCCTGGAAAATGGCTGCTTCGGGCTGGTAGATTCAAGGTTTGTGGTAAAAGGCTAACTAGCAGGCCGACTATTGGTGGTGCTGTGGGTAGGGTTCCATGTGAAACTTAGGGCTAGCCAAAGTTTTCAGTGGCCACTCTTTGCGTTTGTTCCCCAATCCCGACCGTTCAGAGTTTGGGGACCCCATTAAGCGATCCGGGAAAACATCCGCTTCTGGCTGGTAGATTCAAGGTTTGTGGTAAAAGGCAAACCCGTAGGCCGACTGTTGGTAGTGCTGTGTGTAGGGTTCTATATGAGGGGCAGGGCCACCCAAAATTTCCAGTGGCCACTCTTTGCGTTTGTTCCCCAGTCCCGACCATTCGGACTTTGGGGACCTCATTCAGCGATCCTGGAGAACGGCCACTTTGGGCTGGTAGATTCAAGGTTTGTGGTAAAAGGCTAACTTACAGGCCGACTATTGGTGGTGCTGTGGGTAGGGTTCCACGTGAAGGTCAGGGCTAGCCAAAGTTTTCAGTGGCCACTCTTTGTGTTTTTTCCCCAGTCCTGACCGTTCGGACTTTTGGGATCCCATTCAGAAATCCGGGAAAACGGCCGCTTCTGGCTGGTAGATTCAAGGTTTGTGGTAAAAGGCAAACCCGTAGGTCGACTGGGTATGGTGTTTTGGGTAGGGTTCCATGTGAGGGTAAGGGCCAGCCCAAGTTTTCAGTGGCCACTCTTCGCATTTGTTCCCCTGTCCCAACCGTTGGGACGTTTGGGACCCCATTCAGCGTCCGGGAAAACGTCCGCTTCGAGCTGGTAGATTCAAGGTTTGTGGAAGAACGAAAACCCGCAGGCCGACTGTTGGTGGTGCTGTGCGTAGGGTTCCATGTGAAGGTTAGGCCAGCCAAAGTTTTCAGTGGACACTCTTTCTGTTTTTTCCCCAGTCCCGACCGTTAGGACTTTTAAGACCCCATTCAGTGATCCGGGAAAAGGGCCGGTTGAGGGTGGGAGATTCAAGGTTTGTGGGAAAAGACTAAACCGTAGGCCAACTGTTGGTAGTACTGTGGTTAGGGTTTTATGTGAGTGTTAGGGCCAGCCAAAGTTTTCAGTGGCCACTCTTTGCGTTTGTTCCCCAGTCCCAACCGTTCGGACTTTTGGGACCCCATTCAGCGATCCGGGAAAGTGGCAACTTCGGGCTGGTAGATTCAAGGTTTGTGGAAAAACGCAAACCCGTAGGCCGATTGTCGGTGGTGCTGTAGGTAGTGTTCCATGTGAGGGTTAGGCCAGCCAAAGTTTTCAGTGGCCACTCTTTGCGCTTAATTGCCAGTGCCGACATTTCGGATATTTGGTTACCCCTTTCAGCGATCCGGGAAAACAGACGCTTCTCGCTGGTAGATTCAAGGTTTGTGGTAAAAGGCAAACCCAAAGGCCGACTGTTGGTAGTGCTGTGGGTAGAGTTCCTTGTGAGGGTTAGGGCCAGCCCAAGTTTTCAGTGGTCACTCTTTGCTTTTGTTCCCCAGTCTTGACCATTCGGAGTTTGAGGACCCCAGTCACCAATCCGGGAAAACAGCTGCTTCGGGTTGCTAGATTCAAGGTTTGTGGTAAAAGGCAAACCCGTTGGCCGAATGTTGGTGGTGCTGTGGGTAGGGTTCCATGTGAGGGTTCGGGCCACCTAAAATTTTCAGTGGCCACTCTTTGTGTTTTTTCCCCAGTCCCGACCGTTCGGACTTTTGGGACACCATTCAGCGATCCGGGAAAATGGCAGCTTTGGGCGTGTAGATTCAAGGTTTGTGGAAAACTGCAAACCCGCAGGCCGACTGTTAGTGGTGCTGTGGGTAGGTTTCTATGTGAGGGTAAGGGCAGCCAGAGTTTTTAGTGGCCACTCTTTGTGTTTTTTCCAAAGTCCCGACCATCCGGACTTTCGGGACCCCATTCAGCGATCCTGGAAAACGGCCGGATCAGGGTGGTACAATGTAGGTTTGTCGTAAAAAACTAACCCCTAGGCCGACTGTTGGTGGTGCTGTGGGTAGTGTTCCATGTGAGGGTTAGGGCCAGCCAAAGTTTTCAGTGGCCACTCTTTGCGTTTGTTCCCCAATCCCGACCGTTCGGAGTTTGGGGACCCCATTCAGCGATCCGGGAAAACAGCCGCTTCTGGCTGGTAGGTTGAAGGTTTGTGGTAAAAGGCAAACCCGTAGGCCGACTGTTGGTAGTGCTGACGGTAGGGTTCCAAGTGAGGGTTAGGGCCAGCCAAAATTTTCAGTGGCCACTCTTTGTGTTTTTTCCCCAGTCCAGACCATTCGGAATTTGGGGACCCCATTCAGCGATCCGGGAAAACATCCGCTTCTGGATGGTAGATTCAAGGTTTGTGGAAGAACGCAAACCCGCAGGCTGACTGTTGGTAGTCCTGTGGGTAGGGTTCCACGTGAAGGTTAGGGCCAGCCAAAGTTTTCAGTGGCCACTCCTTGCGTTTTTTCCTCAGTCCCGACCGTTAGGACTTTTACGACCCCATTCATTGATCCGGGAAAACGGCCAGTTGAGGGTTGGGAGATTCAAGGTTTGTGGTAAAAGACAAACCCGTAGGCCAACTGTTGGTTGTACTGTGGGTAGAGTTTTATGTGAGGGTTAGGGCCAGCCAAAATTTTCAGTGGCCACTCTTTGTGTTTTTTCCCCAGTCCAGACCATTCGGAATTTGGGGACCCCATTCAGCGATCCGGGAAAACATCCGCTTCTGGATGGTAGATTCAAGGTTTGTGGAAGAACGCAAACCCGCAGGCTGACTGTTGGTAGTCCTGTGGGTAGGGTTCCATGTGAAGGTTAGGGCCAGCCAAAGTTTTCAGTGGCCACTCCTTGCGTTTTTTCCTCAGTCCCGACCGTTAGGACGTTTAAGACCCCATTCATTGATCCGGGAAAACGGCCAGTTGAGGGTTGGGAGATTCAAGGTTTGTGGTAAAAGACAAACCCGTAGGCCAACTGTTGGTTGTACTGTGGGTAGAGTTTTATGTGAGGGTTAGGGCCAGCCAAAGTTTTCAGTGACCACTCTTTGCGTTTGTTCCCCAATCCCGACCGTTCGGAGTTTGGGGACCCCATTCAGCGATCCGGGAAAACGGCCGGTTCAGGGTGGTAGATTCAAGGTTTGTGGTAAAAGGCAAACCCGAAGGCGGACTCTTGGTGGTCCTCTGGGTAGTGTTCCATGTGAGGGTTAGGGCCAGCCAAAGTTTTCATTGGCCACTCTTTACGTTTGTTCCCCAGACCCGATCGCTCGGACATTTGGAACCCCATTCAGCGATCCGGGAAAATGGACGCTTCGGGCTTTTCGATTCAAGGTTTGTTGGAAAAGGCAAACCCATAAGACGACTGTTAGTGGTGCTGTGGGTAGGTTTCTGTGTGAGGGTTAGGCCAGCCCAAGTTTTCAGTGGTCACGCTTTGCGTTTGTTCCCCAATCCCGACCGTTCGGAGTTTGGGGACCTCTTTCAGCGATCCGGGAAAACGTCCTCTTCGGGCTGGTAGATTCAAGGTTTGTGGTAAAAGGGAAACCCGTAGGCTGAATGTTGGTGGTGTTGTGGGTAGGGTTCCATGTGAGAGTTCGGGCCAGCTAAAATTTTCAGTGGCCACTCCTTGTGTTTTTTACCCAGTCCCGACCGTTCGGACTTTTGGGACCCCATTCAGCGATCCGGGAAAATGGCAGCTTCGGTCTGGTAGATTGAAGGTTTGTGGAAAAACGCAAATCCGCAGGCCGACTGTTAGTGGTGCTGTGGGTATTTTTCTATGTGAGGGTTAGGGAAGCCAAAGTTTTCAGTGGCCACTCTTTGTGTTTTTTCCGCAGTCCCGACTATCCGGACCTTTGGGACCCCTTTCAGCGATCCTGGAAAATGGCTGCTTCGGGCTGGTAGATTCAAGGTTTGTGGTAAAAGGCTAACTAGCAGGCCGACTATTGGTGGTGCTTTGGCTAGGGTTCCATGTGAAACTTAGGGCTAGCCAAAGTTTTCAGTGGCCACTCTTTGCGTTTGTTCCCCAATCCCGACTGTTCGGAGTTTGGGGACCCCATTCAGCGATCCGGGAAAACATCCGCTTCTGGCTGGTAGATTCAAGGTTTGTGGTAAAAGGAAAACCCGTAGGCCGACTGTTGGTAGTGCTGTGGGTAGGGTTCTATGTGTGGGGTAGGGCCAGCCAAAATTTCCAGTGACCACTCTTTGCGTTTGTTCCCCAGTCCCGACCATTCGGACTTTGGGGAACTCATTCAGCGATTCTTGAGAACGGCCACTTTGGGCTGGTAGATTCAAGGTTTGTGGTAAAAGGCTAACTTACAGGCCGACTATTGGTGGTGCTGTGGGTAGGGTTCCACGTGAAGGTCAGGGCTAGCCAAAGTTTTCAGTGGCCACTCTTTGTGTTTTTTCCCCAGTCCCGACCGTTCGGACTTTTGGGATCCCATTCAGAAATCCGGGAAAACGGCCGCTTCGGGCTGGTAGATTCAAGGTTTGTGGTAAAAGGCAAACCCGTATGTCGACTGGGTATGGTGCTGTGGGTAGGCTTCCATGTGAGGGTTAGGGCCAGCCCAAGTTTTCAGTGGCCACTCTTTGCATTTGTTCCACTGTCCCAACCGTTGGGACTTTTGGGACCCTCTTCAGCGATCCGGGAAAACGTCCGCTTCGAGCTGGTAGATTCAAGGTTTGTGGAAGAACGAAAACCCGCAGGCCGACTGTTGGTGGTGCTGTGCGTAGGGTTCCATGTGAAGGTTAGGCCAGCCAAAGTTTTCAGTGGCCACTCCTTGCGTTTTTTCCCCAGTCCCGACCGTTAGGACTTTTAAGACCCCATTCAGTGATCCGGGAAAACGGCCGGTTGAGGGTGGGAGATTCAAGGTTTGTGGGAAAAGACTAAACCGTAGGCCAACTGTTGGTAGTACTGTGGGTAGGGTTTTATGTGAGTGTTAGGGCCAGCCAAAGTTTCCAGTGGCCACTCTTGGTGTTTTTTCCCCAGTCCCAACCGTTCGGACTTTTGGGACCCCATTCAGCGATCCGGGAAAGTGGCAGCTTCGGGCTGGTAGATTCAAGGTTTGTGGAAAAACGCAAACCCGTAGGCCCGATAGTTGGTGGTGCTGTAGGTAGTGTTCCATGTGAGGGTTAGGCCAGCCAAAGATTTCAGTGGCCACTCTTTGCGCTTAATTGCCAGTTCCGACATTTCGGATATTTGGTTACCCCTTTCAGCGATCCGGGAAAACAGACGCTTCTCGCTGGTAGATTCAAGGTTTGTGGTAAAAGGCAAACCCAAAGGCCGACTGTTGGTAGTGCTGTGGGTAGAGTTCCTTGTGAGGGTTAAGGCCAGCCCAAGTTTTCAGTGGCCACTCTTTGCTTTTGTATCCCAGTCCTGACCGTTCAGAGTTTGAGGACCCCAGTCACCAATCCGGGAAAACAGCTGCTTCGGGTTGCTAGATTCAAGGTTTGTGGTAAAAGGCAAACCCGTAGGCCGAATGTTGGTGGTGCTGTGGGTAGGGTTCCATGTGAGGGTTCGGGCCACCTAAAATTTTCAGTGGCCACTCTTTGTGTTTTTTCCCCAGTCCCGACCGTTCGGACTTTTGGGACACCATTCAGCGATCCGGGAAAATGGCAGCTTTGGGCGTGTAGATTCAAGGTTTGTGGAAAACCGCAAACCCGCAGGCCGACTGTTAGTGGTGCTGTGGGTAGGTTTCTATGTGAGGGTTAGGGCAGCCAGAGTTTTTAGTGGCCACTCTTTGTGTTTTTTCCACAGTCCCGACAATCCGGACTTTCGGGACCCCATTCAGCGATCCTGGAAAACGGCCGGTTCAGGGTGGTACATTGAAGGTTTGTGGTAAAAAACTAACCCCTAGGCCGACTGTTGGTGGTGCTGTGGGTAGTGTTCCATGTGAGGGTTAGGGCCAGCCAAAGTTTTCAGTGGCCACTCTTTGCGTTTGTTCCCCAATCCCGACCGTTCAGAGTTTGGGGACCCCATTCAGCGATTCTGGAAAACAGCCACTTCTGGCTGGTAGGTTTAAGGTTTGTGGTAAAAGGAAAACGTGTACGCCGACTGTTGGTAGTGCTGACGGTAGGGTTTCAAGTGAGGGTTAGGGCCAGCCAAAATTTTCTGTGGCCACTCTTTGTGTTTTTTCCCCAGTCCAGACCATTCGGAATTTGGGGACCCCATTCAGCGATCCGGGAAAACATCCGCTTCTGGATGGTAGATTCAAGGTTTGTGGAAGAACGCAAACCCGCAGGCTGACTGTTGGTGGTCCTGTGGGTAGGGTTCCATGTGAAGGTTAGGGCCAGCCAAAGTTTCCAGTGGCCACTCCTTGCGTTTTTTCCTCAGTCCCGACCGTTAGGACTTTTAAGACCCCATTCAGTGATCCGGGAAAACGGCCAGTTGAGGGTTGGGAGATTCAAGGCTTGTGGCAAAAGACAAACCCGTAGGCCAACTGTTGGTTGTACTGTGGGTAGGGTTCTATTTGAGGGTTAGGGCTAGCCTAAGTTTTCAGTGACCACTCTTTGCGTTTGTTCCCCAATCCCGACCGTTCGGAGTTTGGGGACCCCATTCAGCGATCCGGGAAAACGGCCGGTTCAGGGTGGTAGATTCAAGGTTTGTGGTAAAAGGCAAACCCGTAGGCGGACTCTTGGTGGTCCTCTGGGTAGTGTTCCATGTGAGGGTTAGGGCCAGCCAAAGTTTTCATTGGCCACTCTTTGTGTTTTTTCCCCTGTCCCGACCGTTCGGACTTTTGGGACCCCCTTAAGCGATCCTGGAAAATGGCCGCTTCGGGCTGGTTGATTCAAGGTTTGTGGTAAAAGGCTAACTAGCAGGCCGACTATTGGTGGTGCTGTGGGTAGGGTTCCATGTGAGGTTTAGAGCCAGCCAAAGTTTTCAGTGGCCACTCTTTGCGTTTGTTCCCCAGTCCCGACCGTTCGTACTTTTAAGACCCCATTTAGCGATCCGGGAACACGGCCTCTTCGGGCTGGTAGATTCAGGGTTTGTGGTAAAAGGCAAACCCGTAGGTCAACTGTTGGTGGTGCTGTGGATAGGGTTCCATGTGAGGTTTAGGGCCAGCCAAAGTTTTCAGTGGCCACTGTTTGCGTTTGTTCCCCAGTCTATACCGTTCGGACTTTTGGGACCCCATTCAGCGATCCTGGAAAATGGCCGCTTCGGGCTGGTAGATTCAAGGTTTGTGGTAAAAGGCAAACTCGTAGGCCGACTGTTGGTGGTTCTGTGGGTAGGGTTCCATGTGAGGGTTAGGGCCAGCCAAAGTTTTCAGTGGCCACTCTTTGTGTTTTTTCCCCAGTCTCGATCGTTCGGAATTTGGGGATCCCCTTCAGCGATCCGGGAAAAAGTCCACTTTGGACTGGTAGATTCAAGCTTTGTGGTAAAAGGCTAACTTGCAGGCCGACTATTGGTGGTGCTGTGGCTAGGGTTCCATGTGAAGGTCAGGGCTAGCCAAAGCTTTCAGTGGCCACTCTTTGCGTTTGTTCCCCAGTCCCGACCGTTCGGAGATTAGGAACCCCTTTCAGCGATCCGGGAAAACAGCCGCTTCGGGCTTGTCGATTCAAGGTTTGTGGGAAAAGGCAAACCCGTAGGCGGACTGTTGGTGGTGCTGTGCGTAGGGTTCCATGTGAGGGTTCGGGCCAGCCAATGTTTTCAGTGGCCACTCTTTGCATTTGTTCCCCTGTCCCAACCGGTGGGACTTTTGGGACCCCATTCAGCGATCCGAGAAAACGTCCGCTTTGGTCTCATAGATTCAAGGTTTGTGGAAGAACGCAAACCCGCAGGCCGACTGTTGGTGGTGCTGTGGGTAGGGTTCCATGTGAAGGTTAGAGCCAACCAAAGTTTTCAGTGGCCACTCTTTTTGTTTTTTCCCCTGTCCTG
Source organism: Archilochus colubris (assembly GCA_023079485.1). Lineage (NCBI taxonomy): Eukaryota > Metazoa > Chordata > Aves > Apodiformes > Trochilidae > Archilochus > Archilochus colubris. The sequence goes on from CM041085.1 coordinate 55,707,408, forward strand.
ACCGTTAGGACTTTTAAGACCCCATTCAGTGATCCGGGAAAACGGCCAGTTGAGGGTGGGAGATTCAAGGTTTGTGGTAAAAGGAAAACCCGCAGGCCAACTCTTGGTAGTACTGTGGGTAGGGTTTTATGTGAGGGTTAGGGCCAGCCAAAGTTTTCAGTGGCCACTCTTTGTGTTTTTTCCCCTGTCCCGACCATTCGGACTTTTGGGACCCCATTCAGCGATCCGGGAATACGGGCGCTTCGGGCTGGTAGATTCAAGGTTTGTGGTAAAAGGCAAACCCGTAGGTCGACTGTTGGTGGTGCTGTGGGTAGGGTTCTATGTGAGGGTTAGGGCCAGCCAAAGTTTTCAGTGGCCACTTTTTGTGTTTGTTTCCCAGTCCCAACCGTTCGGACATTGGGGACCCCATTCAGCGATCCGAGTAAACGTCCGCTTTGGACTGGTAGATTCAAGGTTTGTGGAAGAACGCAAACCCGCAGGCCGACTGTTGGTGGTGCTGTGGGAAGGGTTCCATGTGAGGGTTGGAGCCAGCCAAGGTTTTCAGTGGCTACTCTTTGTGTTTTTTCCCCAGTCCTGACCGTTAGGACTTTTAAGACGCCATTCAGTGATTCGGGAAAACGGCCAGTTGATGGTGGGAGATTCAAGGTTGGTGGTAAAAGGAAAACCCGTAGGCTAACTGTTGGTTGTACTGTGGGTAGGGTTTTATGTGAGGGTTAGGGCCAGCCAAAGTTTTCAGTGGCCACTCTTTCTGTTTTTTCCCCAGTCCCGACCGTTCGGACTTTTAAGACCCCATTCAGTGATCCGGGAAAACGGCCGGTTGAGGGTGGGAGATTCAAGGTTTGTGGGAAAAGACAAACCCGTAGGCCAACTGTTGGTAGTACTGTGGGTAGAGTTTTATGTGAGTGTTAGGGCCAGCCAAAGTTTCCAGTGGCCACTCTTTGTGTTTTTTCCCCAGTCCCGACCGTTCAGACTCTTAAGACCCCATTCAGCGATCCGGGAAAGTGGCAGCTTCGGGCTGGTAGATTCAAGGTTTTTGGAAAAACGCAAACCCGTAGGCCGATTGTTGGTGGTGCTGTGGGTAGGGTTTTATGTGAGGGTTAGGGCCAGCCAAAGTTTTCAGTGGCCACTCTTTGCGTTTGTTCCCTAATCCCGACTGTTCGGAGTTTGGGTACCCCATTCAGCGATCCGGGAAAACGGCCGCTTCGGGCTGGTAGATTCAAGGTTTGTGGCCGGGAAAACGGCCGCTTCGGGCTTGTCGATTCAAGTTTTGTGGGAAAACGCAAACCCGTAGGCGGACTGTTGGTGGTGCTGTGCGTAGGGTTCCATGTGAGGGTTAGGGAAGCCAGAGTTTTCAGTGGCCACTCTTTGCATTTGTTCCCCTTTCCCAACCGTTGGGACTTTTTGGACCCCATTCAGCGATCCGGGAAAACATCCGCTTCTGGCTGGTAGATTCAAGGTTTGTGGAAGAACGCAAACCCGCAGGTTGACTGTTGGTGGTGCTGTGGGTAGGGTTCCATGTGAAGGTTAGGGCCGGCCAAAGTTTTCAGTGGCCACTCTTTGTGTTTTTTCCCCTGTCCCGACCGTTCGGACTTTTGGGACCCCATTCAGCGATCCGGGAAAATGGCAGCTTCGGGCTGGTAGATTTAAGGTTTGTAGAAAAACGCAAATTTGCAGACCGACTGTTAGTGGTCCTCTGGGTAGTGTTCCATGTGAGGGTTAGGGCCAGCCAAAGTTTTCATTGGCCACTCTTTGTGTTTTTTCCCCTGTCCCGACTATCCGGACTTTTGGGACCCCATTCAGCGATCCTGGAAAATGGCCTCTTCGGGCTGGTAAATTCAAGGTTTGTGGTAAAAGGCTTACTAGCAGGCCGACTATTGGTGGTGCTGTGGGTAGGGTTCCATGTGAAGGTTAGGGCTAGCCAAAGTTTTCAGTGACCACTCTTTGCGTTTGTTCCCCAGTCCCTACCGTTCAAACTTTTAAGACCCCATTCAGCGGTCCGGGAACACGGCCTCTTCGGGCTGGTAGATTCAAGGTTTGTGGTAAAAGGAAACCCGTAGGTCGACTGTTGGTGGTGCTGTGTATAGGGTTCCATGTGAGGTTTAGGGCCAGCCAAAGTTTTCAGTGGCCACTCTTTGCGTTTGTTCCCCAGTCTCGACCGTTCGGACTTTGGGGACCCCATTTAGCAATCCGGGAAAATGGCAGCTTCGGGCTGGTAGATTCAAGGTTTGTGGTAAAAGGCAAACCCGTAGGCTGAATATTGGTAGTGCTGTGGGTAGGGTTCCCTGTGAGGGTTAGGGCCAGCCCAAGTTTTCAATGGCCACTCTTTGCGTTTGTTCCCGAATCCCGACCGTTCAGAGTTTGGGGACCCCATTCACCGATCCGTGAAAACAGCCGCTTCTGGCTGGTAGATTGGAGGTTTTTGGTAAAAGGCAAACCCGTAGGCCGACTGTTGGTGGTGCTGTGGGTAGGGTTCCATGTGAGGGTAAGGGCCAGCCCAAGTTTTCAGTGGCCACTCTTTGCAATTGTTCCCCTGTCCCAACCGTTGGGACTTTTAGGACCCCATTCAGCGATCCGGGAAAACATCCGCTTCTGGATGGTAGAATCAAGGTTTGTGGAAGAAAGCAAACCCGCAGGCTGACTGTTGGTGGTCCTATGGGTAGGGTTCCATGTGAAGGTTTGGGCCAGCCAAAGTTTTCAGCGGCCACTCTTTGTGTTTTTTCCCCTGTCCCGACCGTTCGGACTTTTGGGACCCCATTCAGCGATCCGGGAAAACGTCCTCTTCGGGCTAGTAGATTCAAGGTTTGTGGTAAAAGGCAAACCCGTAGGTCGACTGTCGGTGGTGCTGTGGATAGGGTTCTATGTGAGGGTTAGGGCACCCAAAGTTTTCAGTGGCCACTCTTTGTGTTTTTTCCGCAGTCCCGACTATCCGGACTTTTGGGACCCCATTCAGCGATCTGGGAAAACGGCCGCTTCGGGCTGGTAGATTCAAGGTTTGTGGTAAAAGGCTTACTAGCAGGCCGACTATTGGTGGTGCTGTGGGTAGGGTTCCATGTGAAGGTTAGGGCTAGCTAAAGTTTTCAGTGGCCACTCTTTGCATTTGTTCCCCAGTCCCGACTGTTCGGAATTTTAAGACCCCATTCAGCGGTCCGGGAATACGGCCTCTTCGGGCTTTTCGATTCAAGGTTTGTGGTAAAAGGCAAACCCGTAGGTCGACTGTTGGTGGTGCTGAGGGTAGGGTTCTATGTGAGGGTTAGGGCTAGCCAAAATTTTCAGTGGCCACTCTTTGTGTTTTTTCCCCAGTCCAGACCGTTCGGAATTTGGGGACCCCATTCAGCGATCCGGGAAAACGGCCGCTTTGGACTGGTAGATTCAAGGTTTGTGGTAAAAGGCTAACTTGCAGGCCGACTATTGGTAGTGCTGTGGGTAGGGTTCCATGTGAAGGTCAGGGCTAGCCAAAGTTTTCAGTGGCCACTCTTTGCGTTTGTTTCCCAGTCCCAACCATTCGGACATTGGGGACCCCATTCAGAAATCCAGGAAAACGGCCGCTTCGGGCTGGTAGATTCAAGGTTTTTGGTAAAAGGAAAACCTGTAGGCTGACTGTTGGTGGTGCTGTGGGTAGGGTTTTATGTGAGGGTTAGGGCCAGCCAAAGTTTTCAGTGGCCACTCTTTGTGTTTTTTCCGCAGTCCCGACTATCCGGACTTTTGGGACCCCATTCAGCGATCCTGGAAAACGGCCGCTTCGGGCTTGTCGATTCAAGGTTTGTGGGAAAAGGCAAACCCGTAGGTCGACTGGGTATGGTGCTGTGGGTAGGGTTCCATGTGAGGGTAAGTGCCAGCCCAAGATTTCAGTGGCCACTCTTTGCATTTGTTCCCCTGTCCCAACCGTTGGGACTCTTGGGACCCCATTCAGCGATCTGGGAAAACGTCCGCTTCGAGCTGGTAGATTCAAGGTTTGTGGAAGAACGCAAACCCGCAGGACGACTGTTGGTGGTGCTGTGGGTAGGGTTCCATGTGAAGGTTAGAGCCAGCCAAAGTTTTCAGTGGCCACTCCTTGCGTTTTTTCCCCAGTCCCGACAATTTGGACTTTTAAGACCCCATTCAGTGATCCGGGAAAACGGCCAGTTGAGGGTGGGAGATTCAAGGTTTGTGGTAAAAGGCAAACCCGTAGGCCAACTGTTGGTAGTACTGTGTGTAGGGTTTTATGTGAGGGTTAGGGCCAGCCAAAGTTTTCAGTGGCCACTCTTTGCGTTTGTTTCCCAGTCCCAACCGTTCAGAGTTTGGGGACCCCTTTCAGCAATCCGGGAAAACGTCCTCTTCGGGCTAGTAGATTCAAGGTTTGTGGTAAAAGGCAAACCCGAAGGCCGAATGTTGGTGGTGTTGTGGGTAGGGTTCCATGTGAGAGTTCGGGCCAGCTAAAATTTTCAGTGGCCGCTCTTTCTGATTTTTCCCCAGTCCAGACTATCCGGACTTTCGGGACCCCATTCAGCGATCCTGGAAAATGGCCGCTTCGGGCTGGTAGATTCAAGATTTTTGGTAAAAGGAAAACCTGTAGGCTGACTGTTGGTGGTGCTGTGGGTAGGGTTTTATGTGAGGGTTAGTGCCAGCCAAAGTTTTCAGTGGCCACTCTTTGCGTTTGTTCCCTAATCCCGACTGTTCGGTGATTGGGTACCTTATTCAGCGATCCGGGAAAACGTCTGCTTCGGGCTGGTAGATTCAAGGTTTGTGGTAAAAGGCAAACCCGTAGGCAGACTGTTGGTAGTGCTGTGGGTAGGGTTCTATGTGAGGGTTAGGGCTAGCCAAAATTTTCAGTGGCCACTCTTTGCTTTTGTTCCCCAATCCCGACCGTTCGGAGTTTGGGGACCCCATTCAGCGATCCGGGAAAACATCCGCTTCTTGCTGGTAGATTCAAGGTTTGTGGTAAAAGGAAAACGTGTAGGCCGACTGTTGGTAGTGCTGTGGGTAGGGTTTTATGTGAGGGTTAGTGCCAGCCAAAGTTTTCAGTGGCCACTCTTTGCGTTTGTTCCCTAATCCCGACTGTTCGGTGATTGGGTACCTTATTCAGCGACCCGGGAAAACGTCTGCTTCGGGCTGGTAGATTCAAGGTTTGTGGTAAAAAGCAAACCCGTAGGCAGACTGTTGGTAGTGCTGTGGGTAGGGTTCTATGTGAGGGTTAGGGCTAGCCAAAATTTTCAGTGGCCACTCTTTGCGTTTGTTCCCCAGTCCCGACCATTCGGACTTTGGGGACCTCATTCAGCGATCCTGGAGAACGGCCGCTTTGGGCTGGTAGATTCAAGGTTTGTGGTAAAAGGCTAAATGACAGGCCGACTGTTAGTGGTGCTGTTAGTAGGTTTCTATGTGAGGGTTAGGGCAGCCAAAGTTTTCAGTGGCCACTCTTTGTGTTTTTTCCCAGTCCCGACTATCCGGGCTTTTGAACCCCATTCAGCGATCCTGGAAAATGGCCGCTTCGGGCTGTTAGATTCAAGGTTAGTGGTAAAAGGCTAATTAGCAGGCCGACTATTGGTGGTGCTGTGGGTAGGGTTCCATGTGAAGGTTAGGGCTAGCCAAAGTTTTCAGTGGCCACTCTTTGCGTTTGTTCCCCAGTCCCGACCGTTCGGACTTTTAAGACCCCATTAAGCGGTCCGGGAACACGGCCTCTTCGGGAGTTTCGATTCAAGGTTTGCGGTAAAAGGCAAACCCGTAGGTCGACTTGGTATGGTGCTGTGCGTAGGGTTCCATGTGAGGGTTAGGGTCAGCCCAAATTTTCAGTTGCCACTCTTTGCATTTGTTCCCCTGTCCCGACCGTTGGGACTTTTGGGACCCCATTTAGTGATCCGGGGAAACGGCCAGTTGAGGGTGGGAGATTCAAGGTTTGTGGTAAAAGACAAACCCGTAGGCCGACAGTTGGTAGTACTGTGGGTAGGGCTTTATATGAGTGTTAGGGCCAGCCAAAGTTTCCAGTGGCCACTCTTTGTGTTTTTTCCCCAGTCCCGACCGTTAGGACTTTTGGGACCCCATTCAGCGATCCGGGAAAGTGGCAGCTTCGGGCTGGTAGATTGAAGGTTTGTGGAAAAACGCAAACCCGTAGGCCGATTGTTGGTGGTGCTGTAGGTAGGGTTCCATGTGAGGGTTAGGGCAGCCAAAGTTTTCAGTCGCCACTCTTTGCATTTGTTCCCCAGTCCCGACCGTTCGGACTTTTGGGACCCCATTCAGCGATCCGGGAACACGGCCTCTTCGGGCTGGTAGATTAAAGGTTTGTGGTAAAAGGAGAACCCGTAGGCCGACTGTTGGTGGTGCTTAGCGTAGAGTTCCATGTGAGGGTTCGGGCCATCTAAAACTTTCATTTGCCACTCTTTGTGTTTTTTCCCCAGTCCTGACCGTTCGGACTTTTGGGAACCCATTCAGCAATCCGGGAAAACGGCCGCTTAGGACTAGTAGATTCAAGGTTTGTGGTAAAAGGAAAACCTGTAGGCTGACTGTTGGTGGTGCTGTGGGTAGAGTTTTATGTGAGGGTTACGGCCAGCCAAAGTTTTCAGTGGCCTCTCTTTGCGTTTGTTCCCCAGTCCCGACCGTTCGGAGTTTGGGGACCCCATTCAGCGATCCGGGAAAACGGCCGGTTCAGGGTGGTAGATCCAAGGTTTGTGGTAAAAGGCAAACCCGTAGGCGGACTCTTGGTGGTCCTCTGGGTAGTGTTACCTGTGAGGGTTAGGGCCAGCCAAAGTTTTCGTTGGCCACTCTTTACGTTTGTTCCCCAGTCCCGATCGCTCGGACATTTGGAACCTCAGTCAGCGATCCGGGAAAATGGACGCTTCGGGATTTTCGATTCAAGGTTTGTTTGAAAAGGCAAACCCATAGGCCGACTGTTAGTGGTGCTGTGGGTAGGTTTCTGTGTGAGGGTTAGGGCAGCCAAAGTTTTCAGTGGCCACTCTTTGCGTTTGTTCCCCAGTCCCAACCGTTCGGAGTTTGGGGACCCCTTTCAGCGATCCGGGAAAACGTCCTCTTCGGGCTGGTAGATTCAAGGTTTGTGGTAAAAGGCAAACCCGTAGGCCGAATGTTGGTGGTGTTGTGGGTAGGGTTCCATGTGAGAGTTCGGGCAAGCTAAATTTTTCTGTGGCCACTCTTTGTGTTTTTTCTCCAGTCCCGACCGTTCGGACTTTTGGGAGCCCATTCAGCGATCGGGGAAAATGGCAGCTTCGGGCTGGTAGATTCAATGTTTGTGGTAAAAGGCTAACTTACAGGCCGACTATTGGTGGTGCTGTGGGTAGGTTTCCATGTGAAGGTCAGGGCTAGCCAAAGTTTTCAGAGGCCACTCTTTGTGTTTGTTCCCCAGTCCCGACCGTTCGGAGTTTGGGGACCCCTTTCAGCGATCCGGGAAAACGGCCGCTTTGGGCTGGTAGATTCAAGGTTTGTGGTAAAAAGCAAACCCATAGGCTGACTGTTAGTGGTGCTGTGGGTAGGGTTCCATGTGAAGGTTATGGCAGCCAAAGTTTTCAGTGGCCACTCTTTGTGTTTTTTCCGCAGTCCCGACTATCCGGACTTTTGGGACACCATTCAGCGATCCTGGAAAATGGAAGCTTCGGGCTGGTAGATTCAAGGTTTGTGGGAAAAAAAAAACTCGTAGGTCGACTGTTGGTGGTTCTGTGGTCAGGGTTCCATGTGAGGGTAAGTGCCAGCCCAAGTTTTCAGTCGCCACTCTTTGCATTTGTTCCCCTGTCCCGACCGTTCGGACTTTTGGGACCCCATTCAGCGATCCGGGAAAACGCCCGCTTTGGGCTGGTAGATTCAAGGTTTGTGGAAGAACGCAAACCCGCAGGACGACTGTTGGTGGTGGTGTGGGAAGGGTTCCATGTGAAGGTTAGAGCCAGCCAAAGTTTTCAGTGGCCAGTCCTTGCGTTTTTTCCACAGTCCCGACCGTTAGGACTTTTAAGACCCCATTCAGTGATCCGGGAAAACGGCCGGTTGAGGGTGCGAGATTCAAGGTTTATGGTAAAAGACAAACCCGTAGGCCAACTGTTGGTAGTACTGCGGGTAGGGTTTTATGTGAGGGTTAGGGCCAGCCAAAGTTTTCAGTGGCCACTCTTTGTGTTTTTTCCCCTGTCCCGACCGTTCGGACTTTTGGGACCCCATTCAGCGATCCGGGAAAGTGGCAGTTTCGGGCTGGTAGATTTACGGTTTGTGGTAAAAGGCAAACCCGTAGGTCGACTATTGGTGGTGCTGTGGGTAGGGTTCCATGTGAGGGTTAGGGCCAGCCAAAATTTCCAGTGGCCACTCTTTGCGTTTGTTCCCCAGTCCCGACCATTCGGACTTTTGGGAACCCATTCATCGATCCGGGAAAACGTCCGCTTCGGGCTGGTAGATTCAAGGTTTGTAGTAAAAGGCTAACTAGCATGCCGACTATTGGTGGTGCTGTGGGAAGGGGTCCATGTGAAGGTTAGGGCTAGCCAAAGTTTTTGGTGGCCACTCTTTGTGTTTGTTCCCCAATCCCGACCGTTCGGACTTTTAAGACCCTAATCAGCGATCCGGGAACACGGCCTCTTTGGGCTGGTAGATTCAAGGTTTGTGGTAAAAGGCAAACCCGTAGGCCGACTGTTGGTAGTGCTGAGGGTAGGGTTCCATGTGAGGGTTAGGGCCAGCCAAAATTTTCAGTGGCCACTCTTTGTGTTTTTTCCCCAGTCCAGACTGTTCGGAATCTGGGGACCCCATTTATCAATCCGGGAAAATGGCAGCTTCGGGCTGGTAGATTCAAGGTTTGTGGTAAAATGCAAACCCGTAGGCTGAATGTTGGTAGTGCTGAGGGTAGGGTTCCATGTGAGGGTCAGGGCCAGCCAAAATTTTCAGTGGCCACTCTTTGCGTTTGTTCCCCAATCCCGACCGTTCAGAGTTTGGGGACCCCATTAAGCGATCCGGGAAAACAGCCGCTTCTGGCTGGTAGATTGCAGATTTGTGGAAAAAGGCAAACCCGTAGGCCGACTGTTGTTAGTGCTGAGGGTAGTGTTCTATGTGAGGGTTAGGGCCAGCCAAAATTTTCAGTGGCCACTCTTTGTGTTTTTTCCCCAGTCCAGACCGTTCGGAATCTGGGGACCCCATTCAGCGATCCGGGAAAACGGCCGCTTCGGTCTGGTAGATTCAAGGTTTGTGGTAAAAGGCAAACCCGTAGGTCGACTGGGTTTGGTGCTGTGGGTAGGGTTCCATGTGAGGGTTAGGCCAGCGAAAGTTTTCAGTGGCCACTCTTTGCATTTTTTCTCCAGTCCCGACCGTTCGGACTTTTGGGACCCCATTCAGCGATCTGGGAACACGGTCTCTTCTGGCTGGTAGATTCAAGGTTTTTAGTAAAAGGCAAACCCGTAGGTCAACTGTTGGTGGTGCTGTGGGTAGGGTTCCATGTGAGGGTTAGGGCCAGCCAAAGTTTTCAGTGGCCACTCTTTGCTTTTGTTCCCCTCTCCCGACCATTCGGACTTTTGGGACCCCTTTCAGCGGTCCGGAAAAACGTCCGCTTCGGGCTGGTAGATTTAAGGTTTGTAGTAAAAAGCAAACCCATAGGCCGACTGTTAGTGGTGCTGTGGGTAGGTTTCTGTGTGAGGGTTAGGGCAGCCAAAGTTTTCAGTGGCCACTCTTTGCATTTGTATGCCAATCCAGAAAGTTCGGACTTTTTGGATTCATTTCTGTGATCCAGGAAAACGGCCGCTTCGGGCTGGTACATTTAAGGTTTTTGGTAAACTGCCAGCCTGCAGGCCAACTGTTCCTGGTGCTGTGGGTAGTGTTCCATGTGAGGGTTAGGGCTTGTTTTCTCTCTTTTAAAGAAAAAGAACATACGGGAGAAAGACTTTCCAGCTGACACAGTAACTTAGAGGAATGACATTCCTAACCCTAAATCTAACTCTAACCCTAAAGCTAAAGAATGCTATTACTAACCTTACCTTAGAACCCATCTCTATCCCTGACCCGAAATCTTACACGAATCTTAAACTGCAACTCTACTCCAAAAGCCTAACTCTAACCTAAACCTAATTCAAACTCTATCCCTAAACAGAAATTTAACCTTTAAGCCATGAATGATGTTCCTAAACCGATCCCGAACCCAGAGCATATTAGGCAAACGAGTACATCTAATCTGCCGAGCTGGCCGAAACTGCTTCTCTCTCTGTAAACATGGACAGGGAGCATTTCTGATGCTCTGATACTCTCCAGATTTCGTTTCTCGGCTTCACTCTGGAATACCTTCCAACATCACATTGCTTGAAAGAAAAGCTGCAAGAGAGCTAGAAAGCTGTGACACCCTCAAATTTTAAAGCAGATGTGAATATTGTTTCGCCTTTCCCTTGACGTGGGGAGATGTGAAACGAGTCTCTTATCTCAAACCGGCTTCCTTTCATTTCTCAAGAGCCCAAAGGTCTTTTGCATTAAGCAGCTGAGCTGAACCGATTGCGGTGCATGGAAAAGATCTCCCAGTAAAAAACTGGGTCTAGGAAAGAGAGCTATCACCATCCATTTCGATGCCCGGAATGTTTGGAAATGCTCTTCTGTTTCCAGATTTTGCCTCTCAGCTTCATTTGAATGGTTGTAAACATCAGGTTTCTTGAAATGAAAGTTGGAAGAGAGAGTTATCAGGCTAAAAGACCAGGAAATGGATGTGGAATTCGGTCTTGGGTTTCGCCTTTCCCTGGGTAGATGTTAAAATCGATACTTATTGCCTCTGGGCTCTTGGTTCCACTGCCTTTGCAACATTCCTAGGCTTGTTTTCTCTCTTTTAAAGAAAGAGAATATACGGGAGAAAGACTTTCCAGCAGACACAGTAACTGAGAGGAATGACATTCCTAACCCTAAATCTAACTCTAACCCTAAACCTAACGACTGCTATTCCTATCCGTACGTTAGAACCTATCTCTATCCCAGATCCGAAATCTTACACGAACCTTAAAAAGTAACTTTAATCCAAAAGCCTAACTCTAACCTAAACCTAATTCGAACCCTATCCCTAAACAGAAATTTAACAATTTGGCCCTGCCCTGGGAATGGGAGTAAACCCACGCGGACTGCAAGCGGGTGAAACTTGGCAAATGGATGTCACCTATGTCCCAGAATTTGGACGTCTGGAATATGTCCATGTAACAGTGGATACCTATTCAGGCATGCTCTGGGTGACAGCTCAAACAGGGGAAAAGGCATTACATGTGGTCCGTCATCTAACCAACTGCTTCGCTGTCATGGGGGTCCCCCAAGTAGTAAAGACTGACAATGCACCCGCCTATACAGGCGGAAAAGTCACACAATTCTTTGCTACTTGGGGGGTGAAACACATCACAGGAATCCCCCACTCGTCTACAGGCCAGGCGATAGTAGAAAGAGCTCATCGCACCCTGAAGACATATTTGCAAAAACAGAAAGACAGCAAAGACATGGACCCACAGATGCGGCTGAGCAAGGTGCCCATTCAGCGATCCGGGAAAACGTCCGCTTCGAGCTGGTAGATTCAAGGTTTGTGGAAGAACGAAAACCCGCAGGCCGACTGTTCGTGGTGCTGTGCGTAGGGTTCCATGTGAAGGTTAGGCCAGCCAAAGTTTTCAGTGGACACTCTTTGTGTTTTTTCCCCAGTCCCGACCGTTAGGACTTTTAAGACCCCATTCAGTGATCCGGGAAAACGGCCGGTTGAGGGTGGGAGATTCAAGGTTTGTGGGAAAAGACTAAACCGTAGGCCAACTGTTGGTAGTACTGTGGTTATGGTTTTAAGTGAGTGTTAGGGCCAGCCAAAGTTTTCAGTGGCCACTCTTTGTGTTTTTTCCCCAGTCCCAACCGTTCGGACTTTTGGGACCCCATTCAGCGATCCGGGAAAGTGGCAACTTCGGGCTGGTAGATTCAAGGTTTGTGGAAAAACGCAAACCCGTAGGCCGATTGTCGGTTGTGCTGTAGGTAGTGTTCCATGTGAGGGTTAGGCCAGCCAAAGTTTTCAGTGGCCACTCTTTGCGCTTAATTGCCAGTTCCGACATTTCGGATATTTGGTTACCCCTTTAAGCGATCCGGGAAAACAGACGCTTCTCGCTGGTAGATTCAAGGTTTGTGGTAAAAGGCAAACCCAAAGGCCGACTGTTGGTAGTGCTGTGGGTAGAGTTCCTTGTGAGAGTTAGGGCCAGCCAAAGTTTTCAGTGGCCACTCTTTGCTTTTGTTCCCCAGTCTTGACCGTTCTGAGTTTGAGGACCCCAGTCACCAATCCGGGAAAACAGCTGCTTCGGGTTGCTACATTCAAGGTTTGTGGTAAAAGGCAAACCCGTTGGCCGAATGTTGGTGGTACTGTGGGTAGGGTTCCATGTGAGGGTTCGGGCCACCTAAAATTTTCAGTGGCCACTCTTTCTGTTTTTTCCCCAGTCCAGACCGTTCGGACTTTTGGGACACCATTCAGCGATCCGGGAAAATGGCAGCTTTGGGCGTGTAGATTCAAGGTTTGTGGAAAACCGCAAACCCGCAGGCCGACTGTTAGTGGTGCTGTGGGTAGGTTTCTATGTGAGGGTAAGGTCAGCCAGAGTTTTTAGTGGCCACTCTTTGTGTTTTTTCCACAGTCCCGACCATCCGGACTTTCGGGACCCCATTCAGCGATCCTGGAAAACGGCCGGTTCAGGGTGGTACATTGAAGGTTTGTGGTAAAAAACTAACCCCTAGGCCGACTGTTGGTGGTGCTGTGGGTAGTGTTCCATGTGAGTGTTAGGGCCAACCAAAGTTTTCAGTGGCCACTCTTTGCGTTTGTTCCCCAATCCCGACCGTTCAGAGTTTGGGGACCCCATTCAGCGATCCGGGAAAACAGCCGCTTCTGGCTGGTAGGTTGAAGGTTTGTGGTAAAAGGCAAACCCGTAGGCCGACTGTTGGTAGTGCTGACGGTAGGGTTCCAAGTGAGGGTTAGGGCCAGCCAAAATTTTCAGTGGCCACTCTTTGTGTTTTTTCCCCAGTCCAGACCGTTCGGAATTTTGGGACCCCATTCAGCGATCCGGGAAAACATCCGCTTCTGGATGGTAGATTCAAGGTTTGTGGAAGAACGCAAACCCGTAGGCTGACTGTTGGTGGTCCTGTGGGTAGGGTTCCATGTGAAGGTTAGGGGAAGCCAAAGTTTTCAGTGGCCACTCCTTGCGTTATTTCCTCAGTCCCAACCGTTAGGACTTTTAAGACCCCATTCATTGATCCGGGAAAACGGCCAGTTGAGGGTGGGAGATTCAAGGCTTGTGGCAAAAGACAAACTTGTAGGCCAACTGTTGGTTGTACTATGGGTAGGGTTCTATGTGAGGTTTAGGGCCAGCCAAAATTTTCGGTGGCCACTCTTTGCGTTTGTTCCCCAGTCTATACCGTTCGGACTTTGGAGACCCTATTCAGCGATCCGGGAAAATAGCCGCTTCTGGCTGGTAGATTGAAGGTTTGTGGTAAAAGGCAAATCCGTAGTCCGACTGTTGGTAGTGCTGAGGGTAGGGTTCCATGTGAGGCTTAGGGCCAGCCAAAATTTTCAGTGGCCACTCTTTGTGTTTTTTCCCCAGTCCCGACCGTTCGGAATTTGGGGACCCCATTCAGCGATCCGGGAAAAAGTCCGCTTTAGACTGGTAGATTCAAGCTTTGTGGTAAAAGGCTAACTTGCAGGCCGACTGTTGGTGGTGCTGTGGATAGGGTTCCATGTGAAGGTCAGGGCTAGCCAAAGTTTTCAGTGGCCACTCTTTGCGTTTGTTCCCCAGTCCCGACCGTTCGGAGATTAGGAACCCCTTTCAGCGATCCGGGAAAACAGCCGCTTTGGGCTGGTAGATTCAAGGTTTGTGGTAAAAGGCAAACCCGTAGGCCGACTGTTGGTGGTTCTGTGGGTAGGGTTCCATGTGAGGGTTAGGGCGAGCCAAAGTTTTGAGTGGCCACTCTTTGTGTTTGTTTCCCAGTCCCAACCGTTCGGACATTGGGGACCCCATTCAGCGATCCGGGAAAACAGCCGCTTCGGGCTTGTCGATTCAAAGTTTGTGGGAAAAGGCAAACCCGTAGGCGGACTGTTGGTGGTTCTGTGCATAGGGTTCCATGTGAGGGTTCGGGCCAGCCCAAGTTTTCAGTGGCCACTCTTTGCATTTGTTCCCCTGTCCCAACCGGTGGGACTTTTGGGACCCCATTCAGCGATCCGAGAAAACGTCCGCTTTGGGCTCGTAGATTCAAGGTTTGTGGAGGAACGCAAACCCGCAGGCCGACTGTTGGTGGTGCTGTGGGTAGGGTTCCATGTGAAGGTTAGAGCCAGCCAAAGTGTTCAGTGGCCACTCTTTGCGTTTGTTCCCCAGTCCCGACCGTTCGTACTTTTAAGACCCCATTTAGCGATCCGGGAACACGGCCTCTTCGGGCTGGTAGATTCAGGGTTTGTGGTAAAAGGCAAACCCGTAGGTCAACTGTTGGTGGTGCTGTGGATAGGGTTCCATGTGAGGTTTAGGGCCAGCCAAAGTTTTCAGTGGCCACTCTTTGCGTTTGTTCCCCAGTCTGTTCCGTTCGGACTTTGGAGACCCTATTCAGCGATCCGGGAAAATAGCCGCTTCTGGCTGGTAGATTGAAGGTTTGTGGTAAAAGGCAAATCCGTAGTCCGACTGTTGGTAGTGCTGAGGGTAGGGTTCCATGTGAGGCTTAGGGCCAGCCAAAATTTTCAGTGGCCACTCTTTGTGTTTTTTCCCCAGTCCCGACCGTTCGGAATTTGGGGACCCCATTCAGCGATCCGGGAAAAATTCCGCTTTAGACTGGTAGATTCAAGCTTTGTGGTAAAAGGCTAACTTGCAGGCCGACTGTTGGTGGTGCTGTGGATAGGGTTCCATGTGAAGGTCAGGGCTAGCCAAAGTTTTCAGTGGCCACTCTTTGCGTTTGTTCCCCAGTCCCGACCGTTCAGAGATTAGGAACCCCTTTCAGCGATCCGGGAAAACAGCCGCTTTGGGCTGGTAGATTCAAGGTTTGTGGTAAAAGGCAAACCCGTAGGCCGACTGTTGGTGGTGCTGTGGGTAGGGTTCCATGTGAAGGTTAGGGGAAGCCAAAGTTTTCAGTGGCCACTCCTTGCGTTTTTTCCCCAGTCCCGACCGTTAGGACTTTTAAGACCCCATTTAGTGATCCGGGGAAACGGCCAGTTGAGGGTGGGAGATTCAAGGTTTGTGGTAAAAGACAAACCCGTAGGCCAACTGTTGGTAGTATTGTGGGTAGGGTTTTATATGAGGGTTAGGGCGAGCTAAAGTTTTTAGTGGCCACTCTTTTTGTTTTTTCCCCTCTCCCGACCGTTCGGACTTTTGGGACCCCTTTCAGCGATCCAGGAAAAGGGCCGCTTCGGGCTGGTAGATTCAAGGTTTTTGGTAAAAGGAAAACCTGTAGGCTGACTGTTGGTGGTGCTGTGGGTAGGGTTCTATGTGAGGGTTAGGGCCAGCCAAAGTTTTCAGTGACCACTCTTTGCGTTTGTTCCCCAGTGCCGACCGTTTGGAGTTTGGGGACCCCTTTCTGCGATCCGGGAAAACGTCCTCTTCGGGCTGGTAGATTCAAGGTTTGTGGTAAAAGGCAAACCCGTAGGCCGACTGTTGGTGGTGTTGTAGGTAGGGTTCCATGTGAGAGTTGGGGCCAGCTGAAATTTTCAGTGGCCACTCTTTCTGTTTTTTCCCCAGTCCAGACTATCCGGACTTTTGGGACCCCATTCAGCGATCCTGGAAAATGGCCGCTTCGGGCTGGTTGATTCAAGGTTTTTGGTAAAAGGAAAACCTGTAGGCTGACTGTTGGTGGTGCTGTGGGAAGGGTTTTATGTGAGGGTTAGTGCCAGCCAAATTTTTCAGTGGCCACTCTTTGCGTTTGTTCCCCAGTCCTGAACGTTCGGACTTTTGGGACCCCATTCAGCGATCCGGGAAAACGGACGCTTCGGGCTTGTCGATTCAAGGTTTGTGGGAAAACGCAAACCCGTAGGCGGACTGTTGGTGGTGCTGTGCGCAGGGTTCCATGTGAAGGTTAGGGCTTGCCAAAGTTTTCAGTGGCCACTCTTTGCATTTGTTCCCCTTTTCCAACCGTTGGGACTTTTTGGACCCCATTCAGCGATCCGGGAAAATGGCAGCTTCGGGCTGGTAGATTTAAGGTTTGTGGAAAAACGCAAATCCGCAGGCCGACTGTTAGTGGTGCTGTGGGTAGGTTTCTATGTGAGGGTTAGGGCAGCCAAAGATTTCAGTGGCCACTCTTTGTGTTTTTTCCGCAGTCCCGACTATCCGGACTTTTGGGACCCCTTTCACCGATCCTGGAAAATGGCTGCTTAGGGCTGGTAGATTCAAGGTTTGTGGTAAAAGGCTAACTAGCAGGCCGACTATTGGTGGTGCTGTGGGAAGGGTTCCATGTGAAGCTTAGGGCTAGCCAAAGTTTTCAGTGGCCACTCTTTGCGTTTGTTCCCCAATCCCGACCGTTCGGAGTTTGGGGACCCCATTCAGCGATTCGGGAAAACATCCGCTTCTGGTTGGTAGATTCAAGGTTTGTGGTAAAAGGAAAACGTGTAGGCCGACTGTTGGTAGTGCTGAGGGTAGGGTTCTATATGAGGGTTAGGGCGAGCCAAAATTTCCAGTGGCCACTCTTTGCTTTTGTTCCCCAGTCCCGACCATTCGGACTCTGGGGACCTCATTCAGCGATCCTGGAGAACGGCCGCTTTGGGCTGGTAGGTAAAAGGCTAAATGAGAGGCCGACTATTGGTGGTGCTGTGGGTAGGGTTCCATGTGAAGGTCAGGGCTAGCCAAAGTTTTCAGTGGCCACTCTCTGTGTTTTTTCCCCAGTCCCGACCGTTCGGACTTTTGGGATCCCATTCAGAAATCCGGGAAAACGGCCGCTTCGGGCTGGTAGATTCAAGGTTTGTGGGAAAAGGCAAACCCGTAGGCGGACTGTTGGTAGTGCTGTGCGTAGGGTTCCATGTGAGGGTTAGGGCCAGCCAAAGTTTCCAGTGGCCACTCTTTGCATTTGTTCCCCAATCAAGACCGTTGGGACTTTTGGGACCCCATTCAGCGATCCGGGAAAACATCCGCTTCTGGCTGGTAGATTCAAGGTTTGTGGAAGAACGCAAACCCGCAGGCTGACTGTTGGTGGTTCTGTGGGTAGGGTTCCATGTGAAGGTTAAGGGAAGCCAAAGTTTTCAGTGGCCACTCCTTGCGTTTTTTCCCCAGTCCCGACCGTTAGGACTTTTAAGACCCCATTTAGTGATCCGGGGAAACGGCCAGTTGAGGGTGAGAGATTAAAGGTTTATAGTAAAAGACAAACCCGTAGGCCAACTGTTGGTAGTATTGTGGGTAGGGTTTTATGTGAGGGTTAGGGCGAGCAAAAGTTTTGAGTGGCCACTCTTTTTGTTTTTTCCCCTGTCCCGACCGTTCGGACTTTTGGGACCCCATTCAGCGATCCGGGAAAACATCCTCTTCTGGCTGGTATATTCAAGGTTTGTGGTAAAAGGAAAACCCGTGGGCCGACTGTTGGTAGTGCTGTGGGTAGGGTTCTATGTGAGGGTTAGGACCAGCCAAAATTTTCAGTAGCCACTCTTTGCGTTTGTTCCCCAGTCCCGATCATTCGGTCTTTGGGGACCTCATTCAGCGATCCTGGAGAACGGCCGCTTTGGGCTGGTAGATTCAAGGTTTGTGGTAAAAGGCTAACTTACAGGCCGACTATTGGTGGTGCTGTGGGTAGGGTTCCATGTAAAGGTCAGGGCTAGCCAAAGTTTTCAGTGGCCACTCTTTGTGTTTGTTCCCCTGTCCCGACCGTTCGGACTTTTGGGATCCCATTCAGAAATCCGGGAAAGCGGCCGCTTCGGGCTGGTAGATTCAAGGTTTGTGGTAAAAGGAAAACCTGTAGGCTGACTGTTGGTGGTGCTGTCGGTAGGGTTTTATATGAGGGTAAGGCCAGCCAAAGTTTTCAGTGGCCACTCTTTGCGTTTGTTCCCCAATCCCGACCGTTCGGAGTTTGGGGACCCCATTCAGTGATCCGGGAAAATGGACGCTTCGGGCTGGTAGATTGAAGGTTTGTGGTAAAAGGAAAACCCGTAGGCCGACTGTTGGTAGTGCTGAGGGTAGGGTTCCATGTGAAGGTTAGGGCCAGCCCAAGTTTTCAGTGGCCACTCTTTTTGCTTTTTCCCCAGTCCAGACCGTTCGGAATTTGGGGACCCCATTCAGCGACCTGGGAAAACGGCCAGTTGAGGGTCGGAGATTCAAGGTTTGTGGTAAAAGGCTAACTTGAAGGACGACTATTGGTGGTGCTGTGGGTAGGGTTCCATGTGAAGGTCAGGGCTAGCCAAAGTTTTCAGTGGCCACTCTTTGTGTTTTTTCCCCAGTCCCGACTGTTCGGACTTTTGGGACCCCATTCAGAGATCCGGGAAAATGTCCGTTTCGGGCTTTTCGATTCAATGTTAGTGGTAAAAGGCTAACTAGCAGGCCGACTACTGGTGGTGCTGTGGGTAGGGTTCCATGTGAAGGTTAGGGCTAGCCAAAGTTTTCAGTGGCCACTCTTTGCGTTTGTTCCCCAGTCCCGACCGTTCGGAATTTTAAGACCCCATTAAGCGGTCCGGGAACACGGCCTCTTCGGGAGTTTCGATTCAAGGTTTGCGGTAAAAGGCAAACCCGTAGGTCGACTTGGTATGGTGCTGTGCGTAGGGTTCCATGTGAGGGTTAGGGTCAGCCCAAGTTTTCAGTGGCCACTCTTTGCATTTGTTCCCCTGTCCCGACCGTTGGGACTTTTGGGACCCCATTTAGTGATCCGGGGAAACGGCCAGTTGAGGGTGGGAGATTCAAGGTTTGTGGTAAAAGACAAACCCGTAGGCCGACAGTTGGTAGTACTGTGGGTAGGGTTTTATATGAGTGCTAGGGCCAGCCAAAGTTTCCAGTGGCCACTCTTTGTGTTTTTTCCCCAGTCCAGACCGTTCGGAATTTGGGGACCACATTCAGCGATCCGGGAAAACGGCCGCTTTGGACTGGTAGATTCAAGGTTTGTGGTAAAAGGCAAACCCGTAGGCCGACTGTTGGTGGTGCTGTGGGTAGGGTTCCATGTGAGGGTAAGGGCCAGCCCAAGTTTTCAGTGGCCACTCTTTGCATTTGTTCCCCTGTCCCAACCGTTGGGACTTTTGGGACCCCATTCAGCGATCCGGGAAAACAGCCGCTTCTGGCTGGTAGATTCAAGGTTTGTGGAAGAACGCAAACCCGCAGGCCGACTGTTGGTGGTGGTGTGGGAAGGGTTCCATGTGAAGGTTAGGGCCAGCCAAAGTTTTCAGTGGCCACTCTTTGTGCTTTTTCCCCTGTCCCGACCGTTCGGACTTTTGGGACCCCATTCAGCGATCCGGGAACACGGCATCTTCGGGCTGGGAGATTCAAGGTTTGTGGTAAAAGGCAAACCCGTAGGTCGACTGTTGGTGGTGCTGTGGATAGGGTTCTATGTGAGGGTTAGGGCAGCCAAAGTTTTCAGTGGCCACTCTTTTTGGTTTTTCCGCAGTCCCGACTATCCGGACTTTTGGGACCCCATTCAGCGATCTGGGAAAACGGCCGCTTCGGGCTGGTAGATTCAAGGTTTGTGGTAAAAGGCTAACTAGCAGGCCGACTATTGGTGGTGCTGTGGGTAGGGTTCCATGTGAAGGTTAGGGCTAGCCAAAGTTTTCAGTGGCCACTCTTTGCGTTTGTTCCCCAGTCCCGACTGTTCGGAATTTAAAGACCCCATTCAGCGGTCCGGGAACACGGCCGCTTCGGGCTTTTCGATTCAAGGTTTGTGGTAAAAGGCAAACCCGTACGTCGACTGTTGGTGGTGCTGTGGATAGGGTTCCATGTAAGGTTTAGGGCCAGCCAAAGTTTTCAGTGGCCACTCTTTGCGTTTGTTCCCCAGTCTCGACCATTCGGACTTTGGGGACCCCATCTAGCAGTCCGGGAAATGGCAGCTTAGAGCTGATATATTCAAGGTTTGTGGTAAAAGGCAAACCTGTAGGCCGACTGTTGGTAGTGCTGAGGGTAGGGTTCTATGTGAGGGTTAGGGCCAGCCAAAATTTTCAGTGGCCACTCTTTGTGTTTTTTCCCCAGTCCAGACCGTTCGGAATTTGGGGACCCCATTCAGCGATCCGGGAAAAGGGCCGCTTTGGACTGGTAGATTCAAGGTTTGTGGTAAAAGGCTAACTTGCAGGCCGACTATTGGTAGTGCTGTGGGTAGGGTTCCATGTGAAGGTCAGGGCTAGCCACAGTTTTCAGTGGCCACTCTTTGCATTTGTTTCCCAGTCCCAACCATTCGGACATTGGGGACCCCATTCAGAAATCCGGGAAAACGGCCGCTTCGGGCTGGTAGATTCAAGGTTTTTGGTAAAAGGAAAACCTGTAGGCTGACTGTTGGTGGTGCTGTGGGTAGGGTTTTATGTGAGGGTTAGGGCCAGCCAAAGTTTTCAGTGGCCACTCTTTGTGTTTTTTCCGCAGTCCCGACTATCTGGACTTTTGGGACCCCATTCAGCGATCCTGGAAAACGGCCACTTCGGGCTTGTCGATTCAAGGTTTGTTGGAAAAGGCAAACCCGGATGTCGACTGGGTATGGTGCTGTGGGTAGGGTTCCATGTGAGGGTAAGTGCCAGCCCAAGTTTTCAGTGGCCACTCTTTGCATTTGTTCCCCTGTCCCAACCGTTGGGACTTTTGGGACCCCATTCAGCGATCTGGGAAAACGTCCGCTTCGGGCTGGTAGATTCAAGGTTTGTGGAAGAACGCAAACCCGCAGGACGACTGTTGGTGGTGCTGTGGGTAGGGTTCCATGTGAAGGTTAGAGCCAGCCAAAGTTTTCAGTGGCCACTCCTTGCGTTTTTTCCCCAGTCCCGACAATTTGGACTTTTAAGACCCCATTCAGTGATCCGGGAAAACAGCCAGTTGAGGTTGGGAGATTCAAGGTTTGTGGTAAAAGACAAACCCGTAGGACAACTGTTGGTAGTACTGTGGGTAGGGTTTTATGTGAGGGTTAGGGCCAGCCAAAGTTTTCAATGGCCACTCTTTGCGTTTGTTTCCCAGTCCCGACCGTTCGGAGTTTGGGGACCCCTTTCAGCAATCCGGGAAAACGTCCTCTTCGGGCTAGTAGATTCAAGGTTTGTGGTAAAAGGCAAACCCGTAGGCCGAATGTTGATGGTGTTGTGGGTAGGGTTCCATGTGAGGGTAAGGCCAGGTAAAATTTTCAGTGGCCGCTCTTTCTGATTTTTCCCCAGTCCAGACTATCCGGACTTTTGGGACCCCATTCAGCGATCCTGGAAAATGGCCGCTTCGGGCTGGTAAATTCAAGATTTTTGGTAAAAGGAAAACCTGTAGGCTGACTGTTGGTGGTGCTGTGGGTAGGGTTTTATGTGAGGGTTAGTGCCAGCCAAAGTTTTCAGTGGCCACTCTCTGCGTTTGTTCCCTAATCCCGACTGTTCGGTGATTGGGTACCTTATTCAGCGATCCGGGAAAACGTCTGCTTCGGGCTGGTAGATTCAAGGTTTGTGGTAAAAGGCAAGCCCGTAGGCAGACTGTTGGTAGTGCTGTGGGTAGGGTTCTATGTGAGGGTTAGGGCCAGCCAAAATTTTCAGTGGCCACTCTTTGCTTTTGTTCCCCAATCCCGACCGTTCGGAGTTTGGGGACCCCATTCAGCGATCCGGGAAAACATCCGCTTCTGGCTGGTAGATTCAAGGTTTGTGGTAAAAGGAAAACGTGTACGCCGACTGTTGCTAGTGCTGTGGGTAGGGTTCTATGTGAGGGTTAGGGCCAGCCAAAATTTCCAGTGGCCACTCTTTGCGTTTGTTCCCCAGTCCCGACCATTCGGACTTTGGGGACCTCATTCAGCGATCCTGGAGAACGGCCGCTTCGGGCTGGTAGATTCAAGGTTTGTGGTAAAAGGCTAAATGACAGGCCGACTGTTAGTGGTGCTGTTAGTAGGTTTCTATGTGAGGGTTAGGGCAGCCAAAGTTTTCAGTGGCCACTTTTTGTGTTTTTTCCCAGTCCCGACTATCCGGGCTTTTGATCCTCATTCAGCGATCCTGGAAAATGGCCGCTTCGGGCTGTTAGATTCAAGGTTTGTGGTAAAAGGCTAACTAGCAGGCCGACTATTGGTGGTGCTGTTGGTAGGGTTCCATGTTAAGGCTAGGGCTAGCCAAAGTTTTCAGTGGCCACTCTTTGCGTTTGTTCCTCAGTCCCGACCGTTCGGACTTTTAAGACCCCATTAAGCGATCCGGGAAAATGGCAGCTTTGGGCTGGTAGATTCAAGGTTTGTGGTAAAAGGCAAAGCCGTAGGCTAAATGTTGGGAGTGCTGTGGGTAGGGTTCCATGTGAGGGTTTGGGCCAGCCAAAGTTTTCAGTGGCCACTCTTTGCGTTTGTTCCCCAATCCCGACCGTTCAGAGTTTGGGGACTCCATTCAGCGATCCGGGAAAACAGCCGCTTCTGGCTGGTAGATTGAAGGTTTGTGGTAAAAGGAAAACCCGTAGGCCGACTGCTGGAAGTGCTGAGGGTAGGGTTCCATGTGAAGGTTAGGGCCAGCCCAAGTTTTTAGTGGCCACTGTTTTTGCTTTTTCCCCAGTCCAGACCGTTCGGAATTTGGGGACCCCATTCAGCGACCTGGGAAAACGGCCAGTTGAGGGTCGGAGATTCAAGGTTTGTGGTAAAAGGCTAACTTGCAGGCCGACTATTGGTGGTGCTGTGGGTAGGGTTCCATGTAAAGGTCAGGGCTAGCCAAAGTTTTCAGTGGTCACTCTTTGTGTTTTTTCCCCAGTCCCGACTGTTCGGACTTTTGGGACCCCATTAAGCGATCCTGGAAAATGGCTGCTTCGTTCTGGTAGATTGAAGGTTTGTGGTAAAAGGCTAACCCGTAGGCTGAATGTTGGTAGTGCTGTGGGTAGGGTTCCACGTGAGGGTTAGGGCCAGCCAAAGTTTTCAGTGGCCACTCTTTGCATTTGTTCCCCAATCCCGACCGTTCAGAGTTTGGGGACCCCATTCAGCGATCCGGGAAAAAAGCCGCTTCTGGCTGGCAGACTGAAGGTTTGTGGTAAAAGGAAAACCCGTAGGCCGACTGTTGGTAGTGCTAAGGGTAGGGTTCCATATGAGGGTCAGGGCCAGCCAAAATTTTCAGTGGCCACTCTTTGTGTTTTTTCCCCAGTCCAGACCATTCGGAATTTGGGGACCCCATTCAGCGATCCTGGAAAACGGCCGCCTCGGGCTGGTAGATTCAAGGTTTGTGGTAAAAGGCGAACTTGCAGGCCGACTATTGGTGGTGCTGTTGGTAGGGTTCCATGTGAAGGTCAGGGCTAGACAAAATTTTCAGTGGCCACTCTTTGCGTTTGTTCCCCAGTCCCGACCGTTCGGAGTTTGGGGACCCCTTTCAGCGATCTGGGAAAACGGCCGCTTCGGGCTGGTAGATTCAAGGTTTGTGGTAAAAGGCTAACCCGTAGGTCGACTGGGTATGGTGCTGTGGGTAGGGTTCCCTGTGAGGGTTAGGGCCAGCCAAAGTTTTCAGTGGCCACTCTTTGTGTTTTTTCCCCAGTCCAGACCATTCGGAATTTGGGGACCCCATTCAGCGATCCGGGAAAACGGCCGCTTCGGGCTGGGAGATTCAAGGTTTGTGGTAAAAGGCGAACTTGGAGGCCGACTATTAGTGGTGCTGTTGGTAGGGTTCTATGTGAAGGTCAGGGCTAGCCAAAGTTTTCAGTGTCCACTCTTTGCGTTTGTTCCCCAGTCCCGACCGTTCGGAGTTTGGGGACCCCTTTCAGCGATACGGGAAAACGGCCGCTTCGGGCTGGTAGATTCAAGGTTTGTGGTAAAAGGCAAACCCGTAGGCCGACTGTTGGTGGTTCTGTGGGTAGGGTTCCATGTGAGGGTTAGGGCCAGCCAAAGTTTTCAGTGGCCACTCTTTGTGTTTTTTTCCCAGTCCCAACCGTTCGGACATTGGGGACCCCATTCAGCGATCCGGGAAAACGGCCGCTTCGGGCTGGTAGATTCAAGGTTTGTGGTAAAAGGAAAACCTGTAGGCTGGCTGTTGATGGTGCTGTGAGTAGGGTTTTATGTGAGGGTTAGGGCCAGCCAAAGTTTTCAGTGGCCACTCTTTGTGTTTTTTCCCCAGTCCCGACCGTTCGGACTTTTGGGACCCCATTAAGCGATCCGGGAAAACGGCCGCTTCGGGCTTGTCGATTCAAGGTTTTTGGGAAAAGGCAAACCCGTAGGCCGACTGTTGGTGGTGCTGTGCGTAGGGTTCCATGTGAGGGTAAGGGCCAGCCCAAGTTTTCAGTGGCCACTCTTTGCATTTGTTCCCCTGTCCCAACCGTTGGGACTTTTAAGACCCCATTCAGCGATCCGGGAAAACGTCCGCTTCGGGCTGGTAGATTCAAGGTTTGTGGTAAAAGGCAAACCCGTAGGCCGAATGTTGGTGGTGTTGTGGTTAGGGTTCCATGTGAGAGTTCGGGCTAGCTAAAATTTTCAGTGGCCACTCTTTGTGTTTTTTCCCCAGTCCCGACCGTTCAGACTTTTGGGACCCCATTCAGCGATCCGGGAACACGGCCTCTTCGGGCTTTCCGATTCAAGTTTAGTGGTAAAAGGCTAACTAGCAGGCCGACTATTGGTGGTGCTGTGGGTAGGGTTCCATGTGAAGG
This sequence comes from Archilochus colubris, assembly GCA_023079485.1. Classification (NCBI taxonomy): domain Eukaryota; kingdom Metazoa; phylum Chordata; class Aves; order Apodiformes; family Trochilidae; genus Archilochus; species Archilochus colubris. Next base: position 55,731,980 of record CM041085.1, read on the forward strand.
TTAGGGCTAGCCAAAGTCTTCAGTGGCCACTCATTGCGTTTGTTCCCCAGTCCCGACCGTTCGGACTTTTAAGACCCCATTAAGCAGTCCGGGAAAATGGCCGCTTCAGGCTTTTCGATTCAAGGTTTGTGGTAAAAGGCAAACCCGTAGGTCGACTGTTGGTGTTGCTGTGGATAGGGTTCCATGTGAGGTTTAGGGCCAGCCCAAGTTTTCAGTGGCCACTCTTTTTGTTTGTTCCCCAATCCCGACCGTTCAGAGTTTGGGGACCTCTTTCAGCGATCCGGGAAAACAGCCGCTTCTGGCTGGTAGATGCAAGGTTTGTGGTAAAAGGCTAACTAGCAGGCCGACTATTGGTGGTGCTGTGGGTAGGTTTCTATGTGAAGGTTAGGGCAGCCAAAGTTTTCAGTGGCCACTCTTTGTGTTTTTTCCGCAGTCCCACCTATCCGGACTTTTGGGACCCCTTTCAGCGATCCTGGAAAATGGCTGCTTCGGGCTGGTAGATTCAAGGTTTGTGGTAAAAGGCTAACCCGTAGGCTGAATGTTGGTAGTGCTGTGGGTAGGGTTCCACGTGAGGGTTAGGGCCAGCCAAAGTTTTCAGTGGCCACTCTTTGCATTTGTTCCCCAATCCCGACCGTTCAGAGTTTGGGGACCCCATTCAGCGATTCGGGAAAAAAGCCGCTTCTGGCTGGCAGATTGAAGGTTTGTGGTAAAAGGAAAACCCGTAGGCCGACTGTTGGTGGTTCTGTGGGTAGGGTTCCATGTGAGGGTTAGGGCCAGCCAAAGTTTTCAGTGGCCACTCTTTGTGTTTGTTTCCCAGACCCAACCGTTCGGACATTGGGGACCCTATTCAGCGATCCGGGTAAACGGCCGCTTCGGGCTTGTAGATTCAAGGTCTTTGGTAAAAGGAAAACCTGTAGGCTGACTGTTGGTGGTGCTGTGGGTAGGGTTTTATGTGAGGGTTAGGGCCAGCCAAAGGTTTCAGTGGCCACTCTTTGTGTTTTTTCCCCAGTCCCGACCGTTCGGACTTTTAGGACCCCATTCAGCGATCCGGGAAAACGTCCGCTTCGGGCTGGTAGATTCAAGGTTTGTGGAAGAACGCAAACCCGCAGGCCGACTGTTGGTGGTGCTGTGGGTAGGGTTCTATGTGAAGGTCAGGGCTAGCCAAAGTTTTCAGTGGCCACTCTTTGTGTTTTTTCCCCAGTCCCGACCGTTGACTTTTAGGACCCCATTCAGCGATCCGGGAAAACGTCCGCTTCGGGCTGGTAGATTCAAGGTTTGTGGAAGAACGCAAACCCGCAGGCCGACTGTTGGTGGTGCTGTGGGTAGGGTTCTATGTGAAGGTCAGGGCTAGCCAAAGTTTTCAGTGGCCACTCTTTGTGTTTGTTCCCCAGTCCTGACCGTTTGGACTTTTGGGATCCCATTCAGAAATACTGGAAAACGGCCGCTTCGGGCTGGTTGATTCAAGGTTAGTGGTAAAAGGCAAAGCCGTAGGTCGACTGTTGGTGGTGCTGTGGGTAGGCTTCCATGTGAGGGTTAGGGTCAACCCAAGTTTTCAGTGGCCACTCTTTGCATTTGTTCCCCTGTCCCGACCGTTGGGAATTTTGGGACCCCATTCAGCGATTCGGGAAAACGTCCGCTTCGGGCTGGTAGATTCAAGGTTTGTGGAAGAACGAAAACCCGCAGGCCGACTGTTGGTGGTGGTGTGGGAAGGGTTCCATGTGAGTGTTAGGGCCAGCCAAAGTTTTCAGTGGCCACTCCTTGCGTTTTTTCCCCAGTCCCGACCGTTAGGACTTTTAAGACCCCATTCAGTTATCCGGGAAAACGGCCGGTTGAGAGTGGGAGATTCAAGGTTTGTGGGAAATGACAAACCCGTAGGCCAACTGTTGGTAGTACTGTGGGTAGGGTTCCATGTGAGGGTTAGGGCCAGCCAAAGTTTCCAGTGTCCACTCTTTGTGTTTTTTCCCCAGTCCCGACCGTTCGGACTTTTGGGACCCCATTAAGCGATCCGGGAAAACGGCCGCTTCGGGCTTGTCGATTCAAGGTTTTTGGGAAAAGGCAAACCCATAGGCCGACTGTTGGTGGTGCTGTGCGTAAGGTTCCATGTGAGGGTTCGGGCCATCTAAAATTTTAATTTGCCACTCTTCGTGTTTTTTCCCCAGTCCTGACCGTTCGGACTTTTGGGACCCCATTCAGCAATCCGGGAAAACGGCCGCTTTGGACTGGTAGATTCAAGGTTTGTGGTAAAAGGCAAACCCGTAGGCTGAACGTGGTAGTGCTGAGGGTAGGGTTCCATGTGAGCGTCAGGGCCAGCCAAAGTTTTCATTGGCCACTCTTTACGTTTGTTCCCCAGTACCGATCTCTCGGACATTTGGAACCCCAGTCAGCGATCCGGGAAAATGGACGCTTCAGGCTTTTCGATTCAAGGTTTGTTGGAAAAGGCAAACCCATAGGCCGACTGTTAGTGGTGCTGTGGGAAGGTTTCTGTGTGAGGGTTAGGGCAGCCAAAGTTTTCAGTGGCCACTCTTTGCGTTTGTTCCCCAGTCCCGACCGTTCGGAGTTTGGGGACCCCTTTACACGATCCGGGAAAACGTCCTCTTCAGGCTGGTAGATTCAAGGTCTGTGGTAAAAGGCAAACCCGTAGGCCGAATGTTGGTGGTGTTGTGGGTAGGGTTCCATGTGACACTTCGGGCCAGCTAAAATTTTCAGTGGCCACTCTTTGTGTTTTTTCCCCAGTCCCAACCGTTCGGATTTTTGGGACCCCATTCAGCGATACGGGAAAATGGCAGCTTCGGGCTGGTAGATTCAATGTTTGTGGTAAAAGGCTAACTTACAGGCCGACTATTGGTGGTGCTGTGGGTAGGGTTCTATGTGAAGGTCAGGGCTAGTGAAAGTTTTCAGTGGCCACTCTTTGTGTTTGTTCCCCAGTCCCGACCGTTCGGAGTTTGGGGACCCCTTTCAGCGATCCGGGAAAACGGCCGCTTTGGGCTGGAAGATTCAAGGTTTGTGGTAAAAAGCAAACCCATAGGCCGACTGTTAGTGGTGCTGTGGGTAGGGTTCCATGTGAAGGTCAGGGCTAGCCAAAGTTTTCAGTGGCCACTCTTTGTGTTTGTTCCCCAGTCCCGACCGTTCGGAGTTTGGGGACCCCTTTCAGCGATCCGGGAAAACGGACGCTTTGGGCTGGTAGATTCAAGGTTTGTGGTAAAAAGCAAACCCATAGGCCGACTGTTAGTGGTGCTGTGGGTAGGGTTCCATGTGAGGGTTATGGCAGCCAAAGTTTTCAGTGGCCACTCTTTGTGTTTTTTCCGCAGTCCCGACTATCCGGACTTCTGGACCCCATTCAGCGATCAGGGAAAAAGTTCCCCTTCGGGCTGGTAGATTCAAGGTTTGTGGGAAAAGACAAACTCGTAGGTCGACTGTTGGTGGTTCTGTGGTCAGGGTTCCATGTGAGGGTAAGTGCCAGCCCAAGTTTTCAGTCGCCACTCTTTGCATTTGTTCCCCTGTCCCGACCGTTCGGACTCTTGAGACCCCATTCAGCGATCCGGGAAAACGCCCGCTTCGGGCTGGTAGATTCAAGGTTTGTGGAAGAACACAAACCCGCAGGCCGACTGTTGGTGGTGGTGTGGGAAGGGTTCCATGTGAAGGTTAGAGCCAGCCAAAGTTTTCAGTGGCCAGTCCTTGCGTTTTTTCCACAGTCCCGACCGTTAGGACTTTTAAGACTCCATTCAGTGATCGGGGAAAACAGCCGGTTGAGGGTGCGAGATTCAAGGTTTATGGTAAAAGACAAACCCGTAGGCCAACTGTTGGTAGTACTGCGGGTAGGGTTTTATGTGAGGGTTAGGGCCAGCCAAAACTTCCAGTGGCCACTCTTTGCGTTTGTTCCCCAGTCCCGACCATTCGGACTTTTGGGAACCCATTCAGCGATCCGGGAAAACGTCCGCTTCGGGCTGGTAGATTCAAGGTTTGTAGTAAAAGGCTAACTAGCATGCCGACTATTGGTGGTGCTGTGGGTAGGGTTCCATGTGAAGGTTAGGGCTAGCCAAAGTTTTTGGTGGCCACTCTTTGTGTTTGTTTCCCAATCCCGACCGTTCGGACTTTTAAGACCCTATTCAGCGATCCGGGAACACGGCCTCTTCGGGCTGGTAGATTCAAGGTTTGTGGTAAAAGGCAAACCCGTAGGCCGACTGTTGGTAGTGCTGAGGGTAGGGTTCCATGTGAGGGTTAGGGCCAGCCAAAATTTTCAGTGGCCACTCTTTGTGTTTTTTCCCCAGTCCAGACCGTTCGGAATCTGGGGACCCCATTTATCAATCCGGGAAAATGGCAGCTTCGGGCTGGTAGATTCAAGGTTTGTGGTAAAAGGCAAACCCGTAGGCTGAATGTTGGTAGTGCTGAGGGTAGGGTTCCATGTGAGGGTCAGGGCCAGCCAAAATTTTCAGTGGCCACTCTTTGCGTTTGTTCCCCAATCCCGACCGTTCAGAGTTTGGGGACCCCATTAAGCGATCCGGGAAAACAGTCGCTTCTGGCTGGTAGATTGAAGATTTGTGGAAAAAGGCAAACCCGTAGGCCGACTGTTGGTAGTGCTGAGGGTAGGGTTCTATGTGAGGGTTAGGGCCAGCCAAAATTTTCAGTGGCCACTCTTTGTGTTTTTTCCCCAGTCCAGACCGTTCGGAATCTGGGGACCCCATTCAGCGATCCGGGAAAACGGCCGCTTCGCTCTGGTAGATTCAAGGTTTTGGTAAAAGGCAAACCCCTAGGTCGACTGGGTTTGGTGCTGTGGGTAGGGTTCCATGTGAGGGTTAGGCCAGCGAAAGTTTTCAGTGGCCACTCTTTGCATTTTTTCTCCAGTCCCGACCGTTCGGACTTTTGGGACCCCATTCAGCGATCCGGGAACACGGTCTCTTCGGGCTGGTAGATTCAAGGTTTTTAGTAAAAGGCAAACCCGTAGGTCGACTGTTGGTGGTGCTGTGGGTAGGGTTCCATGTGAGGGTTAGGGCCAGCCAAAGTTTTCAGTGGCCACTCTTTGCTTTTGTTCCCCTCTCCCGACCATTCGGACTTTTGGGACCCCTTTCAGCGATCCGGAAAAACGTCCGCTTCGGGCTGGTAATTTAAAGGTTTGTAGTAAAAAGCAAACCCATAGGCCGACTGTTAGTGGTGCTGTGGGTAGGTTTCTGTGTGAGGGTTAGGGCAGCCAAAGTTTTCAGTGGCCACTCTTTGTGTTTTTTCCCCAGTCCCGACCGTTCAGACTTTTGGGACCCCATTCAGCGATCGGGGAAAATGGCAGCTTAGGGCTGGTAGATTCAATGTTTGTGGAAAAACGCAAACCCGCAGGCCGACTGTTACTGGTGCTGTGGGTAGGTTTCTATGTGAGGGTTAGGGCAGCCAGAGTTTTTAGATGCCACTTTTTGTGTTTTTTCCACAGTCCCGACTATCCGGACTTTCGGGTCCCCATTCAGCGATCCTGGAAAACGGCCGGTTCAGGGTGGTACATTGAAAGTTTGTGGTAAAAAGCTAACCCCTAGGCCGACTTTTGGTGGTGCTGTGGGTAGTGTTCCATGTGAGGGTTAGGGACAGCCAAAGTTTTCAGTGGCCACTCTTTACGTTTGTTCCCCAGTCCCAACCGTTCGGACTTTTGGGACCCCATTCAGCGATCCGGGAAAAAGGGCCGCTTCGGGCTGGTAGATTCAAGGTTTGTGGTAAAAGGAAAACATGTAGGCCGACTATTAGTGGTTCTGTGGGTAGGGTTCCATGTGAGGGTTAGGGCCAGCCAAAGTTTTCAGTGGCCACTCTTTGTGTTTGTTCCCCAATCCCGACCGTTCGGAGTTTGGGGATCCCTCTCAGCAATCCAGGAAAACGGCCGCTTCGGGCTGGTTGATTCAAGGTTTGTGGTAAAAGGCTAACTTGCAGGCCGACTATTGGTGGTGCTGTGGGTAGGGTTCCATGTGAAGGTTAGGGCTAGCCATAATTTTCAGTGGCCACTCTTTGAGTTTTTTCCCCAGTCCCGACCGTTCGGACTTTTGGGAGCCCATTCAGCGATCGGGGAAAATGGCAGCTTCGGGCTGGTAGATTCAAGGTTTGTGGAAAAACGCAAACCCGCAGGCCGACTCTTAGTGGTGCTGTGGGTAGGTTTCTATAAGAGGGTTACGGCAGCCAGAGTTTTTAGATGCCACTCTTTGCGTTTGTTCCCCAATCCCGACTGTTCGGAGTTTGGATACCCCATTCAGCGATCCGGGAAAACGGCTACTTCGGGCTGGAAGATTCAAGGTTTGTGGTAAAAGGCAAAGCCGTAGGCCGTCTGTTGTTGGTGCTGTGGGTAGAGTTCCATGTGAGGGTTAGGGCCAGCCAAAGTTTTCAGTGGCCACTCTTTGCATTTGTATGCCAATCCAGAAAGTTCGGACTTTTTGGATTCATTTCTGCGATCCAGGAAAACGGCCGCCTCGGGCTGGTACATTTAAGGTTTTTTGGTAAACTGCCAGCCTGCAGGCCAACTGTTCCTGGTGCTGTGGGTAGTGTTCCATGTGAGGGTTAGGGCTTGTTTTCTCTCTTTTAAAGAAAAAGAACATACGGGAGAAAGACTTTCCAGCTGACACAGTAACTTAGAGGAATGACATTCCTAACCCTAAATCTAACTCTAACCCTAAAGCTAAAGAATGCTATTACTAACCTTACCTTAGAACCCATCTCTATCCCTGACCCGAAATCTTACACGAATCTTAAACTGCAACTCTACTCCAAAAGCCTAACCCTAACCTAAACCTAATTCAAACTCTATCCCTAAACAGAAATTTAACCTTTAAGCCATGAATGATGTTCCTAAACCGATCCCGAACCCAGAGCATATTAGGCAAAGGAGTACATCTAATCTGCCGAGCTGGCCGAAACTGCTTCTCTCTCTGTAAACATGGACAGGGAGCATTTCTGATGCTCTGATACTCTCCAGATTTCGTTTCTCGGCTTCACTCTGGAATACCTTCCAACATCACATTGCTTGAAAGAAAAGCTGCAAGAGAGCTAGAAAGCTGTGACACCCTCAAATTTTAAAGCAGATGTGAATGTTGTTTCGCCTTTCCCTTGACGCGGGTAGATGTGAAACGAGTCACTTATCTCAAACCGGCTTCCTTTCTTTTCTCAAGAGCCCAAAGGTCTTTTGCATTAAGCAGCTGAGCTGAACCGATTGCGGTGCATGGAAAAGATCTCCCAGTAAAAAACTGGGTCTAGGAATGAGAGCTATCCCCATCTATTTCGATGCCCGGAAAGTTTGGAAATGCTCTTCTGTTTCCAGATTTTGCCTCTCCGCTTCATTTGAATGGTTGTAAACATCAGGTTTCTTGAAATGAAAGTTGGAAGAGAGAGTTATCAGGCTAAAAGACCAGGAAATGGATGTGGAATTCGGTCTTGGGTTTCGCCTTTCCCTGGGTAGATGTTAAAATCGATACTTATTGCCTCTGGGCTCTTGGTTCCACTGCCTTTGCAACATTCCTAGGCTTGTTTTCTCTCTTTTAAAGAAAGAGAATATACGGGAGAAAGACTTTCCAGCAGACACAGTAACTGAGAGGAATGACATTCCTAACCCTAAATCTAACTCTAACCCTAAACCTAACGACTGCTATTCCTATCCTTACGTTAGAACCTATCTCTATCCCAGATCCGAAATCTTACACGAACCTTAAAATGTAACTTTAATCCAAAAGCCTAACTCTAACCTAAACCCAATTTGAACCCTATCCCTAAACAGAAATTTAACCTTTAAGCCGTGAATGATGTTCCTAAACCGATGCCGAACCCAGAGCATATTAGGCAAACGAGTACATCTAATCTGCCGTACTGGCCGAAACTGCTTCTCTCTCTGTTAACAAGGACAGGGAGCATTTCTGATGCTCTGATACTCTCCAGATTTCGTTTCTCCCCTTCACTCTGGAATACCTTCCAACATCACATTGCTTGAAAGAAAAGCTGCAAGAGAGCTAGAAAGCTGTGACACCCTCAAATTTTAAAGCAGATGTGAATATTGTTTCGCCTTTCCCTTGAGGTGGGGAGATGTGAAACGTGTCCCTTTTTTAAACCGGCTTCCTTTCTTTTCTCAAGAGCCCAAAGGTCTTTTGCATTAAGCAGCTGAGCTGAACCGATTGCGGTGCATGGAAAAGATCTCCCAGTACAAAACTGGGTCTAGGAATGAGAGCTATCCCCATCCATTTCGATGCCCGGAAAGTTTGGAAATGCTCTTCTGTTTCCAGATTTTGCCTCTCAGCTTCATTTGAATGGTTGTAAACATCAGGTTTCTTGAAATGAAAGTTGGAAGAGAGAGTTATCAGGCTAAAAGACCAGGAAATGGATGTGGAATTCGGTCTTGGGTTTCCCCTTTCCCTGGGTAGATGTTACAATCGATAAACAGTGCCTCTTAGCTCCTGGTTATACTGCTTTTGCAACATTCCTAAGGCTTGTTTTCTCACTTTTAAAGAAAGAGAACATACGGGAGAAAGACTTTCCAGCTGAGAAAGTAACTGAGAGGAATGACATTCCTAACCCTAAATCTAACTCTAACCCTAAACATAACGAATGCTATTCCTATCTTTACCTTAGAACCTATCCCTGACGCGAAACCTTACACTAACTCTAGCCCTAAACTGTAACTCTACTCCAAAAGCTTAACACTAACCTCAACCTTATTCGAACCCTATCCCTAAACAGAAATTTAACCTTTAAGCCGTGAATGATGTTCATAAACCGATCCCGAACCCAGAGCCTATTAGGCAAAGGAGTACATCTAATCTGCCGAGCTGGCCGAAACTGCTTCTCTCTCTGTAAACATGGACAGGGAGCATATCTGATGCTCTGATACTCTCCAGATTTCGTTTCTCGGCTTCACTCTGGAATACCTTCCAACATCACATTGCTTGAAAGAAAAGCTGCAAGAGAGGTAGAAAGCTGTGACACCCTCAAATTTTAAAGCAGATGTGAATGTTGTTTCGCCTTTCCCTTGACGCGGGGAGATGTGAAACGAGTCACTTATCTCAAACCGGCTTCCTTTCATTTCTCAAGAGCCCAAAGGTCTTTTGCATTAAGCAGCTGAGCTGAACCGATTGCGGTGCATGGAAAAGATCTCCCAGTACAAAACTGGGTCTAGGAATGAGAGCTATCCCCATCCATTTCGATGCCCGGAAAGTTTGGAAATGCTCTTCTGTTTCCAGATTTTGCCTCTCAGCTTCATTTGAACGGTTGTAAACATCAGGTTTCTTGAAATGAAAGTTGGAAGAGAGAGTTATCAGGCTAAAAGACCAGGAAATGGATGTGGAATTCGGTCTTGGGTTTCGCCTTTCCCTGGGTAGATGTTAAAATCGATACTTATTGCCTCTGGGCTCTTGGTTCCACTGCCTTTGCAACATTCCTAGGCTTGTTTTCTCTCTTTTAAAGAAAGAGAATATACGGGAGAAAAACTTTCCAGCAGACACAGTAACTGAGAGGAATGACATTCCTAACCCTAAATCTAACTCTAACCCTAAACCTAACGACTGCTATTCCTATCCTTACGTTAGAACCTATCTCTATCCCAGATCCGAAATCTTACACGAACCTTAAAAATAACTTTAATCCAAAAGCCTAACTCTAACCTAAACCTAATTCGAACCCTATCCCTAAACAGAAATTTAACCTTTAAGCCGTGAATGATGTTCCTAAACCGATGCCGAACCCAGAGCATATTAGGCAAACGAGTACATCTAATCTGCCGTACTGGCCGAAACTGCTTCTCTCTCTGTTAACAAGGACAGGGAGCATTTCTGATGCTCTGATACTCTCCAGATTTCGTTTCTCGGCTTCACTCTGGAATACCTTCCAACATCACATTGCTTGAAAGAAAAGCTGCAAGAGAGCTAGAAAGCTGTGACACCCTCAAATTTTAAAGCAGATGTGAATATTGTTTCGCCTTTTCCTTGACGTGGAGAGATGTGAAACCAGTCCCATTCTCAAACCGGCTTCCTTTCGTTTCTCAAGAGCCCAAAGGTCTTTTGCATTAAGCAGCTGAGCTGAGCCGATTTCGGTGCATGGGAAAGATCTCCCAGTACAAAACTGGGTCTAGGAATGAGAGCTATCCCCATCCATTTCGATGCCCGGAAAGTTTGGAAATGCTCTTCTGTTTCCAGATTTTGCCTCTCAGCTTCATTTGAATGCTTGTAAACATCAGGTTTCTTGACATGAAAGTTGGAAGAGAGAGTTATCAGGCTAAGAGACCAGGAAACATCCATGAAATGGGTGTGGAATTCGGTCTTGGGTTTCCCCTTTCCCTGGGTAGATGTTACAATCGATAAACAGTGCCGCTGGGCTCCTGGTTCCACTGCCTTTGCAACATTCCCAAGGCTTGTTTTCTCTCTTTTCTTTAAAAGAGAACATACGGGAGAAAGACTTTCCAGCTGACAAAGTAACTGAGAGGAATGACATTCCTCCCCTAAAACTGACTCTAACCCTAAACATAACGAATGCTATTCCTATCCTTACCTTATAACCTATCCCTATCCCTGACCCGAAACCTTACACTAACTCTAGCCGTAAACTGTAACTCTACTCCAAAAGCTTAACTCTAACCTCAACCTAATTGGAACCCTATCCCTAAACAGAAATTTAACCTTTAAGCCATGAATGATGTTCCTAAACCGATCACGAACCCAGAGCATATTAGGCAAAGGAGTCCATCTAATCTGTCGAACTAGCCGAAACTGTTTCTCTCTCGGTAAGCAGGGACAGGGAGCATTTCTGATGCTCTGATACTCTCCAGATTTCGTTTCTCGGCTTCACTCTGGAATACCTTCCAACATCATGTTGCTTGAAAGAAAAGCTGCAAGAGAGCTAGAAAGCTGTGACACCCTCAAATTTTAAAGCAGATGTGAATATTGTTTCGCCTTTCCCTTGAGGTGGGGAGATGTGAAACGTGTCCCTTTTTTAAACCGGCTTCCTTTCGTTTCTCAAGAGCCCAAAGGTCTTTTGCATTAAGCAGCTGAGCTGAACTGATTGCGGTGCATGGAAAAGATCTCCCAGTACAAAACTGGGTCTAGGAATGAGAGCTATCCCCATCCATTTCGATGCCCGGAAAGTTTGGAAATGCTCTTCTGTTTCCAGATTTTGCCTCTCAGCTTCATTTGAATGCTTGTAAACATCAGGTTTCTTGACATGAAAGTTGGAAGAGAGAGTTATCAGGCTAAAAGACCAGGAAACATCCATGAAATGGGTGTGGAATTCGGTCTTGGGTTTCCCCTTTCCCTGGGTAGATGTTACAATCGATAAACAGTGCCGCTGGGCTCAGGGTTCCACTGCCTTTGCAACATTCCCAAGGCTTGTTTTCTCTCTTTTAAACAGAGAGAACCTACGGGAGAAAGACTTTCCAGCTGACAAAGTAACTGAGAGGAATGACATTCCTAACCCTAAATCTAACTCTAACCCTAAAGCTAAAGAATGCTATTCCTAACCTTACCTTAGAACCCATCTCTATCCCTGGCCCGAAATCTTACACGAACCTTAAACTGCAACTCTACTCCAAAAGCCTAACCCTTACCTAAACCTAATTCGAACTCTATCCCTAAACAGAAATTTAACCTTTAAGCCATGAATGATATTCCTAAATCGATCCCGAACCCAGAGCATATTAGGCAAACGAGTACATCAAATCTGCCGAGCTGGCCGAAACTGCTTCTCTCTCTGTAAATAGGGACACAAAGGGGCATTTCTGATGCTCTGATACTCTCCAGATTTCGTTTCTCGGCTTCACTCTGGAATACCTTCCAACATCACATTGCTTGAAAGAAAAGCTGCAAGAGAGCTAGAAAGCTGTGACACCCTCAAATTTTAAAGCAGATGTGAATATTGTTTCGCCTTTCCCTTGATGTGGGGAGATGTGAAACGAGTCTCTTATCTCAAACCGGCTTCCTTTCATTTCTGAAGAGCCCAAAGGTCTTTTGCATTAAGCAGCTGAGCTGAACCGATTGCGGTGCATGGAAAAGATCTCCCAGTAAAAAACTGGGTCTAGGAATGAGAGCTATCCCCATCTATTTCGATGCCCGGAAAGTTTGGAAATGCTCTTCTGTTTCCAGATTTTGCCTCTCAGCTTCATTTGAATGGTTGTAAACATGAGGTTTCTTGAAATAAAAGTTGGAAGAGAGAGTTATCAGGCTAAAAGACCAGGAAATGGATGTGGAATTCGGTCTTGGGTTTCCCCTTTCCCTGGGTAGATGTTACAATCGATAAACAGTGCCGCTGGGCTCAGGGTTCCACTGCCTTTGCAACATTCCCAAGGCTTGTTTTCTCTCTTTTAAACAGAGAGAACCTATGGGAGAAAGACTTTCCAGCTGACAAAGTAACTGAGAGGAATGACATTCCTAACCCTAAATCTAACTCTAACCCTAAAGCTAAAGAATGCTATTCCTAACCTTACCTTAGAACCCATCTCTATCCCTGACCCGAAATCTTACACGAATCTTAAACTGCAACTCTACTCCAAAAGCCTAACCCTAACCTAAACCTAATTCGAACTCTATCCCTAAACAGAAATTTAACCTTTAAGCCATGAATGATATTCCTAAATCGATCCCGAACCCAGAGCATATTAGGCAAACGAGTACATCAAATCTGCCGAGCTGGCCGAAACTGCTTCTCTCTCTGTAAATAGGGACACAAAGGGGCATTTCTGATGCTCTGATACTCTCCAGATTTCATTTCTCGGCTTCACTCTGGAATACCTTCCAACATCACATTGCTTGAAAGAAAAGCTGCAAGAGAGCTAGAAAGCTGTGACACCCTCAAATTTTAAAGCAGATGTGAATATTGTTTCGCCTTTCCCTTGACATGGGGAGATGTGAAACGAGTCTCTTATCTCAAACCGGCTTCCTTTCATTTCTCAAGAGCCCAAAGGTCTTTTGCATTAAGCAGCTGAGCTGAACCGATTGCGGTGCATGGAAAAGATCTCCCAGTAAAAAACTGGGTCTAGGAATGAGAGCTATCCCCATCTATTTCGATGCCCGGAAAGTTTGGAAATGCTCTTCTGTTTCCAGATTTTGCCTCTCAGCTTCATTTGAATGGTTGTAAACATGAGGTTTCTTGAAATAAAAGTTGGAAGAGAGAGTTATCAGGCTAAAAGACCAGGAAATGGATGTGGAATTCGGTCTTGGGTTTCCCCTTTCCCTGGGTAGATGTTACAATCGATAAACAGTGCCGCTGGGCTCAGGGTTCCACTGCCTTTGCAACATTCCCAAGGCTTGTTTTCTCTCTTTTAAACAGAGAGAACCTATGGGAGAAAGACTTTCCAGCTGACAAAGTAACTGAGAGGAATGACATTCCTAACCCTAAATCTAACTCTAACCCTAAAGCTAAAGAATGCTATTCCTAACCTTACCTTAGAACCCATCTCTATCCCTGACCCGAAATCTTACATGAATCTTAAACTGCAACTCTACTCCAAAAGCCTAACCCTAACCTAAACCTAATTCGAACTCTATCCCTAAACAGAAATTTAACCTTTAAGCCATGAATGATATTCCTAAACCGATCCCGAACCCAGAGCATATTAGGCAAACGAGTACATCTAATCTGCCGAGCTGGCCGAAACTGCTTCTCTCTCTGTAAACAGGGACACAGGGAGCATTTCTGATGCTCTGATACTCCCCAGATTTCGTTTCTCGGCTTCACTCTGGAATACCTTCCAACATCACATTGCTTGAAAGAAAAGCTGCAAGAGAGCTAGAAAGCTGTGACACCCTCAAATTTTAACGCAGATGTGAATATTGTTTCGCCTTTCCCTTGACGTGGGGAGATGTGAAACGAGTCTCTTATCTCAAACCGGCTTCCTTTCATTTCTCAAGAGCCCAAAGGTCTTTTGCATTAAGCAGCTGAGCTGAACCGATTGCGGTGCATGGAAAAGATCTCCCAGTAAAAAACTGGGTCTAGGAAAGAGAGCTATCACCATCCATTTCGATGCCCGGAATGTTTGGAAATGCTCTTCTGTTTCCAGATTTTGCCTCTCAGCTTCATTTGAATGGTTGTAAACATCAGGTTTCTTGAAATGAAAGTTGGAAGAGAGAGTTATCAGGCTAAAAGACCAGGAAATGGATGTGGAATTCGGTCTTTGGTTTCGCCTTTCCCTGGGTAGATGTTAAAATCGATACTTATTGCCTCTGGGCTCTTGGTTCCACTGCCTTTGCAACATTCCTAGGCTTGTTTTCTCTCTTTTAAAGAAAGAGAATATACGGGAGAAAGACTTTCCAGATGACATAGTAATTGAGAGGAATGACATTCCTAACCGTAAATCTAACTCTAACCCTAAACCTAACGAATGCTATTCCTATCCTTACCTTAGAACCTATCTCTATCCCTGACCCGAAACCTTACACTAAGTCTAACCCTAAACTGTAACTCTAAATCAAAAGCCTAACTCTAACCTAAACCTAATTCGAACCCTATCCCTAAACAAAAATTTGACCTTTAAGCCATGAATGATATTCCTAAACCGATCCCTAACCCAGAGCATATTAGGCAAAGGAGTCCATGTAATCTGCCGTACTGGCCGAAACTGCTTCTCTCTCTGTAAAGAGGGACAGGGAGCATTTCTAATGCTCTGATACTCTCCAGATTTCGTTTCTCGGCTTTACTCTGGAATACCTTCCAACATCACGTTGCTTGAAAGAAAAGCTGCAAGAGAGCTAGAAAGCTGTGGCACCCTCAAATTTTAAAGCAGATGTGAATATTGTTTCCCCTTTCCCTTGACGTGGGGAGATGTGAAACGAGTCTCTTATCTCAAACCGGCTTCCTTTTGTTTCTGAAGAGCCCAAAGGTCTTTTGCATTAAGCAGCTGACCTGAACCGATTGCGGTGCATGGAAAAGATCTCCCAGTACAAAACTGGATCTAGGAATGAGAGAAGTTCACTACCCTTGTTTAAATTTCTAGCAGGTAAAAAATAGCATTGATTAAGATTCTCTAAAGCATATACTTATTCTCGTCTATCCCTACTCAGGAAGCAGTTCCAAGTAGAGTTTTTCCTACTTACTTCAAGTAGCTTTATTGAATCACAGACTCAGCCAAGTTGGAAGGGACCTTTGAGGTCATCAATTTCAACCCTTAATCCAATCCATAATTGCTGTTGTTACAAGACCATGGCACTGAATGCCACATCCCGTCTTTTTTTTTTTTTTTAATGTACAGGGATGGAAAATCCACCACATCCCTTGGCTGCCCATTCCACCCTGGAAGATTGTACATTCAGGGTTTGTCGTAAAACGCAAATCCGTAGGCTGACAGTTGGTGGTGCTGTGGGTAGGGTTCCATGTGAGGGTTAGGGCCAGCCAAAGTTTTCAGTCGCCACTCTTTGCGTTTGTTTGCCAGTCCTAACGATTCGTACTTTTGGACGCCATTCAGCGATCCGGGAAAAAGGCCGCTTCGGGCTGGTAGACTCAAGGTTTGTGGCAAAACGCAAACCCGTAGACCGACTGTTGGTGGTGCTGTGGGTAGGGTTCCGTATGAGGATTAGGGCCAGCCAAAGTTTTCAGTGGCCACTCTTTGCTTTTGTATGCCAGTCCCAACCCTTCGGACTTTTGGGACCCCATTCAGCTATCTGGGAAAACGGCCGCTTCAGACTGGTAGATGCAAGAGTTGTGGTAAAACGCAAACCCGTAGGCCGACTGTTGGTGGTGTTATTTATGGGGTTCCATGTGAGGGTTAGGGCCAGCCAAAGTTTTCAGTGGCCACTCTTTGCGTTTGTTTGCCAGTCCCGACCGTTCCAACTTTTGGGACCCCATTCAGCGATCCGGGAAAATGGCCGCTTCGGGCTGGTAGATTCAAGGTTTGTGGCAAAACGCAAAAGCATAGGCCGACCGTTGGTGGTGGTGTGGGTGGGGTTCCATGTGAGGGTTAGGGCCAGCCAAAGTTTTCAGTGGACACTCTTTGCGTTTGTTTGCCAGTCCCGACCATTCCAACTTTTGGGACCCCATTCAGCGATCCGGGAAAATGGCCGCTTCGGGCTGGTAGTTTCAAGGTTTGTGGTAAAACGCAAACCCGTAGGCCGACCGTTTGTGGTGCTGTGGGTGGGGTTCCATATGAGGGTTAGGGCCAGCCAAAGTTTTCAGTGGCCACTCTTTGCTTTTGTTTGCCAGTCCCGACCGTTCGGACTTTTGGGACCCCATTCAGCGATCCAGGAAAACGGCTGCTTCGGGCTGGTAGATTCAAGGTTTGTGGTAAAATGCAAACCCATAGGCCGAGTGTTGGTGGTGTTATTTGTGGGGTTCCATGTGAGGGTTAGGGCCAGCCAAAGATTTCAGTGTCCACTTTTTGGAGTTTTTGACTTTCACGACCGTTCGGACTTTTTGGACCCCATTCAGCGATCTGGGAAAAAGGCCGCTTCGGGCTGGTAGACTCAAGGTTTGTGGTAAAACGCAAACCCGTAGGCCGACTGTTGGTGGTGCTGTGGGTAGGGTTCCATGTGAGAGTTAGGGTCAGCCAAAGTTTTCAGTGGCCACTCTTTGCATTTGTTTACCAGCCCCGATCGTTCGGACTTTTGGGACCCCATTCAGCGATCCGGGAAAACGGCCGCTTTGGGCTGATAGATTCAAGATTTGTTTTGAAACGCAAACCCATAGGGCGACTGTTGGTAGCGCTGTGGGTAGGGTTCCATGTGAGGGTTAGGGCCAGCCAAAGTTTTCAGTGCCTATTTTTTGCGTTTGTTTTCCAGTTCCGACCGTTTGGACTTTTGGGACCCCATTCAGCGATTAGGAAAAACGGCCACTTTGGGCTGGTAGGTTCAAGGTTTGTCGAAAAACGCAAACGCGTAGGCCAACAGTTGTTAGTGCTGTGGGTAGGGTTCCATGTGAGGGTTAGGGCCAGCCAAAGTTTTCAGTGGCCACTCTTTGCGTTTGTTTGTCAGTCCCGACCGTTCGCACTTTTGGGACCCCACTCAGCCATCTGGGAAAACGGCCGGTTCGGTCTGGTAGATTCAAAGTTTGTGAAAAAACGGAAACCCGTAGGCCGACTGTTGGTGGTGCTGTGGGTAGCGTTCCATGTGATGGTTAGTACCAGCCAAAGTTTTCAGTGGCCACTCTTTGCGTTTGTTTGCTAGTCCTGACCGTTCGGACTTTTGGGACCCCATTCAGCCATCCGGGAAAACGGCCGCTTCGGGCTGGTAGATTCAAGATTTGTGGTAAAAGACAAACCTGTAGGTCGACTGTTGGTGGTGCTGTGGGTAGGGTTCCATGTGAGGGTTAGGGCCAGCCAAAGTTTTCAGTGGCCACACTTTGCGTTTGTTTGCCAGTCTTGACCGTTCGGACTTTTGGGACCCCTTTCAGCCTTCCGAGAAAATGGCCACTTCGGGCTGGTAGATTCAAGATTTGTGGTAAAACGCAAACCCATAGGCCGAGTGTTGGTGGTGTTATTTGTGGGGTTCCATGTGAGGGTTAGGGCCAGCCAAAGATTTCAGTGTCCACTCTTTGCGTTTTTTTGCCAGTCCCAACCATTCGGACTTTTGGGACAACATTCAGCCATCTGTGAAAGCGGCCTCTTCGGCCTGGTATATTCAAGGTTTGTGGTAAAACACAAACCCGTAGGCTGACTGTTGGTGGTGCTGTGGGTAGGGTTCCATGTGAGGGTTAGGGCCAGCCAAAGTTTTCAGTGGCCACTCTTTGCGTTTGTTTGCCAGTCCTGACCGTTCGGACTTTTGGGACCAAATTCAGCAATCTGGGAAAACGGCCACTTCGGGCTGGAAGATTCAAGGTTTGTAGTAAAACGCAAACCCGTAGGCCGACTGTTGGTTGTGCTGTGGATGTAGTACCATGAGAGGGTTAGGGCCAGCCAAAGCTTTCAGTGGCCACTCTTTGTGTTTGTTTGCCAGTCCCGACCGTTCGGACTTTAGTGACCCCATTCAGCTATTAGGGAAAATGGCTGGTTCGGGCTGGTAGTTTCAAGGTTTGTTGTAAAACGCAAACCCGTAGGCTGACTGTTCGTTGTGCTCTGGGTAGGGTTCCATGTGAGGGTTAGGACCAGCCAAAGTTTTCAGTGGCCACTCAATGCGTTTGTTTTCCAGTTCCGACCGTTCGGACTTTTGGGACCCCATTCAGCGATTATGGAAAACGTCCGCTTTGGGCTGGTAGGTTCAAGGTTTGTCGCAAAACGCAAACGCGTAGGCCGACAGTTGGTAGTGCTGTGGGTAGGGTTCCATGTGAGTGTTAGGGCCAGCCAAAGATTTCAGTGGCCACTCTTTGCGTTTGTTTGTCAGTCCCGACCATTCGGACTTTTGGGACCAAATCCAGCGATCTGGGAAAACGGCCACTTCGGGCTGGTAGACTCAAGGTTTGTGGCAAAACGCAAACCCGTAGGCCGACTGTTGGTTGTGCTGTGGATGTAGTACCATGAGAGGGTTAGGACCAGCCAAAGTTGTCAGTGGCCACTCTTTGCGTTTGTTTGCCAGTCCTGACTGTTCGGACTTTTGGGACCAAATCCAGCGATCTGGGAAAACGGCCGCTTTGTGCTGGTAGATTCAAGATTTGTGGTAAAACACAAACCCGTAGGCCGATTGTTGGTAGTGCTGTGGGTAGGGTTCCATGTGACGGTTAGGGCCAGCCAAAGTTTTCAGTGGCTACTCTTTGCGTTTGTTTGCCAGTCCTGACTATTCAGACTTTTGGACCCTTTTCAGCGATCCGGGAAAATGGCCGCTTTGGGCTGGAAGATTCAAGATATGTGGCAAAACGCAAACCCGTGGGCTGACTGTTAGTGGTGCTGTGGGCGAGGTTCCATGTGAGGGTTAATGCCAGCCACAGTTTTCAGTGGCCACTCTTTGTGTTTGTTTTCCAGTTCCGACCGTTCAGACTTTTGGGACCCCATTCAGGGATTATGCAAAAACTGTTGCTTTTGGCTGGTAGGTTCAAGGTTTGTGGCAAAAGACAAATGCGTAGGCCGACTGTTGGTGGTGCTGTCGGTAGGGTTCCATGTGAGTGTTAGGGCCAGCCAAAGTTTTCAGTGGCCACTCTTTGCGTTTGTTTGCCAGTCCCGACCGTTCGAACGTTTGGGACCCCATTCAGCCATCCAGGAAAATGGCCGCTTCGGGCTGGTAGTTTCAAGGTTTGTGGTAAAACGCAAACCCGTAGGCCGACCGTTGGTGGTGCTGTGGGTGAGGTTCCATGTGAGGGTTAATGTCAGCCACAGTTTTCAGTGGCCACTCTTTGCGTTTGTTTGCCAGTGACGACCGTTCGGACTTTCACGACCCTATTCAGCCATCTGTGAAAACGGCCGCTTCGGGCTGGTAGATTCGAGGTTTGAGGTGAAACGCAAACCCTTAGGCCGACTGTTGGTGGTGCTGTGGGTGTGGTTCCATGTGAGGGTTAGGGCCAGCTAAAGTTTTCAATGGCCACTCTTTGCGTTTGTTTGTCAGTCCCGACCGTTCGGACTTTTGGGACCCCATTCAGCCATCTGGGAAAACGGCCGCTTCGGGCTGGTAGATTCAAGGTTTGTGGTTAAACACAAACCCGTCGGCCGACTGTTGGTGGTGCTGTGGGTAGGATTCCATGTGAGGGTTATTGCCAGCCAAAGTTTTCAGTGGCCACTCTTTGTGTTTGTTTGCCAGTCCTGACCGTTCGGACTTTTGGACCCCATTCAGCGATCCGGGAAAATGGCCGCTTCAGGCTTGAAGATTCAAGATATGTGGCAAAACGCAAAAGCGTAGGCCGACTGTTGGTAGTGCTGTGGTTAGGGTTCCATGTGAGGGTAAGAGCCAGCCAAAGTTTTCAGTGGCCACTCTTTGCGTTTGTTTGCCAGTCTTGACCGTTCGGACTTTTGGGACCCCATTTAGCAATCCAGGAAAAAGGCCGCTTCGGGCTGGTAGATTCAAGGTCTGTGGTAAAACGCAAACCGGTAGACGGACTGTTCGTGGTGCTGTGGGTAGGGTTCCATGTGAGGGTAAGAGCCAGCCAAAATTTTTAGTGGCCACTTGTAGTGGAACAGAGCGACCATGTGCCTCCGATCATCAAGAAGTGGGTGTGAGCTGCTATCAACTCCACCTGTGCCCAGCCAGGGCAGGGCCCCTATGGAGCATGTGCAAGACCATGGGGCCAATAAATAGTGAGGCTCACACCCACCGAGGCAGCTCATTCTAGAGCTAGCTTTGAGAGCGGCTGGTTGCTTCCATAGCAGCAGACCATCTTTGCTAGTTCCACACTGTGGGCAATAAACTCGGATCACATCCTACGAGTCTATATCATCGTATCGACGCTTCGGTCCCGGACAAGAGATTCCTTTCCGGCTACATCTGCTGGAGAATGCGGGCATAGACCCTGGTCTAGCCCAAATTTCCATCGGATCAAGAAAATACAGGACCTGACCCAGGGCATACGACAACCAGCATTCGGGTAGGAAGATCCATTATCCTTCAATTATTACTAAAAATGGGACTCTCTTCCAGCACCCCCTCTGCACAAGGACCTTCCTACTCCCCATCCGCTACCACCGCACGGGCACTTTGGAGGGAGGTCGGAGACTTGCTAAATGAACTCCACGATCAGGAGGTCCAAAAGAGTATAGCGGGGGTAGAGGCCACCTGGAAAGTGATGACTAACGCCCAGAAGGGATAAAGAATGAGGCAAGGGATGCCGTCACCGCAATAGCGGCAATGCCACCAAACGGCAGCTTTATTAAAACACCGCCTCCTGAGGTAGAAACCAGCGTGGTTCCCTCGGCACCCCCACTGCCGCCCGAGGATGAAGGAGCCCAGAAGGCATTCCCTATCCTAAGCAACAACAGCTTCGCCATCAAGGGCATGAGAGGGAAGGTACATCACACTATAGCCGAGTTCCTCTCCAACCTCGGATTAAAGGAAGAAAAGGCTCCAGACAATGTAAAGCCATCAACAAGTGACTCTAGTGGTGATGTAAAACCTTCCCTACCGTTACCTCCCAGCCCAGAAAATAAGTGTGACAAAACAGCAGTCACTCCATCAGCCATACCCGTTGGGCCAGAATCAACGATAAAAGCATTATTAGAACAATCCACCCAAGCAATGAAATCCTTGGAGAAGAGAATATTGAACCAAGAACAACAGTCATCATTCCACACCTACCGAGACCCACCCTCCCTCCCCGATGATGATGATGAAAGCATACCAGCACCACTGTTGTCAAAGCAGACCAACCAGGGCATCGGCAAATCCCAACCCGGAAGATGGTCCGGCATCATTCGTGATGCCATCATCGAAGGAGATTGGGAGCCTAACACCGTAGCCTACCCTATCCTGTATGATAACAACAGGCCGCCCATCTACGAGCAACACAGCTGGAAGACGCTCCAACAGGCAAAAAAGACCCTGAGGGAGGGGGGACTAAGATCGGAAAGCGGCCAAGCCATCTTAGACTGGTTATTCACCGCGGACACTAACTGTCCTCATGACTGCCGGAATCTAGCCAGGTACCTGCTCACTCCGTCCCAACAGATTGTATGGGTAAAGGAGTGGGAACGCCTGGCCCACGTAGAGGCGAACCGCCCGCGAGCAGCCGGTGACCCGTTAGTAGGGGTAACCGGTGAAATGCTTACGGGTGCAGGACAGTACGCGGACATACAGGTCCAGCTCCAATTCCCGGCCGTACTACATCATATTACGGCGCGCTTGGCCCGCCAGGCGTTTAACGTAGTCCCTGAGCCTACCCCGCTCCCTTCATTTACCGCCGTGAAACAAGGGATAAACGAGCCGTACCAACACTTCGTTGACAGACTCTGGCAGTCTGTCACGGCTCAATCTGAACTAGGGGCCGAACAAAGGGACTCAATGTTCAAACTTCTGGCATTTGAAAACGCCAACCTGAAAATGAAATCACTATTTTCTACGTTACCAAAAACAGCAGGGGTCTCGGACATGCTGGAGGTTGCTGCCAGAGCCACCCAGACGCAGCAGCACCAAGGGATGGCTAATGCTTTTGCT
The DNA here is from genome assembly GCA_023079485.1 of Archilochus colubris. Classification (NCBI taxonomy): domain Eukaryota; kingdom Metazoa; phylum Chordata; class Aves; order Apodiformes; family Trochilidae; genus Archilochus; species Archilochus colubris. The sequence continues at coordinate 55,753,897 of CM041085.1, forward strand.
GCCGCCTTAGAGCCCACTCAAAAGCTTCTTGCGGCAGTAGCGCAGAAACTAGGTGGAAGAAGAAACCATTTTAAGAAGAGAAGTCGACCGAGAAATCCCATCCCCGTCTGTTATCGCTGCGGGACATTGGGCCACTCAGCGAGGCAGTGTTCAGCCACCGTCTGGTGTGACCACTGCCAGATGGATAATCACAACGACCGGGCATGCTGGTACAAAAAAAAAAACAGACAGCGCAGCGCGCAAGGCCCCCGCGCCATGACACAAGTGGCAGGGCCAGTGCTTTACAACAACTCCCCGCCCCAGCCACAAGAGGGAGCTTGGGCTTCGATGTGCCCTGCGCAATAGATATTACATTGACGACTAATCAGGTTTATCGGCTACCGACGGGAATACACGGACCCATACATCGGGAAAATGGCACGGTAGGGGCTTTGTTAATGGGACGTTCATCCACAGGAATCGCAGGACTTATTGTGCTTCCAGGGGTAATAGACGCAGATTCTACAGGGGAAATAATGATCACATGTTTCACGTTGACGCCTCCCCTGATAATCGAAGCGGGAACCCGGATAGCGCAACTAGTCCTGCTCCCGAAAATGACTATAGGAAAGAACGTCCCAACGGCACGGGGCGATCGAGGCTTTGGATCATCTGGAGGCACTCTAGTAAATTTAGTGCACCAGATGAAGACCAGGCCCATTATCATCATAAAGATGACAACTGAAAAAGAGATGAAGACACTTTCCGTGATGATGGACACAGGGGCTGACGTCACGATCATCAACCTCAACGTGTGGCCTCGTCACTGGAAACTTGTTACTGCCCGTGATGCTGTCCAGGGAGTAGGTGGTGGTTCCACTCCCCTTCAGGCCCTAGAACCTGTGCAATTACAGTTTCCCGAAGGACAGAAGGTAACCGTATGTCCCTATGTATTATCGTTGCCAGGACAACTCGGAGGGCTGATCGGCAGGGAAGTAATGAGTCAGCTGGGGGCCGTCCTCTCCATCCCTGAACCCACCCGATCCCCTCAAAATTTTCAGTAAGGGCCACTGCAAAAGTGCCGCCAACACCCAGACTAAAATGGAAAACAGACACCCCTGTCTGGGTGGAGCAGTGGCCTTTACAAAAAGAGCGGCTACGAATTGCCATCACTCTAGTGAAAGAACAGCTGGAGGCAGGACACATCCAGCCATCAGTCAGTCCGTGGAACACACCAATATTCGTGGTTCCTAAAAAGTCAGGTAAATGGCGACTAATACAGGATTTACGTAAGGTGAATAACCAGATGTGGCCAATGGGCGCCCTCCAACCTGGGCTGCCCTTACTTACGATGCTACCAAGAGACTGACACCTTCTGGTCATTGACCTTAAAGACTGTTTCTTTAATATTCCCCTTCATCCAGAAGATACGGCGCGCTTCGCGTTCACCATCCCTTCAATCAACAAAAGTGAACCTGCGAAGAGGTACGAATGGGTAGTACTGCCACAGGGAATGAAAAACTCCCCAACAATATGCCAGATGTATGTGGCATGGGCACTATCGCCGATCCGCGACGAGATGCCAGATACATTAATATATCACTACATGGACGACATATTGTTCTGTCAAGAAGCCCCGTTCCCTGACGACTTCAGTCAAATGTTGACCAGCCGACTGAAGACGAAAGGGCTAATAGTTGCTCCGGAAAAAGTGCAAACAAAATCGCCCTGGAGCTACTTAGGGTGGAAAGTTACCCATGCCATGGTGAGACCACAGAAACTGGAGGTAATAAGTTCGGTTAAAACATTGAACGATGCCCAAAAGTTAGTGGGCGAACTCCAGTGGGTTCGACCCATTGTAGGTCTTACCAATGCAGATATCCACCCCTTTTTTTCGTTGTTACAGGGCACGCACCCAGGTGCGTTAGTGAACTGGACGAATAACCATACTAATGCATTGAAACAGGTCGTCCATAAACTGGCAACCGGCTATGCGGATCGACGGGATGCCACTCAACCCATCGGAATCTGGGTATGTAATCACCCGTCATACCCATTCGCACTGCTACTACAAGACTTCAACTGGAATAAGGAAAATGGGGAATATTTCCACGACACCGATAAACGACAACGCGATCAGAGCTCCCTGAGATCGGACTCCATAGCCATCTTGGAATGGCTATTTACATCGCGCACGCCACAGAAGGGTATTTGGCAACAGACCGAGATGATAGTGTTCTTGATACGGAAGGGACGGCAGCGTTGCCTGGAGGTAAATGGTCAAGAGCTGGGGTGGATCAGCATCCCCATAAAAGCAATCAACTTTGATTGGCTACTGCAACGCTCCGTGCCTCTACAACTTGCCCTATTTGGGTATTCTGGGGAAGTCCGCCATGGAGGCCCAACACATAAGCATTTACAGACCATCAGCCAGCTTCATTGGATTGAGCGTCCGATTGTTTCAGAGCGCCCAGTGCCTGGCATCACAGTTTTTACCGATGCTGGAAAGAGGTCAAAAACGGCCGCCTGCGTATGGCAGGATAAGGGTCGGTGGAAACAACACCTGATTCCGGGCACTGCGGAAGATAATCTACAGACTCTGGAATTGCTGGCTATTATCTGGGCCCTAACGCAATGGCGACAGGCCCCCCTTAACATTGTCTCCGACTCACAATATGCAGTTGGAGTCGCGAACCGCATTGAGGATGCTATCATCAAGCCAGTACAGAATAAGCGATTACTGGAACTCTTCTTTATGTTACAACGTGTGCTAAAAATCCGGACAGAGCCATGCTGCATCCTGCACATCAGAAGCCATAAAACCTCTCTGGGACTGGGTGAAGGAAATGCAAACGCTGACTCCCTGGTCAGCCTAGGAATACAGAGCCCGGTAAGCCAGTTCGCGAAGGCTCAAAACAGCCACTCCCTATTCCATCAGAATGCCAGGGCATTGAAGCGCATGTTTTCCATACCGTGGGAAGACGCGAAAGGAATTGTTAGAGCATGCCCTCAATGCACACAATTTGGCCCTGCCCTGGGAATGGGAGTAAACCCACGCGGACTGCAAGCGGGTGAAACTTGGCAAATGGATGTCACCCATGTCCCAGAATTTGGACGTCTGGAATATGTCCATGTAACAGTGGATACCTATTCAGGCATGCTCTGGGTGACAGCTCAAACAGGGGAAAAGGCATTACATGTGGTCCGTCATCTAACCAACTGCTTCGCTGTCATGGGGGTCCCCCAAGTAGTAAAGACTGACAATGCACCTGCCTATACAGGCGGAAAAGTCACACAATTCTTTGCTACTTGGGGGGTGAAACACATCACAGGAATCCCCCACTCGTCTACAGGCCAGGCGATAGTAGAAAGAGCTCATCGCACCCTGAAGACATATTTGCAAAAACAGAAAGACAGCAAAGACATGGACCCACAGATGCGGCTGAGCAAGGTGCTTTTTACATTAAATTTTCTTAGCCCAAGCCGTGATTCGCAACAACCCCCTGTGCTGCTGCACTACTCATCCCAGAAGATCAACCGCATGCCAGACGTTCAAATTAATTACAAGGATCCATCGACAGGCCAATGGGTAGGGCCCAAACCACTACTGTTCACCGGGAGAGGTTATAGCTGTGTATCCACAGACTCTGGACCTCTCTGGGTACCCAGTAAGTGGACACGCCCTGCCACAAACAGACCTCCAAGAAACAAGGATGCAGCATCCAGTAGTTCCAATTGAGTTATTTTTTTTGCCTGGATATTTCATGGCCTTCCTTACGTTACATGACTTTCCTTACTTGTTGATTGTGAGCCCGCCCCAACCCCAAAAAAAAAAAAACAAAAAAAAAAACCCCAAAACAAAACAAAAAACAAAAAACAAAAAACAAAAAAAAAAAAAAGGGGGGGGAAAAGTAGTGGAACAGAGCGACCAGGTGCCTCTGATCATCAAGAAGTGGGTGTGAGCTGCTATCAACTCCACCTGTGCCCAGCCAGGGCAGAGCCCCTATGGAGCATGTGCAAGACCATGGGGCCAATAAATAGTGAGGCTCACACCCATCGAGGCAGCTCATTCTAGAGCTAGCTTAGAGAGCGGCTGGTTGCTTCCATAGCAGCAGACCATCTTTGCTAGTTCCACACTGTGGGCAATAAACTCGGATCACATCCTACGAGTCTATATCATCGTATCGACGCTTCAGTCCCGGACAAGAGACTCCTTTCGGGCTACAGCCACTCTTTGCGTTTGTTTGCCAGTCCCGACCGTTCGGACTTTTGGGACCCCATTCAGCCATCTGTGAAAACGGCCGCGTCGAGCTGGTAGATTCAAGGTTTGTGGTGAAACGCAAACCCGTAGGCTGACTGTTGGTGGTGCTGTGGGTGAGGTTCCATGTGAGGGTTAGGGCCAGCCAAAGTTTTCAGTGGCCACTCTTTGCGTTTGTTTGCCAGTCCACACCATTCGGACTTTTGGGACCACATTCAGCGATTCGGGAAAATGGCCGCTTCGGGCTGGTAGATTCAAGGTTTGTGGTGAAACGCAAACCCGTAGGCCGACTGTTGGTGGTGCTGTGGGTGAGGTTCCATGTGAGGGTTAGGGCCAGCCAAAGTTTTCAGTGGCCACTCTTTGCGTTTGTTTGCCAATCCCGACCGTTTGGACTTTTGGAACCCCATTCAGCCATCTGTGAAAACGGCCCCTTCGGGCTGGTAGATTCAAGATTTGTGGTAAAACGCAAACCCGTAGGCCGATTAATGGTGTTTCTGTGGGTAGGGTTCCACGTGAGGGTTATTGCCAGCCAAAGTTTTCAGTGCCCACTCTTTGCGTTTGTTTGTCAGTCCCGACCGTTCGGACTTTTGGGACCCCATTCAGCCATCTGGGAAAACGACCGCTTCAGGCTGCTAGGTTCAAGATTTGTGGTAAAACGCAAACCCAAAGGCCAACTGTTGGTGGTGCTGTGGGTGTGGTTCTATGTGAGGGTTAGGGCCAGCCAAAGTTTTCAGTGGCCACTCTTTGCGTTTGTTTGCCAGTCCCAACCGTTCGGACTTTTCGGACCCTATTCAGCGATCCAGGAAAACGGACGCTTCGGGCTGGTAGATTCAAGATTTGTGGTAAAACGCAAACCCGTAGGCCGACTGTTGGTAGTGCTGTTGCTAGGGTTCCATGTGAGGGTAAGAGCCAGCCAAAGTTTTCAGTGGCCACTCCTTGCGTTTGTTTGTCAGTCCCGACCGTTCGGACTTTTGGGACCCCATTCAGCCATCTGGGAAAACGGCCGGTTAGGGCTGGTAGATTCAAGGTTTGTGAAAAAACGCAAACCCGTAGGCCGACTGTTGGTTTTGCTGTGGGTAGGGTTCCATGTGAGGGTTAGGGCCAGACAAAGATTTCAGTGGCCACTCTTTGCGTTTGTTTGCCAGTCCTGACTGTTCGGACTTTTGGGAACAAATCCAGCGATCTGGGAAAACGGCCACTTCGGGGTGGTATATTTAAGGTTTGTAGTAAAGCGCAAACCCGTAGGCCGACTGTTGGTGTTGCTGTGGGTGGGGTTCCATGTGAGGGTTAGGGACAGCCAAAGTTTTCAGTGGCCACTCTTTGCGTTTGTTTGCCAGTCCGACCGTTCAAACTTTTGGGACCCCATTCAGCGATCCAGAATAATGGCTGCTTCGGGCTGGTAGATTCAAGGTTTGTGGTAAAACGCAAAGTTGTAGGCCAACTGTTGGTGGTGGTGTGGGTAGGGTTCCATGTGAGGGTTAGGACCAGCCAAAGTTGTCAGTGGCCACTCTTTGCTTTTGTTTGCCAGTCCCGACCGTTCGTACTTTTGGGACCCCTTTCAGCTATTAGGGAAAACGGCCGGTTCGGGCTTGTAGATTCAAGGTTTGTGGTAAAATGCAAACTGGTAGACGGACTGTTGGTGGTGCTGTGGGTAGGGTTCCATGTAAGGGTAAGAGCCAGCCAAAGTTTTCAATGGCCAGTCTTTGCGTTTGTTTGCCGGTCCCGACCGTTCGGACTTTTGGGACCCCATTCAGCGAACCGGCATAATGGCCGCTTCGGGCTGGTAGATTCAAGGTTTGTGGTAAAACGCAAAGCCGTAGGCAGACTGTTGGTTGTGCTGTGGATGTAGAACCATGAGAGGGTTAGTGCCAGCCAAAATTTTCAGTGGCCACTCTTTGCGTTTGTTTGCCAGTCCTGAGTGTTCGAACTTTTGGGACCCCATTCAGCGATCCAGGAAAAAAGCCGCTTCAGGCTGGTATATTCAAGGTTTGTAGTGAAACGCAAACCCGTAGGCCGACTGTTGTAGTTGCTGTGGGTGGGGTTCCATGTGAGGGTTAGGGCCAGCCAAAGTTTTCAGTGGCCACTCTTTGCGTTTGTTTGTCAGTCCCGAGTGTTCGGACTTTTGGGACCCCATTCAGCTATTAGGGAAAACGGCCGGTTCGTGCTGGTAGATTCAAGGTTTGTGGTAAAACGCAAAGCCGTAGGCCGACTGTTGGTGGTGCTGTGGGTAGGGTTCCATGTGAGGGTTAGGGCCAGCCAAAGTTTTCAGTGGCCACTCTTTGCGTTAGTTTGTCAGTCCCGACCGTTCGGACATTTTGGACCCCATTTAGCCATCTGGGAGAACGGCCGCTTCGGGCTGGTAGATTCAAGATTTGTGGGAAAACGCAAACCCGTAGGCCGACTGATGGTGTTTCTGTGGGTAGGGTTCCATGTGAGGGTAAGAACCAGCCAACGTCTGCAGTGGCCACTCTTTGCGTTTGTTTGCCAGTCCTGAGTGTTCGGACTTTTGGGACCTAATCCAGCGATCTGGGAAAACGGCCACTTCGGGCTGGTATATTCAAGGTTTGTAGTAAAACGCAAACCTGTAGGCCGACTGTTGGTTGTGCTGTGGATGTAGTACCATGAGAGGGTTAGGGCCAGCCAAAGTTTTCAGTGGCCATTCTTTGCGTTTGTTTGCTCGTCCCGACCGTTCGGACTTTTGGGACCCCATTCAGCATTCCGGAATAATGGCCGCTTCGGGCTGGTAGATTCAAGGTTTGTGGTAAAACGCAAACTCGTAGGCCAACTGTTGGTGGTGCTGTGGGTAGGGTTCCATGTGAGGGTTAGGACCAGCCAAAGTTTTCAGTGGCCACTCTTTGCGTTTGTTTGTCAGTCCCGACCGTTCGGACTTCTGGGACCCCTTTCAGCTATTAGGGAAAACGGCCGGTTCGGGCTGGTAGATTCAAGGTTTGTGGTAAAACGCAAAGCCGTAGGCCGACCGTTGGTGGTGCTGTGGGTAAAGTTCCATCTGAGGATTAGGGCCAGCCAAAGTTTTCAGTGGCCACTCTTTGCGTTTGTTTTCCAGTCCCGACCGTTCGGTCTTTTGGGACCCCATTCAGCGATCCGGGAAAATGGCCGCTTCGGGCTGGAAGACTCTAGATATGTGTCAAAGCGCAAAAGTGTAGGCCGACTGTTGGTGGTGCTGTGGGTAGGGTTCCATGTGAGGGTTAGGGCCAGCCAAAGTTTTCAGTGGCCATTCTTTTCGTTTGTTTTCCAATCCCGATCGTTCGAACGTTTGGGACGCCATTCAGCAATCCGGGAAAATAGCCGCTTCGGGCTGGTTGTTTCAAGGTTTGTATTAAAACGCAAAACCATAGGCCGAGTGTTGGTGGTGTTATTTGTGGGGTTCCATGCGAGTGTTAGGGCCAGCCAAAGATTTCAGTGTACACTCTTTGGAGTTGTTTGAGTTTCAAGACCGTTCGGACTATTGTGACCCCATTCAGCCATCTGTGAAAACGGCCTCTTCAGGCTGGTAGACTCAAGGTTTGTGGTAAAACGCAAACCCGTAGGCCGACTGTTGGTGGTGCTGTGGGTAGGGTTCCATGTGAGGGTTAGGGTCAGACCAAGTTTTCAGTGGCCACTCTTTGCGTTTGTTTGCCAGTCCCGACCGTATGGACTTTTGGGACCCTATTCAGCCATCTGTGGAAATGGCCGCTTCGGGCTGGTAGATTCAAGATTTGTGGTAAAAGACAAAATCCGTAGGTCGACTATTGGTGGTGCTGTGGGTAGGGTTCCATGTGAGGGTTAGTGCCAGCCAAAGTTTTCAGTGGCCACTCTTTGCGTTTGTTTGTCAGTCCTGACCGTTTGGACTTTTGGGACCCATTTCAGCGATCCGGGAAAACGGCCGCTTTAGGCTGGTAGATTCAAGATTTGTGGTAAAACACAAACTTGTAGGCCACATGTTGGTGGTGCTGTGGGTAGGGTTCCATGTGAGGGTTAGGACCAGCCAAAGTTTTCAGTGGCCACTCTTTGCGTTTGTTTGCCAGTCCTGACTGTTCTGACTTTTGGACCTCATTCAGCGATCAGGGAAGATGGCCGCTTCGGGTTGGAAGATTAAAGATTTGTGTTAAAACACAAAAGAGACTGTTGGTGGTGCTTTTGGTAGGGTTCCATGAGAGGGTTAGGGCCAGCCAAAGTTTTCAGTGGCCACTCTTTGCGTTTGTTTTCCAGTCTCGACCGTTCGGATGTTTGGGACCCCATTCAGCAATCCGGGAAAAAGGCCGCTTCGGGCTGGTAGACTCAAGGTTTCTGGTAAAACGCAAACCCGTAGGCCGACTGTTGGTGGTGCTGTGGGTAGGGTTCCATGTGAGAGTTAGGGTCAGCCAAAGTTTTCAGTGGCCACTGTTTGCGTTTGTTTGCCAGTCCCGACCGTTCGGACTTTCCGGACATCATTCAGCGATTAGGGAAAACGGCCGCTTTGGGCTGGTAGATTCAAGGTTTGTGGCAAAACGCAAACGTGTGGACCAAGAGTTGTTGGTGCTGTGGGTAGGGTTCCATGTGAGGATTAGGGCCAGCCAAAGTTTTCAGTGGCCACTCTTTGCGTTTGTTTGCCAGTCTCGACCGTTCGGACTTTTGGGACCCCATTCAGCCATCTGTGAAAACGGCCGCTTCAGGCTGCTAGATTCAAGACTTGTGGTAAAACACAAAACCCGTAGGTCGACTATTGGAGGTGCTCTGGGTAGGTTTCCATGTGAGGTTTAGGGCGAGCCAAAGTTTTCAGTGGCCACTCTTTGCGTTTGTTTGCCAGTCCTGACCGTTCGGACCTTTGGGACGCCATTCAGCGATCCGGGAAAATGGCCGCTGTGGGCTGGTAGATTCAAGGTTTGTGGTAAAACGGAAATCCGTAGTCGAAGTGTTGGTGGTGCTGTGGGTAGGGTTCCATGTGAGGGTAAGGGCCAGCCCAAGTTTTCAGTGGCCACTCTTTGCGTTTGTTTGCCAGTCCCGACCGTCCGGACTTTTGGGACCCCATTCAGCCATCTGTGATAATGGCCGCTTTAGGCTGGTAGATTCAAGATTTCTGGTAAAACACAAACTTGTAGGCCGACTGTTGGTGGTGCTGTGGGTAGAGTTCCATGTGAGGGTAAGAGCCAGCCAAAGTTTTCAGTGGCCACTCTTTGTGTTTGTTCCCCAATCCCGACCGTTCGGACTTTTGGGTCCCCATTCAGCCATCTGTGAAAATGGCCGCTTCGGTCTAGTAGGTTCAAGGTTTGCGGCAAAACGCAAACGCGTTGGGCGAAAGTTGGTGGTGCTGTGGGTAGGGTTCCATGTGAGGGTTAGGGTCAGACAAAGTTGTCAGTGGCCACTCTTTGCGTTTGTTTGGCTGTCCCGACCGTTCAGACTTTTGGGACCCCATTCAGCCATCTGTGAAAGCGGCCGCTTTGGGCTGGTAGATGCAGGATTTGTGGTAAAACGCAAACTTCTAGGCCGACTGTTGTTGGTGCTGTGGGTAGGGTTCCATGTGAGGGTTAGGACCAGCCAAAGTTTTCAGTGGCCACTCTTTGCGTTTGTTTGCCAGTCTTGACTGTTCGGACTTTTGGACCTCATTCAGCGATCAGGGAAAATGGCCGCTTCGGGTTGGAAGATTCAAGATTTGTGTTAAAACGCAAAAGCGTAGGCCGACTGTTGGTGGTGCTTTTGGTAGGGTTCCATGAGAGGGTTAGGGCCAGCCACAGTTTTCAGTGCCCACTCTTTGCGTTTGTTTGCCAGTCCCGACCGTTTGGATGTTTGGGACCCCATTCAGCGATCCGGGAAAAAGGCCGCTTTGGGCTGGTAGACTCAAGGTTTGTGGTAAAACGCAAACGCGTAGGCCGACTGTTGGTAGTTCTGTGGGTAAGGTTCCATGTGAGGGTTAGGGTCAGGCAAAGTTTTCAGTGGCCACTCTTTGCGTTTTTTTTCCAGTCCCGACCGTTCGGACTTTCCGGACATCATTCAGCGATTAGGGAAAACGGCCGCTTTGGGCTGGTAGATTCAAGGTTTGTGGCAAAACGCAAACGTGTAGGCCAACAGTTGTTGGTGCTGTGGGTAGGGTTCCATGTGAGGGTTAGGGCCAGCCAAAGTTTTCAGTGGCCACTCTTTGCGGTTAGTTTGTCAGTCCCGACCGTTCGGACTTTTGGGACCCCATTAAGCCATCTGGGAGAACGGCCGCTTCGGGCTGGTAGATTCAAGATTTGTGGGAAAACGCAAACCCGTAGGCCGACTGATGGTGTTTCTGTGGGTAGGGTTCCATGTGAGGGTAAGAACCAGCCAACGTCTGCAGTGGCCACTCTTTGCGTTTGTTTGCCAGTCCTGACCGCTCGGACTTTTGGGACCCCATTCAGCCATCTGTGAAAGCGGCCGCTTCGGGCTGGTAGATTCAAGGTTTGTGGTAAAACGCAAACCCGTAGGCCGACTGATGGTGTTTCTTTGGGTAGGGTTTAATGTGAGGGTTAGGACCAGCTGAAGTTTTCAGTGGCCACTCTTTGCGTTTCTTTGCCAGTCCTGACCGTTCGGACTTTTGGGACCCCATTCAGCGATACAGGAAAAGGGCCGCTTCGGGCTGGTAGATTCAAGGTTTGTGGTAAAACGTAAACAGGTATGCGGACTGTTGGTGGTGCTGTGGGTAGGGTTCCATGTGAGGGTTAGGACCAGCCAAAGTTTTCATTTGGCCACTCTTCTCGTTTGTTTGCCAGTCCCGACCGTTCGAACGTTTGGGACCCCATTCTAGCGATCCGGAAAAATGGCCGTTTCGGCATGGTAGATTGAAGGTTTGTGGTAAAATGCAAACCCATAGGCCGACTGTTGGTAGTGCTGTGGATATGGTTCCATGTGAGGGTTAGGGTCAGCCAAAGTTTTCAGTTTCCACTCTTTGCGTTTGTTTGCCAGTCCCGACCGTTTGGACTTTTAGGACCCCATTCAGCATTCAGGGAAAATGGCCGCTCTGGGCTGGTAGATTCAAGGTTTGTGGTAAAACGCACACTGATAGATGGACTGTTGGTGGTGCTGTGGGTAGGGTTCCATGTGAGGGTTAGGGCCAGCCAAAGTTTTCAGTGGCTACTATTTGCGTTTTTTTGCCAGTCCTGACCGTTAGAACTTTTGGACCCCATTCAGCGATTCGGGAAAATGGTCGCTTCGGGATGGTAGATTCAAGGTTTGTGGTAATACGCACACCGGTAGGCGGACTGTTGGTGGTGCTTTGGGTAGAGTTCCATGTGAGGGTTAGGGCCAGCCAAAGTTTTCAGTGGCCACTCTTTGCGTTTGTTCCCCAATCCCGACCGTTCGGACTTTTGGATGCCCATTCAGCCATCTGTGAAAATGGCTGCTTCGGTCTAGTAGATTCAAGGTTTGCGGCAAAACGCAAACGCGTTGGGCGAAAATTGGTGGTGCTGTGGGTAGGGTTCCATGTGAGGGTTAGGGTCAGACAAAGTTTTCAGTGGCCACTCTTTGCTTTTGTTTGCCAGTCCTGACCGTTCAGACTTTTGGGACCCCATTCAGCCATCTGTGAAAGCGGCCGCTTTGGGCTGGTAGATGCAGGATTTCTGGTAAAACGCAAACTTCTAGGCCGACTGTTGTTGGTGCTGTGGGTAGGGTTCCATGTGAGGGTTAGGACCAGCCAAAGTTTTCAGTGGCCACTCTTTGCGTTTGTTTGCCAGTCCTGACTGTTCTGACTTTTGGACCTCATTCAGCGATCAGGGAAAATGGCCGCTTCGGGTTGGAAGATTAAAGATTTGTGTTAAAACACAAAAGAGACTGTTGGTGGTGCTTTTGGTAGGGTTCCATGAGAGGGTTAGGGCCAGCCAAAGTTTTCAGTGGCCGCTCTTTGCGTTTGTTTTCCAGTCTCGACCGTTCGGATGTTTGGGACCCCATTCAGCAATCCGGGAAAAAGGCCGCTTCGGGCTGGTAGACTCAAGGTTTCTGGTAAAACGCAAACCCGTAGGCCGACTGTTGGTGGTGCTGTGGGTAGGGTTCCATGTGAGAGTTAGGGTCAGCCAAAGTTTTCAGTGGCCACTGTTTGCGTTTGTTTGCCAGTCCCGACCGTTCGGACTTTCCGGACATCATTCAGCGATTAGGGAAAATGGCCGCTTTGGGCTGGTAGATTCAAGGTTTGTGGCAAAACGCAAACGTGTAGACCAAGAGTTGTTGGTGCTGTGGGTAGGGTTCCATGTGAGGATTAGGGCCAGCCAAAGTTTTCAGTGGCCACTCTTTGCGTTTGTTTGCCAGTCTCGACCGTTCGGACTTTTGGGACCCCATTCAGCGATCTGTGAAAACGGCCGCTTCAGGCTGCTAGATTCAAGACTTGTGGTAAAACACAAAACCCGTAGGTCGACTATTGGTGGTGCTCTGGGTAGGTTTCCATGTGAGGTTTAGGGCGAGCCAAAGTTTTCAGTGGCCACTCTTTGCGTTTGTTTGCCAGTCCTGACCGTTCGGACCTTTGGGACGCCATTCAGCGATCCGGGAAAATGGCCGCTGTGGGCTGGTAGATTCAAGGTTTGTGGTAAAACGGAAATCCGTAGTCGAAGTGTTGGTGGTGCTGTGGGTAGGGTTCCATGTGAGGGTAAGGGCCAGCCCAAGTTTTCAGTGGCCACTCTTTGCGTTTGTTTGCCAGTCCCGACCGTCCGGACTTTTGGGACCCCATTCAGCCATCTGTGATAATGGCCGCTTTAGGCTGGTAGATTCAAGATTTCTGGTAAAACACAAACTTGTAGGCCGACTGTTGGTGGTGCTGTGGGTAGAGTTCCATGTGAGGGTAAGAGCCAGCCAAAGTTTTCAGTGGCCACTCTTTGTGTTTGTTCCCCAATCCCGACCGTTCGGACTTTTGGGTCCCCATTCAGCCATCTGTGAAAATGGCCGCTTCGGTCTAGTAGGTTCAAGGTTTGCGGCAAAACGCAAACGCGTTGGGCGAAAGTTGGTGGTGCTGTGGGTAGGGTTCCATGTGAGGGTTAGGGTCAGACAAAGTTGTCAGTGGCCACTCTTTGCGTTTGTTTGCCAGTCCCGACCGTTCAGACTTTTGGGACCCCATTCAGCCATCTGTGAAAGCGGCCGCTTTGGGCTGGTAGATGCAGGATTTGTGGTAAAACGCAAACTTCTAGGCCGACTGTTGTTGGTGCTGTGGGTAGGGTTCCATGTGAGGGTTAGGACCAGCCAAAGTTTTCAGTGGCCACTCTTTGCGTTTGTTTGCCAGTCTTGACTGTTCGGACTTTTGGACCTCATTCAGCGATCAGGGAAAATGGCCGCTTCGGGTTGGAAGATTCAAGATTTGTGTTAAAACGCAAAAGCGTAGGCCGACTGTTGGTGGTGCTTTTGGTAGGGTTCCATGAGAGGGTTAGGGCCAGCCACAGTTTTCAGTGCCCACTCTTTGCGTTTGTTTGCCAGTCCCGACCGTTTGGATGTTTGGGACCCCATTCAGCGATCCGGGAAAAAGGCCGCTTTGGGCTGGTAGACTCAAGGTTTGTGGTAAAACGCAAACGCGTAGGCCGACTGTTGGTAGTTCTGTGGGTAAGGTTCCATGTGAGGGTTAGGGTCAGGCAAAGTTTTCAGTGGCCACTCTTTGCGTTTTTTTTCCAGTCCCGACCGTTCGGACTTTCCGGACATCATTCAGCGATTAGGGAAAACGGCCGCTTTGGGCTGGTAGATTCAAGGTTTGTGGCAAAACGCAAACGTGTAGGCCAACAGTTGTTGGTGCTGTGGGTAGGGTTCCATGTGAGGGTTAGGGCCAGCCAAAGTTTTCAGTGGCCACTCTTTGCGGTTAGTTTGTCAGTCCCGACCGTTCGGACTTTTGGGACCCCATTAAGCCATCTGGGAGAACGGCCGCTTCGGGCTGGTAGATTCAAGATTTGTGGGAAAACGCAAACCCGTAGGCCGACTGATGGTGTTTCTGTGGGTAGGGTTCCATGTGAGGGTAAGAACCAGCCAACGTCTGCAGTGGCCACTCTTTGCGTTTGTTTGCCAGTCCTGACCGCTCGGACTTTTGGGACCCCATTCAGCCATCTGTGAAAGCGGCCGCTTCGGGCTGGTAGATTCAAGGTTTGTGGTAAAACGCAAACCCGTAGGCCGACTGATGGTGTTTCTTTGGGTAGGGTTTAATGTGAGGGTTAGGACCAGCTGAAGTTTTCAGTGGCCACTCTTTGCGTTTCTTTGCCAGTCCTGACCGTTCGGACTTTTGGGACCCCATTCAGCGATACAGGAAAAGGGCCGCTTCGGGCTGGTAGATTCAAGGTTTGTGGTAAAACGTAAACAGGTATGCGGACTGTTGGTGGTGCTGTGGGTAGGGTTCCATGTGAGGGTTAGGACCAGCCAAAGTTTTCATTTGGCCACTCTTCTCGTTTGTTTGCCAGTCCCGACCGTTCGAACGTTTGGGACCCCATTCTAGCGATCCGGAAAAATGGCCGTTTCGGCATGGTAGATTGAAGGTTTGTGGTAAAATGCAAACCCATAGGCCGACTGTTGGTAGTGCTGTGGATATGGTTCCATGTGAGGGTTAGGGTCAGCCAAAGTTTTCAGTTTCCACTCTTTGCGTTTGTTTGCCAGTCCCGACCGTTTGGACTTTTAGGACCCCATTCAGCATTCAGGGAAAATGGCCGCTCTGGGCTGGTAGATTCAAGGTTTGTGGTAAAACGCACACTGATAGATGGACTGTTGGTGGTGCTGTGGGTAGGGTTCCATGTGAGGGTTAGGGCCAGCCAAAGTTTTCAGTGGCTACTATTTGCGTTTTTTTGCCAGTCCTGACCGTTAGAACTTTTGGACCCCATTCAGCGATTCGGGAAAATGGTCGCTTCGGGATGGTAGATTCAAGGTTTGTGGTAATACGCACACCGGTAGGCGGACTGTTGGTGGTGCTTTGGGTAGAGTTCCATGTGAGGGTTAGGGCCAGCCAAAGTTTTCAGTGGCCACTCTTTGCGTTTGTTCCCCAATCCCGACCGTTCGGACTTTTGGATGCCCATTCAGCCATCTGTGAAAATGGCTGCTTCGGTCTAGTAGATTCAAGGTTTGCGGCAAAACGCAAACGCGTTGGGCGAAAATTGGTGGTGCTGTGGGTAGGGTTCCATGTGAGGGTTAGGGTCAGACAAAGTTTTCAGTGGCCACTCTTTGCTTTTGTTTGCCAGTCCTGACCGTTCAGACTTTTGGGACCCCATTCAGCCATCTGTGAAAGCGGCCGCTTTGGGCTGGTAGATGCAGGATTTCTGGTAAAACGCAAAGTTCTAGGCCGACTGTTGTTGGTGCTGTGGGTAGGGTTCCATGTGAGGGTTAGGACCAGCCAAAGTTTTCAGTGGCCACTCTTTGCGTTTGTTTGCCAGTCTTGACTGTTCTGACTTCTGGACCTCATTCAGCGATCAGGGAAAGTGGCAGCTTCGGGTTTGAAGATTCAAGATTTGTGTTAAAACGCAAAAGCGTAGGCCGACTGTTGGTGGTGCTTTTGGTAGGGTTCCATGAGAGGGTTAGGGCCAGCCACAGTTTTCAGTGGCCACTCTTTGCGTTTGTTTGCCAGTCTCGAGCGTTCGGATGTTTGGGACCAAATCCAGCGATCCGGGAAGAAGGCGGTTTCAGGCTGGTAGACTCAAGGTTTGTGGTAATACGCAAACGCGTAGGCCGACTGTTGGTAGTTCTGTGGGTAAGGTTCCATGTGAGAGTTAGGGTCAGGCAAAGTTTTCAGTGAGCACTCTTTGCGTTTTTTTTCCTGTCCCGACCGTTCGGACTTTCCGGACATCATTCAGCGATCCGGGAAAACGGCCGCTTCAGGCTGGTAGATTCAAGGTTTGTGGTAAAAGGAAAACCTGTAGGTCGACTGCTGGTGGTTCTGTGGGTAGGGTTCCATGTGAGGGTTAGGGCCAGCCAAAGTTTTCAGTGGCCACTCTTTGCGTTTGTTCCCCAATCCCGACCGTTCGGACATTTGGGAACCCATTCAGCAATCCGGGAAAACGGCCGAGTCGGGCTAATAGATTCAAAGTTTGTGGTAAAAGGAAAACCTGTAGGCTGACTGTTGGTGGAGCTGTGGGTAGGGTTCCATGTGAGGGTTAGGGCCAGCCAAAGTTTTCAGTGGCCACTCTTTGTGTTTTTTCCCCAGTCCTGACCGTTGGGACTTTTGGGACCCCATTCAGCGATCCAGGAAAACGGCCACTTCGGGCTTGCAGGTTCAATATTTCTGGTAAAAGGAAATCCCTTAGGCCGACTGTTGGTGGTGCTGTGGGTAGGGTTCCATGTGAGGGTTAGTGCCAGCCAAAGTTTTCAGTTGCCACTCTTTGCGTTTGTTACCCAATCCCGACTGTTCAGATTTTGGGGACCCCATTCAGCGATCCGGGAAAACGGGCTGGTAGATTCAAGGTTTGTGGTAAAAGGCTAACTTGCAGGCCGACTATTTGTTGGTCCTGTGCGTTGGGTTCCTCATGCAGGTTAGGGCTACCCAAAGTTTTCAGTGGCCACTCATTGCGTTTGTTCACCAGTCCCGACCGTGCGGACTTTGGGGACCCCATTCAGCGATCTGGGAAAACGGCTGCTTCGGACCAGTAGATTCAAGGTTTCTGGAAAAACGAAAACCAAAAGGCAGACTGTGTGGCGATGTGGGTAGGCTTCTATGTGAGGGTTCGGGCCAGCCAAAGTTTTCAGTAGCCACTCTTTGCGTTTGTTTGCCAGTCCCGACCGTTCGGACATTTTGGACCCCATTCAGCGACCCTGGAAAACGGCTGCTTCAGGCTGGTAGAGTCAAGGTTTGTGGTAAAAGGAAAACCCATAGGACAACTGTCGGTGGTGCTGTGCGTAGGGTTCCATGTGAGGGTTAGGGCCAATCAAAGTTTTCAGTTGCCACTCTTTGCGTTTGTTCCCTAATCCCGACCGTTCAGAGTTTGGGGACCCCATTCAGCTATCCGGGAAAACGGCCGCTTTGGCCTGGTAGCTTCAACGTTTGTGGTAAAACGCAAACCCGTAGGCCGACTGTTGGTGGTGCTGTGGGTAGGTTTCCATGTGTGGGTTTGGTCCAGCCAAAATTTTTCAGTGGCCACACTTTGCGTTTGTTCCCCAGTACCGACCGTTCGATATTTGGGACCCAATTCAGCGATATTGGAGAAGGGCCGCTTCGGGCTGCTAGATTATAGGTTTGTTGCAAAACCCAAACCCATAGGCCGACTGTTGGTGCTGTTGTGGGTAGGGTTCCATGTGAGGGTTAGGGCTAGCCAAAATTTTCAGTGGAAACTCTTTGTGTTTGTTCCCCACTCCCAACAGTTCGGACTTTGGGGACTCCATTCAGTGATCCGGGAGAACGGACGCTTCGTGGTGGTACATTGAATTTTTGTGGTAAAACGCAAACCCATAGGCCGACTGTTTGTGGTGCTGTGGGTAGGGTTCCATGTGAGTGTTAGGGCCAGCCAAAGGTTTCAGTGGCCACTCTTTGTGTTTCTTCCACAGTGCCGACCGTTCGAACTTTGGGGACCCGATTCAGTGATCTGGTAAAACGGCCGCTTCGGACTGGTAGCTTCAATGATTTGGGAAAAGGCAAACCCGTAGGCCGACTGTTGGTGGTGCTGTTGGTAGGGTACCATGTGAGGGTTAGGGCCACCCAAAGTTTTCAATGGCAGCTCTTTGAGTTTCTTCCCCAGTCCCTACCGTTCGATATTTGGGACCCCATTTAGCAATTGGAGAAGGGCCACTTCAGGCTGGTAGATTCAAGGTTTGTGGTAAAAGGCAAACCTGTAGGCTGACTGTTGGTGGTTCTGTGGGTAGGTTTCCATGTGAGGGTTAGGGCCAGCCAAAGTTTTCAGTGGCCACTCTTTGCGTTTGTTCCCCAATCCCGACCGCTCGGACTTTTGGGACCCCATTCAGCGATCTGGGAAAACGTCCGCTTGGGGCTGGTAGATTCAAGGTTTGTGGTAAAACGCAAACCCGCAGGCCGACTGTTGGTTGTTCTGTGGGTAGGGTTCCATGTGAGGGTTAGGGTCAGCCAAAGTTTTCAGTGGCCACTCTTTGCGTTTCTTCCACAGTGCTGACCGTTCGGACTTTTGCGACCCCTACAGCGATCGGGGAAAACGGCCACTTCAGGCTGGTAGGTTCATTGTATATGGTAAAATGCAAACCCGCAGGCCGACTGTTTTTGATGCTGTGGGTAGGGTTCCATATAAGGGTTAGGGAAAGCCAAAGTTTTCAGTGGCCACTCTTTGCGTTTTTTTGCCAGTCCAGACCGTTCAGACTTCTGGGACCCCATTCTAAGATCGGGGAAAACGGCCACTTCGGGATGGTAGCATCAAGTATTGTGGTAAAAGCCAAACCCGTAGGCCGACTTTTCGTGGTGCTGTTAGTAGGGTTCCATGTGAGGATTAGGGCCAGCCAAAGTTTTCAATGGCCACTCTTTGCGTTTGTTTGCCTGTCCCGACCGTTTGGACGTTGGGGACCCGATTAAGCATTCTGTGAAAACGGCCACTTCAGGCTGGTAGATCCAAAGTTTGTGGTAAAAAGAAAACCCGTAGGCCAGCTGTTCGTGGTTCTGTGGGTATGGTTCCATGTGAGGGTTAGGGTAAGCCAAGGTTTTCAGTGGCACCTCTCTGCGTTTGTTCCCCAGTCCCAACCGTTCGATATTTGGGACCCCATTGAGCGACCATGGAGAACGGCCGCCTCGGGCTCGTAGCTTCAAGGTTTGTTTTAAAACACACACCCGTAGTCCGACTGTTGGTCGTGCGGTGGGTAAGGTTCCATGAGAGGGTTAGGGCCTGCCAAAGTTTTCAGTGGCCACTCTTTGCGTTTGTTTGCCAGACCAGACCGTTCGGACTTTGCGGATCCCCTTAAGCGATCCGGGAAAAATGCCCCTTCAGGCTGGTAGATTCAAGTGGTGTGGTAAAAGGAAAACCCGTAGGCCTACTGTTGGTGGTACCAGCCCGAAGCGGATGTTTTCCCGGATCGCAGAATGGGGTCCCAGAAATCCGAACGGTCTAGACTGGCAAACAAACGCAAAAAGTGGCCAATGAAAACTTTGGCTGGCCCTAGCTCTCACATGGAACCTTACCCACAACACCACACAGAGTCGGCCTACGGTTTTATGTTTTATCACAAACCTTGAATATACCAGCCTGAATGCCCGTTTTCCCGGATCGCTGAATGGGGTCCACAAAGTCCGAACGGTCGGGACTGGGGAAGAAACGCAAAGAGTGGCCACTGAAAACTTTTACTGGCCCTAACCCTCACATGGAACCTTACCCACAGCACCACACAGAGTCGGCCTACGGGTTTGGGTTTTACCACCAACCTTGAATCTACCAGCCTGAAACGGCCGTTTTCCCGGATCGCTGAATGGGGTCCGAAAAGTCCGAACGGTCAGGACTGGGGAAAAAACGCAAACAGTGGCCACTGAAAACTTTGGCTGACCTGAACCCTCACATGGAACCCTACCCACTGCACGATCAAAAGTCGTCCTACAGGTTTGCGTTTTACCACAAACCTTGAATCTACCAGCCCGAAGCGGCCCTTTTCCTGGACCGCACAATGGGGTCCCAAAACTCCGAAGGGTCGGGACTGGCAAACAAACAAAAAGAGTGGCCACTAAAAACTTTGGCTGGCCGTAACCCTTACATGAAACACTACCCACAGCACCACACACAGTCGGCCTACGGGTTTGCGTTTTAAAACAAACCTTGAATCTACCAGCCCGAAGCAGCCATTTTCCCGGATCGCTGAATGGGTCCTAAAAGACCGAACGGTCAGGACTGGGAAAGAAACAAAAAGAGCGGCCACTGAAAACTTTGTCTGGGCCTAACCCTCACATGGAACCCTACCACAGCACTACCAACAGTCGGCCTATGGGTTTGCATTTCACCAAAAAACTTGAATGTACCATCCCGAAGCGGTCATTTCCCAGATCGCTTAATGGGGTCCCCAAACTCAGAACGGTCAGGCCTGGTAAAAAAAGGCAAAGAGTGTCCACTGAAAACTTTGGCCGGCTCTAACCCTCACACTGAACCCTACCCACAACACCATCAAGAGTCAACCTTAGAGTTTGTGTTTTACCAAAAACCTTCAATCTACAGGCCCGAAGTGGCCTTTTTCCTGGATGGCTGAATGGGGTCCCAAAAGTCTAAACGGTCGGGACTGGCAAGCAAACGCAAAGAGTGGCCACTGAAAACTTTTGCTGGCCCTAACCCTCACATAGAACCCTACCCATAGCACCATCAACAGTCGGTCTACGGGTTTGCGTTTTCCCACAGACCTTGAATCTACCAGCCCGAATTGGCCGTTTTCCCAGATCGATGACTGGGGTCCCCAATCTCCGAAAGGTCGGGTCTGGGGAACAAACGCAAAGAGTGGCCACTGAAAACTTTGGCTGGAGCTAGCCCTCACATGGAACCCTACTCACAGCACCACCAACAGTCGGCTTTAGTGTTAGCGTTTTACCACAAACTTTGAATCTACCAGCCCGAAGCCGCCGTTTTCCCGGATCGATGAATGGTGTCCCAAAAGTCCAAATGGTCAGGCTTGGTAAAGAAACACAAAAAGTAGCCACTGAAAACTTTGGCTGGACCTAACCCTCAAATGGAACCGTAACCACAGAACCACCAACAGTCGGCCTACGGATTTGCGTTTTACCACAAACCTTGAATCTACCAGCCCGAAGCGGCCGTTTTCCCGGATCGCTGAATGGGGTCCCCTTACGTCCGAACGGTCAGGCCTGGTAAATAGAGGCAAAGAGTGGTCACTGAAAACTTTGGCTAGCCTTAACCCTCACATGGAACCCTACCAAGAGCACCACACACAGTCGGCCTACTTGTTAGCGTTTCACAACAAACCTTGAATCTACCAGCCCGAAGTGGCCGTTTTCCCAAATGGCTGAATTGTGTACCCAACATCCGAACGGTTAGAAAAGGCAAAAATACGCAAAGAGTGGCCACTGAAAACTTTGGCTGGCCCTAACCCTCACATGAGACCCTACCCACAGCACCACCAACAGTCGGCTTACGTATTAGCCTTTGACCACAAATTTTGAATCTACCAGCCCGAAGTGGCCTTTTTCCCGGATCGCACAATGGGGTCCAAAAAGTCCGAAGGGTCAGGACTGGCAAACCAACGAAAAGAGTGGCCACTGAAAACTTTGGCTGGCCCTAACCCTCACATGGAACCCTACCCACAGCACCACCAACAGTCAGCCTAGGGGTTTGCGTTTTAACACAAACCTTGAATCTACCAGCCTGAAGCGGCCGTTTTACCGGATCTCTGAATGGGGTCCCAAAAGTCCGAACGGTCGAGACTGGGGAACAAACGCAAAGAGTGGCCACGGAAAACTTTTGCTATCCCTAACCCTCACATGGAACCCTACCCACAGCACCACCAACAGTCGGCCTACGTTTTAGCCTTTGACCACAAATTTTGAATCTACAAGCCAGAAGTGGCCGTTTTCCCGAATCGATGTATCAGATCCCAAAAGTCCGAACGGTCAGACCTGTTAAAATAGCACAAAGAGTGGCCACTGAAAACTTTGGCTGTCCCTAGCCCTTTCATGGAACCCTACCCACATCACAACCAACAGTAGTCCTACCGGATTCTGTTTTACCACAAAACTTGAATCTACCACCCCGCAACGGCCATTTCCCAAATGGCTGAAGGGGTCCCAAAAATCAGAACCATCTGGACTCGCAAACAAACCCAAAGAGTGGCCACTGAAAACTTTCGCTGGCCCTAACCTTCACATCATTTATGGCTTAAAGGTTAAATTTCAGATAGAGACTCGTTTCACATCTCCCCACCTCAAGGGAAAGGCAAAACAATATACACATCTGCTTTAAAATTTTAGAGTGTCACAGCTTTCTAGCTCTCTTGCAGCTTTTCTTTCAAGCAATGTGATGTTGGAAGGTATTCCAAAGTGAAGCCGAGAAACGAAATCTGGAGAGTATCAGAGCATTAGAAATGCTCCCTGTGTCCCTGTTTACAGAGAGAGAAGCACTTTCGGCCAGCTCGGCAGATCAGATGTACTCCTTTGCCTAATATGACCTGGCTTCGGGATCGGTATAGGAACATCATTCATGATTAACGGTTAAATTTCTGTTTAGGGATAAGGTTCGAATTAGGTTTAGGTTAGAGTTAGGCTTTTGGAGTAGAGTTACAGTTTAGGGCTAGAGTTAGTGTAAGGTTTCGCGTCAGGGATAGGGATAGGTTCTACGGTAAGGATAGGAATGGCATTCTTTAGGTTTAGGGTTAGAGTTAGATTTAGGGTTAGGAATGTCATTCCTCTCAGTTACTGTGTCTGCTGGAAAGTCTTTCTCCCGTATATTCTCTTTCTTTAAAAGAGAGAAAACAAGCCTAGGAATGTTGCAAAGGCAGTGGAACCAGGAGTCCAGAGCCACTGATGATCGATTGTAACATCTACCCAGGGAAAGATGAAACCCAAGACCGAATTCCACATCTATTTCTTGTAGGTTTCCTAGACTCTTAGACACATAACAATCTCGTCGAAGTTTTATTTCAAGAAACTTTGTGTTTACAAACATTCAAATGAAGCTGAGAGGCAAAATCTGGAAACAGAAGAGCATTTCCAAACATTCCGGGCATCGAAATGGATGGGGATAGCTCTCTTTCCTAGACCCAGTTTTGTACTGGGAGATCTTTTCCATGCACCGAAATCGGTTCAGCTCTGCTGCTTAATACAAAAGACCTTTGGGCAATTGAGAAACAAAAGGAAGCCGGTTTGAGATAGAGACTCGTTTCACATCTCCCCACGTCAAGGGAAAGGCGAAACAATATTCACATCTGCTTTAAAATTTGAGTTTGTCACAGCTTTCTAGCTCTCTTGCAGCTTTTCTTTCAAGCAACATGATGTTGGAAGGTATTCCAGAGTGAAGCCGAGAAACGAAATCTGGAGAGTATCAGAGCATTAGAAATGCTCCCTGTCCCTGTGTACAGAGAGAGAAGCACTTTCGGCCAGCTCGGCAGATCAGATGTACTCCTTTGCCTAATATGACCTGGCTTCGGGATCGGTATAGGAACATCATTCATGATTAACGGTTAAATTTCTGTTTAGGGATAAGGTTCGAATTAGGTTTAGGTTAGAGTTAGGCTTTTGGAGTAGAGTTACAGTTTAGGGCTAGAGTTAGTGTAAGGTTTCGCGTCAGGGATAGGGATAGGTTCTACGGTAAGGATAGGAATGGCATTCTTTAGGTTTAGGGTTAGAGTTAGATTTAGGGTTAGGAATGTCATTCCTCTCAGTTACTCTGTCAGCTGGAAAGTCTTTCTCCCGTAGGTTCTCGTTCTTTAAAAGAGAGAAAACAAGCCTTGGGAATGTTGCAAAGGCAGTGGAACCAGGAGTCCAGAGCCACTGATGATCGATTGTAACATCTACCCAGGGAAAGACGAAACCCAAGACCGAATTCCACGTCTATTTCTTGGAGGTTTCCTAGACTCTTAGACACATAACAATCTCGTCGAAGTTTTATTTCAAGAAACTTTGTGTTTACAAGCATTCAAATGAAGCTGAGAGGCAAAATCTGGAAACAGAAGAGCATTTCCAAACTTTCCAGGCATCGAAATGGATGGGGATAGCTCTCTTTCCTAGACCCAGTTTTGTACTGGGAGATCTTTTCCATGCACCGAAATCGGTTCAACAATGCTGCTTAATGCAAAAGACCTTTGGGCAATTGAGAAACGAAAGGAAGCCGGTTTGAGATAGAGACTCGTTTCACATCTCCCCACGTCAAGGGAAAGGCGAAACAATATTCACATCTGCTTTAAAATTTGAGTTTGTCACAGCTTTCTAGCTCTCTTGCAGCTTTTCTTTCAAGCAACATGATGTTGGAAGGTATTCCAGAGTGAAGCCGAGAAACGAAATCTATAGAGTACCAGAGCATTAGAAATGCTCCCTGTCCCTGTGTACAGAGAGAGAAGCAGTTTCGTCCAGCTCGGCACATTAGATGTACTCCTTTGCCTAACATGACCTGGCTTCGGGATCGGTTTAGGAACATCATTCATGGCTTAAAGATTAAATTTCTGTTTAGGGATAAGGTTCGAATTAGGTTTAGGTTACAGTTCGGCTTTTTGAGTAGAGTTACAGTTTAGGGTTTTAGGGTTCCATGTGAGGGTTAGGGCCAGCCAGTTTTCAGTGGCCACTCTTTGCGTTTTTTTGCCTGTCCCGACCGTTCGGACTTCTGGGACCCCATTCTGCGATCCGGGAAAACTACTTCTTCGGGCTGGTAGATTGAAGGTTTGTGGTAAAACGCAAACCAGTAGGACGACTGTTTCTGGTGCTGTGTGTAGGGTTCCATGTGAGGGTTAGAGCCTGCCAAAGTTTTCAGTGGCCACTCCTTGCGTTTTTTTACTAGGCCTGACCATTCGGACTTTTGGAACCCCATCCATCGATCCAGGAAAACGGCCACTTCGGGATGGTAGATTCAAGGATTGTCGTAAACCGCAAACCCGTAGACGGACTGTGTGTGGTGCTTCGAGTAAGGTTCCACGTGAGGGTTAGGGCCAGCCAAAGTTTTCAGTGGCCACTCTTTGCGTTTGTTTGCCAGTCCCGACCGTTCGGACTTTTGGGACCCCATTCAGCCATCAGGAAAACGGCCTCCTCTTGTTGATAGATTCAAGGTTTGTGGTGAAACGCAAACCCGTAGGCCGACTGTTGGTGGTGAAGTGGGTAGTGTTCCAAGTGAGTGTTAGGGAAGGCCAAAGTTTTCAGTGCCCACTCTTTGGGTTTGTTTGCCTGTTCCGACATTTCGGACATTGGGGACCCCATACACCGATCAAAGAAAACGGCGGCTTCGGGCTAGTAGATTCAAGGTTTGTGGTTAAACGCTAACAAGTAGGCCTACGTTTGGTAGTGCTGTGGGTAAGTTTCAATGTGAGGGGTATGGCCAGCCAAAGTTTTCAGTGGCCACTCTTTGCGTCTGTTTGGCAGTCCCGACCATTCGGACTTTTGGGTTTCCATTAAGCCATCCAGGAATGGCTACTTCTGGCTGGTAGATTCAAGGTTTGTGGGAAAAGGCAAACGCGTAGGCCGATTGTTGGTGGTGCTGTGGGTAGGGTTCCATGTGAGGGTTAGGGCCAGCCAAAATTTTCAGTGGCCACTGTTTGCGTTTGTATGCCAGTCCCGACTATTTGGACTTTTGGGACCCCATTCAGCGATCAGGGAAAACGGCCGCTTAAGGCTTGTAGAGTCAATGTTTGTGGTAAATGGAAAACCCATAGGCCGACTGTTGGTGGTGCTGTGGGTAGGGTTCCATGTGAGGGTCAGGGCCAGCCAAAGCTTTCAGTTGCCACTCTTTGTGTTTTTTCCCCAGTCCAGACTGTTCGGACTTTTGGGACCCCATTCAGCGATCCGGGAAAACGGCCGCTTCGGTTTGTCGATTCAAGGTTTGTGGGAAAACGCAAACCCGTAGGCCGACTGTTGATGGTGCTTTGCGTACGGTTCCATGGGAGGATTAGGGCCAGCCAAAGTTTTCAGTGGCCACTCTTTGCGATTGTTCCCCAGTCCCGACCGTTCGGACTTTTGGGACCCCAGTCA
Organism: Archilochus colubris; assembly: GCA_023079485.1. Classification (NCBI taxonomy): domain Eukaryota; kingdom Metazoa; phylum Chordata; class Aves; order Apodiformes; family Trochilidae; genus Archilochus; species Archilochus colubris. Next base: position 55,779,606 of record CM041085.1, read on the forward strand.
GCGATCCGGGAAAACAGCCGCTTAGGGATGGTAGATTCAAGGTTTGTGGTAAAAGGCAAACCCGTAGGCCGACTGTTGGTGGTGCTGTGGGTAGGGTTCCATGTGAGGGTTAGGGCCAGCCGAAGTTTTCAGTGGCCACTCTTTGCGTTTGTTCCCCAATCCCGACCTTTCGGACTTTTGGGACCCCATACAGCGATCCGGGAAAACAGTCGCTTCGGGCTGGTAGATTCAAGGTTTGTGGTTAAAGGCAAACCCGCAGGCCGACTGTTCGTGGTGCTGTGCATATGAATCCATGTGTGGATTGGGTCAAGCTAAAATTTTCAGTGGCCACTCTTTCTGTTTTTTCCCCAGTCCCTACTGTTCGGACTTTTGGGACCCCATTCAGCGATCCGGGAAAACATCCACTTCGGGCTGGTTAGATTCAAGGTTTGTGGAAGAACGCAAACCCGCAGGCCGACAGTTGGTGGTGCTGTGGGTAGGGTTCCATGTGAAGGTTAGGGCCAGACCAAGTTTTCAGTGGCCACTCTTTTCGTTTGTTCCCCAGTCTCGACCGTTCGGACTTTGGGGACCCCATTTAGCAATCCAGGAAAACGGCAGCTTCGGGGTGGTAGATTTAAGGTTTGTGGTAAAAGGCAAACGCGTAGGCTGAATGTTGGTAGTGATGTGTGTAGGGTTCCATGTGAGGGTTAATGCCAGCCCAAGTTTTCAGTGGCCACTCTTTGCGTTTGTTCCCCAATCCCGACCGTTCAGAGTTTGGGGACCCCATTCAGCGATCCGGGAAAACAGCCGCTTCTGGCTGGTAGATTGAAGGTTTGTGGTAAAAGGCAAACCCGTAGGCCGGCTGTTGGTAGTGCTGAGGGTAGGGTTCAATGTGAGGGTTAGGGCCTGCCAAAATTTTCAGTGGCCACTCTTTGTGTTTTTTCCCCAGTCCAGACCGTTCGGAATTTGGGGACCCCATTCAGCAATCCGGGAAAACGGCCGCTTTGGACTGGTAGATTCAAGGTTTGTGGTAAAAAGCTAACTTGCAGGCCGACTATTGGTGGTGCTGTGGGTAGGGTTCCATGTGAAGGTCAGGGCTAGCCAAAGTTTTCAGTGGCCACTCTTTGCGTTTGTTCCCCAGTCCCGACCGTTCGGACTTTTGGGACCCCATTCAGCGATCTGGGAAAACGTCCACTTCGGGCTGGTAGATTCAAGGTTTGTGGAAGAACGCAAACGCGCAGGCCGACTGTTGGTGGTGCTGTGGGTAGGGTTCCATGTGAAGGTTAGAGCCAGCCAAAGTTTTCAGTGGCCACTCCTTGCGTTTTTTCCCCAGTCTCGACAGTTACGACTTTTAAGACCATATTCAGTGATCTGGGAAAACGGCCAGTTGAGGGTGGGAGATTCTAGGTTTGTGGTAAAAGACAAACCCGTAGGCCAACTGTTGGTAGTACTGTTGGTAGGGTTTTATGTGAGGGTTAGGGCCACCCAAAGCTTTCAGTGGCCACTCTTTGCGTTTGTTCCCCAGTCCCGACCGTTCGGAGTTTGGGGACCCCTTTCAGCGATCCGGGAAAACGTCCTCTTCGGGCTAGTAGATTCAAGGTTTGTGGTAAAAGGCAAACCCATAGGCCGAATGTTTGTGGTGTTGTGGGTAGGGTTCCATGTGAGAGTTCGGGCCAGCTAAAATTTTCAGTGGCCACTCTTTCTGTTTTTTCCCCAGTCCAGACTATCCGGACTTTTGGGACCCCATTCAGCGATCCTGGAAAATGGCCGCTTCGGGCTGGTAGATTCAAGGTTTGTGGTAAAAGGCAAACTCGTAGGCCGACTGTTGGTGGTTCTGTGGGTAGGGTTCCATGTGAGGGTTAGGGCCAGCCAAAGTTTTCAGTGGCCACTCTTTGTGTTTCTTTCCCAGTCCCAACCGTTCGGACCTTGAGGATCCCATTCAGCGATCCGGGAAAACGGCCGCTTCAAGCTGGTAGATTCAAGTTTTGTGGTGAAATGAAAACCTGTAGGCTGACTGTTGGTGGTGCTGTGGGTAGGGTTTTATGTGAGGGTTAGTGCCAGCCAAAGTTTTCAGTGGCCACTCTTTGCGTTTGTTCCCCAGTCCCGACCGTTCGGACTTTTGGGACCCCATTCAGCAATCCGGGAAAACGGCCGCTTCGGGCTTGTCGATTCAAGGTTTGTGGCAAAACGCAAACCAGTAGGCGGACTGTTGGTGGTGCTGTGCGTAGGGATCCATGTGAAGGTTAGGGCTAGCCAAAGTTTTCAGTGGCCACTCTTTGCATTTGTTCCCCTTTCCCAACCGTTGGGACTTTTTGGACCCCATTCAGCGCACCGGGAAAACATCCGCTTCTGGCTGGTAGATTCAAGGTTTGTGGAAGAACGCAAACCCGCACGCTGACTGTTGGTGGTGCTGTGGGTAGGGTTCCATGTGAAGGTTAGGGCCGGCCAAAGATTTCAGTGGCGACTCTTTCTGTTTTTTCCGCAGTCCCGACTATCCGGACTTTTGGGACCCCATTCAGCGATCCTGGAAAATGGCCGCTTCGGGCTGTTAGATTCAAGGTTTGTGGTAAAAGGCTAACTAGCAGGACGACTATTGGTGGTGCTGTGGGTAGGGTTCCATTTGAAGGTTAGGGCTAGCCAAAGTTCTCAGTGACCACTCCTTGCGTTTGTTCCCCAGTCTCGACCGTTCGGACTTTGGGTACCCCATTTAGCAGTCCGGGAAAATGGCAGCTTCGGGCTGGTAGATTCAAGGTTTGTGGTAAAAGGCAGACCCGTAGGCCGACTGTTGGTAGTGCTGAGGGTAGGGTTCCATGTGAGTGTTCGGGCCAGCCCAAGTTTTCAGTGGCCACTCTTTGCATTTGTTCCCCTTTCCAGACCGTTGGGAATTTTGGGACCCCACTCTACGATCCAGGAAAACATCCCCTTTTGGATGGTAGATTCAAGGTTTGGGGAAGAACGCAAACCCGCAGGCTGACTGTAGGTGGTCCTATGGGTAGGGTTCCATGTGAAGGTTAGGGCCAGCCAAAGTTTTCAGTGGCCACTCCTTGCGTTTTTTCCCCAGTCCCGACCGTTCGGACTTTTGGGACCCCATTCAGCGATCCGGGAAAATGGCAGCTTCGGGGTGGTAGATTTAAGGTTTGTGGAAAAACGCAAATCCGCAAGCCGACTGTTAGTGGTGCTGTGGGTAGGTTTCTATGTGAGGGTTAGGGCAGCCAAAGTTTTGAGTGGCCACTCTTTACGTTTTTTCCGCAGTCCCGACTATCTGGACTTTTGGGACCCCATTCAGCGATCCTGGAAAATGGCCTCTTCGGGGTGGTAAATTCAAGGTTTGTGGTAAAAGGCTAACTAGCAGGACGACTATTGGTGGTGCTGTGGGTAGGGTTCCATGTGAAGGTTAGAGCCAGCCAAAGTTTTCAGTGGCCACTCTTTTCGTTTGTTCCCCAGTCTCGACCGTTCCGACTTTGGGTACCCCATTTAGCAGTCCGGGAAAATGGCAGCTTCGGGCTGGTAGATTCAAGGTTTGTGGTAAAAGGCAGACCCGTAGGCCGACTGTTGGTAGTGCTGAGGGTAGGGTTCCATGTGAGGGTTAGGGCCAGCCCAAGTTTTCAGTGGCCACTCTTTGCGTTTGTTTGTCAGTCCCGACCGTTCGGACTTTTGGGACCCCATTCAGCGATCCGGGAAAACGTCCACTTCGGGCTGGTAGATTCAAGGTTTGTGGAAGAACGCAAACCCGCAGGCCGACTGTTGGTGGTGCTGTGGGTAGGGTTCCATGTGAAGGTTAGGGCCAGACCAAGTTTTCAGTGGCCACTCTTTTCGTTTGTTCCCCAGTCTCGACCGTTCGGACTTTGGGGACCCCATTTAGCAATCCAGGAAAACGGCAGCTTCGGGGCGGTAGATTTAAGGTTTGTAGTAAAAGGCAAACGCGTAGGCTGAATGTTGGTAGTGTTGTGTGTAGGGTTCCATGTGAGGGTTAATGCCAGCCCAAGTTTTCAGTGGCCACTCTTTGCGTTTGTTCCCCAATCCCGACCGTTCCGAGTTTGGGGACCCCATTCAGCGATCCGGGAAAACAGCCGCTTCTGGCTGGTAGATTGAAGGTTTGTGGTAAAAGGCAAACCCGTAGGCCGGCTGTTGGTAGTGCTGAGGGTAGGGTTCAATGTGAGGGTTAGGGCCTGCCAAAATTTTCAGTGGCCACTCTTTGTGTTTTTTCCCCAGTCCAGACCGTTCGGAATTTGGGGACCCCATTCAGCAATCCGGGAAAACGGCCGTTTTGGACTGGTAGATTCAAGGTTTGTGGTAAAAAGCTAACTTGCAGGCCGACTATTGGTGGTGCTGTGGGTAGGGTTCCATGTGAAGGTCAGGGCTAGCCAAAGTTTTCAGTGGCTACTCTTTGTGTTTGTTCCCCAGTCCCGACCGTTCGGACTTTTGGGACCCCATTCAGCGATCCAGGAAAACATCCGCTTCTGGCTGGTAGATTCAAGGTTTGTGGAAGAACGCAAACCCGCAGGCCGACTGTTGGTGGTGCTGTAGGTAGGGTTCCATGTGAAGGTTAGAGCCAGCCAAAGTTTTCAGTGGCCACTCCTTGCGTTTTTTCCCCAGTCACGACCGTTAGGACTTTTAAGACCCCATTTAATGATCCGGGGAAACGGCCAGTTGAGGGTGGGAGATTCAAGGTTTGTGGTAAAAGACAAACCCGTAGGCCAACTGTTGGTAGTACTGTGGGTAGGGTTTTATGTGAGGGTTAGGGCCAGCCAAAGTTTTCAGTGGCCACTCTTTGCCTTTGTTTCCCAGTCCCGACCGTTCGGAGTTTGGGGACCCCTTTCAGCAATCCGGGAAAACGTCCTCTTCGGGCTAGTAGATTCAAGGTTTGTGGTAAAAGGCAAACCCGTAGGCCGAATGTTGGTGGTGTTGTGGGTAGGGTTCCATGTGAGAGTTCGGGCCAGCTAAAATTTTCAGTGGCCACTCTTTCTGTTTTTTCCCCAGTCCAGACTATCCGGACTTTTGGGACCCCATTCAGCGATCCTGGAAAATGGCCGCTTCGGGCTGGTAGATTCAAGGTTTGTGGTAAAAGGCAAACTCGTAGGCCGACTCTTGGTGGTTCTGTGGGTAGGGTTCCATGTGAGGGTTAGGGCCAGCCAAAGTTTTCAGTGGCCACTCTTTGTGTTTCTTTCCCAGTCCCAACCGTTCGGACATTGAGGACCCCATTCAGCGATCCGGGAAAACGGCCGCTTCAAGCTGGTAGATTCAAGTTTTGTGGTGAAATGAAAACCTGTAGGCTGACTGTTGGTGGTGCTGTGGGTAGGGTTTTATGTGAGGGTTAGTGCCAGCCAAAGTTTTCAGTGGCCACTCTTTGCGTTTGTTCCCCAGTCTTGACCGTTCGGACTTTTGGGACCCCATTCAGCGATCCGGGAAAACGGCCGCTTCGGGCTTGTCGATTCAAGGTTTGTGGCAAAACGCAAACCAGTAGGCGGACTGTTGGTGGTGCTGTGCGTAGGGATCCATGTGAAGGTTAGGGCTAGCCAAAGTTTTCAGTGGCCACTCTTTGCATTTGTTCCCCTTTCCCAACCGTTGGGACTTTTTGGACCCCATTCAGCGCACCGGGAAAACATCCGCTTCTGGCTGGTAGATTCAAGGTTTGTGGAAGAACGCAAACCCGCACGCTGACTGTTGGTGGTGCTGTGGGTAGGGTTCCATGTGAAGGTTAGGGCCGGCCAAAGATTTCAGTGGCCACTCTTTCAGTTTTTTCCGCAGTCCCGACTATCCGGACTTTTGGGACCCCATTCAGCGATCCTGGAAAATGGCCGCTTCGGGGTGGTAAATTCAAGGTTTGTGGTAAAAGGCTAACTAGCAGGACGACTATTGGTGGTGCTGTGGGTAGGGTTCCATTTGAAGGTTAGGGCTAGCCAAAGTTTTCAGTGACCACTCCTTGTGTTTGTTCCCCAGTCTCGACCGTTCGGACTTTGGGTACCCCATTTAGCAGTCCGGGAAAATGGCAGCTTCGGGCTGGTAGATTCAAGGTTTGTGGTAAAAGGCAGACCCGTAGGCCGACTGTTGGTAGTGCTGAGGGTAGGGTTCCATGTGAGGGTTAGGGCCAGCCAAAGTTTTCAGTGGCCACTCTTTGCATTTGTTTGTCAGTCCCGACCGTTCGGACTTTTTGGACCCCATTCAGCGATCCGGGAAAACGTCCACTTCGGGCTGGTAGATTCAAGGTTTGTGGAAGAACGCAAACCCGCAGGCCGACTGTTGGTGGTGCTGTGGGTAGGGTTCCATGTGAAGGTTAGGGCCAGACCAAGTTTTCAGTGGCCACTCTTTTCGTTTGTTCCCCAGTCTCGACCGTTCGGACTTTGGGGACCCCATTTAGCAATCCGGGAAAACGGCAGCTTCGGGGTGGTAGATTCAAGGTTTGTGGTAAAAGGCAAACCCGTAGGCTGAATGTTGGTAGTGTTATGTGTAGGGTTCCATGTGAGGGTTAATGCCAGCCCAAGTTTTCAGTGGCCACTCTTTGCGTTTGTTCCCCAATCCCGACCGTTCGGAGTTTGGGGACCCCATTCAGCGATCCGGGAAAACAGCCGCTTCTGGCTGGTAGATTGAAGGTTTGTGGTAAAAGGCAAACCCGTAGGCCGGCTGTTGGTAGTGCTGAGGGTAGGGTTAAATGTGAGGGTTAGGGCCTGCCAAAATTTTCAGTGGCCACTCTTTGTGTTTTTTCCCCAGTCCAGACCGTTCGGAATTTGGGGACCCCATTCAGCGATCCGGGAAAACGGCCGCTTCGAGCTGGTAGATTCAAGGTTTGTGGTAAAAGGCTAACTTGCAGGCCGACTATTGGTGGTGCTGTGGGTAGGGTTCCATGTGAAGGTCAGGGCTAGCCAAAATTTTCAGTGGCCACTCTTTGCGTTTGTTCCCCAGTCCCGACTGTTCGGAGATTGGGGACCCCTTTCAGCGATCCGGAAAAAAAGGGCCGCTTCGCGCTGGTAGATTCAAGGTTTGTGGAAGAACGCAAACCCGCAGGCCGATTGTTGGTGGTGCTGTGGGTAGGGTTCCATGTGAAGGTTAGAGCCAGCCAAAGTTTTCAGTGGCCACTCCTTGCGTTTTTTCCCCAGTCCCGACCGTTAGGACTTTTAACACGCCATTCAGTGATCCGGGAAAACGGCCAGTTGAGGGTGGGAGATTCAAGGTTTGTCGGAAAAGACAAACCCGTAGGCCAACTGTTGATTGTACTGTGGGTAGGGTTTTATGTGAGGGTTAGGGCCAGCCAAAGTTTTCAATGGCCACTCTTTGTGTTTTTTCCCCTGTCCCGACTGTTCGGAGTTTGGGGACCCCATTCAGCGATCCGGGAAAACATCCTCTTCTGGCTGGTATATTCACGGTTTGTGGTAAAAGGAAAACCCGTGGGCCGACTGTTGGTAGTGCTGTCGGTAGGGTTCTATTTGAGGGTTAGAACCAGCCAAAATTTTCAGTAGCCACTCTTTGCGTTTGTTCCCCAATCCCGACCGTTCGGAGTTTGGGGACCCCTTTCAGCAATACGGGAAAACGTCCTCTTCGGGCTAGTAGATTCAAGGTTTGTTGGAAAAGGCAAACCCATAAGACGACTGTTAGTGGTGCTTTGGGTAGATTTCTGTGTGAGGGTTAGGCCAGCCAAAATTTCCAGTGGCCACTCTTGCGTTTGTTCCCCAATCCCGACTCTTCGGAGTTTGGATACCCCATTCAGCGATCCGGGAAAACGGCTACTTTGGGCTGGAAGATTCAAGGTTTGTGGTAAAAGGCAAAGCCGTAGGCCGTCTGTTGTTGGTGCTGTGGGTAGAGTTCCATGTGAGGGTTAGGGCCAGCCAAAGTTTTCAGTGGCCACTCTTTGCATTTGTATGCCAATCCAGAAAGTTCGGACTTTTTGGATTCATTTCTTCGATCCAGGAAAACGGCCGCTTCGGGCTGGTACATTTAAGGTTTTTGGTAAACTGCCAGCCTGCAGGCCAACTGTTCCTGGTGCTGTGGGTAGTGTTCCATGTGAGGGTTAGGGCTTGTTTTCTCTCTTTTAAAAAAAAGAACATACGGGAGAAAGACTTTCCAGCTGACACAGTAACTTAGAGGAATGACATTCCTAACCCTAAATCTAACTCTAACCCTAAAGCTAAAGAATGCTATTACTAACCTTACCTTAGAACCCATCTCTATCCCTGACCCGAAATCTTACACGAATCTTAAACTGCAACTCTACTCCAAAAGCCTAACCCTAACCTAAACCTAATTCAAACTCTATCCCTAAAGAGAAATTTAACCTTTAAGCCATGAATGATGTTCCTAAACCGATCCCGAACCCAGAGCATATTAGGCAAAGTAGTACATCTAATCTGCCGAGCTGGCCGAAACTGCTTCTCTCTCTGTAAACATGGACAGGGAGCATTTCTGATGCTCTGATACTCTCCAGATTTCGTTTCTCGGCTTCACTCTGGAATACCTTCCAACATCACATTGCTTGAAAGAAAAGCTGCAAGAGAGCTAGAAAGCTGTGACACCCTCAAATTTTAAAGTACATGTGAATATTTTTTGCCTTTCTCTTGAGGTTGAGAGATTTGAAACTAGTCTCTATCTCAAACCGGCTTCTTTTCGTTTCTCAAGAGCCCAAAGGTCTTTTGCATTAAGCAGCTGACCTGAACCGATTGCGGTGCATGGGAAAGATCTCCCAGTACAAAACTGGGTCTAGGAATGAGAGCTATCCCCATCCATTTCGATGCCCGGAAAGTTTGGAAATGCTCTTCTGTTTCCAGATTTTGCCTCTCAGCTTCATTTGAATGCTTGTAAACATCAGGTTTCTTGAAATGAAAGTTGGAAGAGAGAGTTATCAGGCTAAGAGACCAGGAAACATCCATGAAATGGGTGTGGAATTCGGTCTTGGGTTTCCCCTTTCCCTGGGTAGATGTTACAATCGATAAACAGTGCCGCTGGGCTCCTGGGTCCACTGCCTTTGCAACATTCCCAAGGCTTGTTTTCTCTCTTTTCTTTAAAAGAGAACATACGGGAGAAAGACTTTCCAGCTGACAAAGTAACTGAGAGGAATGACATTCCTACCCCGAAAACTGACTCTAACCCTAAACCTAACGAATGCTATTCGTATCCTTACCTTAGAACCTATCCCTATCCCTGACCCGAAACCTTACACTAACTCTAGCCGTAAACTGTAACTCTACTCCAAAAGCTTAACTCTAACCTCAACCTAATTGGAACCCTATCCCTAAACAGAAATTTAACCTTTAAGCCATGAATGATGTTCCTAAACCGATCCCGAACCCAGAGCCTATTAGGCAAAGGAGTACATCTAATCTGTCGAACTAGCCGAAACTGTTTCTCTCTCGGTAAGCAGGGACAGGGAGCATTTCTGATGCTCTGATACTCTCCAGATTTCGTTTCTCGGCTTCACTCTGGAATACCTTCCAACATCATGTTGCTTGAAAGAAAAGCTGCAAGAGAGCTAGAAAGCTGTGACACCCTCAAATTTTAAAGCAGATGTGAATATTGTTTCGCCTTTTCCTTGACGTGGAGAGATGTGAAACCAGTCCCATTCTCAAACCGGCTTCCTTTCGTTTCTCAAGAGCCCAAAGGTCTTTTGCATTAAGCAGCTGAGCTGAACCGATTGCGGTGCATGGAAAAGATCTCCCAGTACAAAACTGGGTCTAGGAATGAGAGCTATCCCCATCCATTTCGATGCCCGGAAAGTTTGGAAATGCTCTTCTGTTTCCAGATTTTGACTCTCAGCTTCATTTGAATGGTTGTAAACATCAGGTTTCTTGACATGAAAGTTGGAAGAGAGAGTTATCAGGCTAAAAGACCAGGAAACATCCATGAAATGGGTGTGGAATTCGGTCTTGGGTTTCCCCTTTCCCTGGGTAGATGTTAAAATCGATACTTATTGCCTCTGGGCTCTTGGTTCCACTGCCTTTGCAACATTCCTAGGCTTGTTTTCTCTCTTTTAAAGAAAGAGAATATACGGGAGAAAGACTTTCCAGATGACATAGTAATTGAGAGGAATGACATTCCTAACCCTAAATCTAACTCTAACCCTAAACATAACGAATGCTATTCCTATCCTTACCTTAGAACCTATCTCTATCCCTGACCCGAAACCTTACACTAAGTCTAACCCTAAACTGTAACTCTAAATCAAAAGCCTAACTCTAACCTAAACCTAATTCGAACCCTATCCCTAAACAAAAATTTGACCTTTAAGCCATGAATGATATTACTAAACCGATCCCTAACCCAGAGCATATTAGGCAAAGGAGTCCATCTAATCTGCCGAACTGGCCGAAACTGCTTCTCTCTCTGTAAAGAGGGACAGGGAGCATTTCTAATGCTCTGATACTCTCCAGATTTCGTTTCGCGGCTTCACTCTGGAATACCTTCCAACATCACGTTGCTTGAAAGAAAAGCTGCAAGAGAGCTAGAAAGCTGTGACACCCTCAAATTTTAAAGCAGATGTGAATATTGTTTCGCCTTTCCCTTGACGTGGGGAGATGTGAAACGAGTCTCTTATCTCAAACCGGCTTCCTTTTGTTTCTCAAGAGCCCAAAGGTCTTTTGCATTAAGCAGCTGACCTGAACCGATTGCGGTGCATGGAAAAGATCTCCCAGTACAAAACTGGGTCTAGGAATGAGAGAAGTTCACTACCCTTGTTTAAATTTCTAGCAGGTAAAAAATAGCATTGATTAAGATTCTCTAAAGCATATACTTATTCTCGTCTATCCCTACTCAGGAAGCAGTTCCAAGTAGAGTTTTTCCTACTTACTTCAAGTAGCTTTATCGAATAACAGACTCAGCCAAGTTGGAAGGGACCTTTGAGGTCATCAATTTCAACCCTTAATCCAATCCATAATTGCTGTTGTTACAAGACCATGGCACTGAATGCCACATCCCGTCTTTTTTTTTTTTTTTAATGTACAGGGATGGAAAATCCACCACATCCCTTGGCTGCCCATTCCACCCTGGAAGATGGTACATTCAGGGTTTGTCGTAAAACGCAAATCCGTAGGCTGACAGTTGGTGGTGCTGTGGGTAGGGTTCCATGTGAGGGTTAGTGCAGCCAAAGTTTTCAGTCGCCATTCTTTGCATTTGTTTGCCAGTCCTAACCATTCGTACTTTTGGACCCCATTCAGCGATCCGGGAAAAAGGCCACTTCGGGCTGGTAGACTCAAGGTTTGTGGCAAAACGCAAAAGCGTAGGCCGACTGTTGGTGTTACTGTGGGAAGGTTTCCGTATGAGGATTAGGGCCAGCCAAAGTTTTCAGTGGCCACTCTTTGCTTTTGTATGCCAGTCCCAACCATTCGGACTTTTGGGACCCCATTCAGCTATCTGGGAAAACGGCCGCTTCAGACTAGTAGATGCAAGAGTTGTGGTAAAACGCAAACCCGTAGGCCGACTGTTGGTGGTGTTATTTGTGGGGTTCCATGTGAGCGTTAGGGCCAGCCAAAGTTTTCAGTGGCCACTCTTTGCGTTTGTTTGCCAGTCCCGACCGTTCCAACTTTTGGGACCCCATTCAGCGATCCGGGAAAATGGCCGCTTCGGGCTGGTAGATTCAAGGTTTGTGGCAAAACGCAAAAGCGTAGGCCGACCGTTGGTGGTGGTGTGGATGGGGTTCCATGTGAGGGTTAGGGCCAGCCAAAGTTTTCAGTGGCCACTCTTTGCGTTTGTTTGCCAGTCCCGACCGTTCCAACTTTTGGGACCCCATTCAGTGATCCGGGAAAATGGCCGCTTCGGGCTGGTAGTTTCAAGGTTTGTGGTAAAACGCAAACCCGTAGGCCGACCGTTGGTGGTGCTGTGGGTGGGGTTCCATATTAGGGTTAGGGCCAGCCAAAGTTTTCAGTGGCCACTCTTTGCTTTTGTTTGCCAGTCCCGACCCTTCGGACTTTTGGGACCCCATTCAGCGATCCAGGAAAACGGCCGCCTCGGGCTGGTAGATTCAAGGTTTGTGGTAAAACAGAAATCTGTTTGCGGATTGTTGTTAGTGCTGTGGGTAGGGTTCCATGTGAGGGTAAGAGCCAGCCAAAGTTTTCAGTCGCCACTCTTTGCGTTTTTTTGCCAGTCCCGACCGTTCGGACTTTTGGGACACCATTCAGCCATCTGTGAAAGCGGCCTCTTCGGCCTGGTAGATTCAAGGTTTTTGGTAAAACACAAACCCGTAGGCTGACTGTTGGTGGTGCTGTGGGTAGGGTTCCATGTGAGGGTTAGGACCAGCCAAAGTTTTCAGTGGCCACTCTTTGCGTTTGTTTGCCAGTCCTGACCGTTCGGACTTTTCGGACCAAATTCAGCAATCTGGGAAAACGGCCACTTTGGGCTGGAAGATTCAAGGTTTGTAGTAAAACGCAAACCCGTAGGCCGACTCTTGGTTGTGCTGTGGATGTAGTACCATGAGAGGGTTAGGGCCAGCCAAAGTTTTCAGTGGCCACTCTTTGTGTTTGTTTGCCAGTCCCGACCGTTCGGACTTTAGTGAACCCATTCAGCTATTAGGGAAAATGGCTGGTTCGGGCTGGTAGTTTCAAGGTTTGTTGTAAAACGCAAACCCGTAGGCTGACTGTTCGTGGTCCTGTGGGTAGGGTTCCATGTAAGGGTTAGGACCAGCCAAAGTTTTCAGTGGCCACTCTTTGCATTTGCTTGTCAGTCCCGACCGTTCGAACTTTTGGGACCCCATTCAGCTATTAGGGAAAACGGCCAGTTCGGGCTGGTAGACTCAAGGTTTGTGGTAAAACGCAAACCCGTAGGCTGACTGTTGGTGGTGCTGTGGGTAGGGTTCCATGTGAGGGTTAGGACCAGCCAAAGTTTTCAGTGGCCACTCTTTGCATTTGTTTACCAGCCCGGACCGTTCGGACTTTTGGACCTCTTACAGCGATCCGGGAAAACGGCCGCATCGGGCTGGTAGATTCAAGATTTGTTTTGAAACGCAAACCCGTAGGGTGACTGTTGGTAGTGCTGTGGTTAGGGTTCCATGTGAGGGTTAGGGCCAGCCAAAGTTTTCAGTGGCCACTCTTTGCGTTTGTTTTCCAGTTCCGACCGTTCGGACTTTTGGGACCCCATTCAGTGATTATGGAAAACGGCCGCTTTGGGCTGGTAGGTTCAAGGTTTGTCGCAAAACGCAAACGCGTAGGCCGACAGTTGGTAGTGCTGTGGGTAGGGTTCCATGTGAGGGTTAGGGCCAGCCAAAGTTTTCAGTGGCCACTCTTTGCGTTTGTTTGCCAGTCCTGACCGTTCGGACTTTTAAGACCCCATTCAGCGATCCGGGATAATGGCCGCTTCGGGCTGGAAGACTAGATATGTGGCAAAACGCAAAAGCGTAGGCCGACCGTTGGTGGTGGTGTGGGTGGGGTTCCATGTGAGGGTTTGGGCCAGCCGAGGTTTTCAGTGGCCACTCTTTGCGTTTGTTCCCCAATCCCGACCGTTCAGAGTTTGGGGACCCCATTCAGCGATCCGGGAAAACAGCCTCTTCTGGCTGGTAGATTGAAGGTTTGTGGTAAAAGGCAAACCCGTAGTCCGGCTGTTGGTAGTGCTGAGGGTAGGGTTTTATGTGAGGGTTAGGGCTAGCCAAAATTTTCAGTGGCCACTCTTTGAGTTTGTTCCCCAGTCCCGACCGTTCGGAATTTTAAGACCCCATTCAGCGATCCGGGAAAACCTCCGCTTCGGGCTGGTAGATTCAAGGTTTGTGCGAAAAGGCAAACCTGTAGGCTGACTGTTGGTGGTTCTGTGGGTAGGGTTCCATGTGAGGGTTAGGGCCAGCCAAAGTTTTCAGAGGCCACTCTTTGTGTTTGTTTCCCAGTCCCAACCGTTCGGACATTGGGGACCCCAATTCAGCGATACGGGAAAACGGCCGCTTCGGGCTGGTAGATTCAAAATTTTTGGTAAAAGGAAAACCTGTAGGCTGACTGTTGGTGGTGCTGTGGGTAGGGTTTTATGTGAGGGTTAGGGCCAGCCAAAGTTTTCAGTGGCCACTCTTTGCGTTTGTTCCCCAGTCCCGACCGTTCGGACTTTTGGGAACCCATTCAGCGATCCTGGAAAACGGCCGTTTCGGGCTTGTCAATTCAAGGTTTCTGGGAAAAGGCAAACCCGTAGGCGGACTGTTGGAGGTGCTGTGCGTAGGGTTCCATGTGAGGGTTCGGGCCAGCCAAAGTTTCCAGTGGCCACTCTTTGCATTTGTTCCCCAATCAAGACCGTTGGGACTTTTGGGACCCCATTCAGCGATCCGGGAAAACATCCGCTTCTGGCTGGTAGATTCAAGGTTTGTGGAAGAACGCAAACCCGCAGGCTGACTGTTGGTGGTCCTATGGGTAGGGTTCCATGTGAAGGTTAGGGCCAGCCAAAGTTTTCAGTGGCCACTCCTTGTGTTTTTTCCCCAGGCCCGACTGTTAGAACTTTTAAGACCCCATTCAGCGATCTGGGAAAATGGCAGCTTCAGGCTGGTAGATTTAAGGTTTCTGAAAAAACGCAAGTCCGCATACCGACCTTTAGTGGTGCTGTGGGTAGGTTTCTATGTGAGGGTTTGGGCAGCCAAAGTTTTGAGTGGCCATTTTTTTTGTTTTTTCCCCTGTCCGACCGTTCGGACTTTTGGGACCCCATTCAGCGATCCTGAAAAATAGCCGCTTCGGGCTGGTAGATTCAAGGTTTGTGGTAAAAGGCTAACTTGAAGGCCGACTATTGGTGGTGCTGTGGGTAGGGTTCCATGTGAAGGTCAGGGCTAGCCAAAGTTTTCAGTGGCCACTCTTTGCGTTTGTTCCCCAGACCCGACCTTTCGAAGATTGGGGACCCCTTTCAGCGATCCGGGAAAACGGCCGCTTCGGGCTGGTAGATTCAAGGTTTGTGGTAAAATGCAAACCCGTAGGCCGACTGTTGGTGGTTCTGTGTGTAGGGTTCCATGTGAGGGTTAGGGCCAGCCAAAGTTTTCAGTGGCCACTCTTTGCGTTTGTTTCCCAGTCCCGACCGTTCGGACACTGGGGACCCCATTCAGCGATCCGGGAAAACGGCCGCTTCAGACTGGTAGATTCAAGGTTTTTGGTAAAAAGAAAACCTGTAGGCTGACTTTTGGTGGTGCTGTGGGTAGGGTTTTATGTGAGGGTTAGGGCCAGCCAAAGTTTTCAGTGGCCACTCTTTGTGTTTTTTCCCCAGTCCCGACCGTTCGGACTTTTAGAACCCCATTCAGCGATCCGGGAAAGCGGCCGCTTCAGGCTTGTCGATTCAAGGTTTTTGGGAAAAGGCAAACCCGTAGGCCGACTGTTGGTGGTTCTGTGGGTAGGGTTCCATGTGAGGGTTAGCGCCAGCCCAAGTTTTCAGTGGCCACTCTTTGCATTTGTTCCCCTGTCCCAGCCGTTGGGACTTTTGGGACCCCATTCAGCGATCCGGGAAAACGTCTGCTTCGGGCTGGTAGATTCAAGGTTTGTGGAAGAACGCAAACCCGCAGGCCGACTGTTGGTGGTGCTGTGGGTAGGGTTCCATGTGAAGGTTAGAGCCAGCCAAAGTTTTCAGTGGCCACTCCTTGCGTTTTTCCCCAGTCCCGACAGTTAGGACTTTTAAGACCCCATTTAGTGATCCGGGAAAACGGCCAGTTGAGGGTGGGAGATTCAAGGTTTGTGGTAAAAGACAAACCCGTAGGCCAAGTGTTGGTAGTACTGTGGGTAGGGTTTTATGTGAGGGTTAGGGCCAGCCAAAGTTTTCAGTGGCCACTCTTTGCGTTTGTTCCCCAGTCCCGACCGTTCGGAGTTTGGGGACCCCTTTCAGCGATCAGGGAAAACGTCCTCTTCGGGCTAGTAGATTCAAGGTTTGTGGTAAAAGGCAAACCCGTAGGCCGACTGTTGGTGGTGCTGTGGGTAGAGTTTTATGTGAGGGTTAGTGCCAGCCAAAGTTTTCAGTGGCCACTCTTTGCGTTTTTTCCCCAGTCCAGACCGTTCAGAATTTAGGGACCCCATTCAGCGATCCGGGAAAGCGGCCGCTTCGGGCTTGTCGATTCAAGTTTTGTGGGAAAACGCAAACCCGTAGGCGGACTGTTGGTGGTGCTGTGCGTAGTGTTCCATGTGAGGGTTA
Organism: Archilochus colubris; assembly: GCA_023079485.1. Classification (NCBI taxonomy): domain Eukaryota; kingdom Metazoa; phylum Chordata; class Aves; order Apodiformes; family Trochilidae; genus Archilochus; species Archilochus colubris. The sequence continues at coordinate 55,795,629 of CM041085.1, forward strand.
GGGCAGCCAGAGTTTTCAGTGGCCACTCTTTGCATTTGTTCCCCTTTCCCAACCGTTGAGACTTTTTGGACCCCATTCAGCGATGCGGGAAAACATCCGCTTCTGGCTGGTATATTCAAGGTTTGTGGAAGAACGCAAACCCGCAGGCTGACTGTTGGTGGTGCTTTGGGTAGGGTTCCATGTGAAGGTTAGGGCCGGCCAAAGTTTTCAGTGGCCACTCTTTGTGTTTTTTCCCCTGTCCCGACCGTTCGGACTTTTGGGACCCCATTCAGCGATCCGGGAAAATGGCAGCTTCGGGCTGGTAGATTTAAGGTTTGTAGAAAAACGCAAATTTGCAGGCCGACTGTTAGTGGTCCTCTGGGTAGTGTTCCATGTGAGGGTTAGGGCCAGCCAAAGTTTTCATTGGCCACTCTTTGTGTTTTTTCCCCTGTCCCGACTATCCGGACTTTTGGGACCCCATTCAGCGATCCTGGAAAATGGCCTCTTCGGGCTGGTGGATTCAAGGTTTGTGGTAAAAGGCTAACTAGCAGGCCGACTATTGGTGGTGCTGTGGGTAGGGTTCCATGTGAAGGTTAGGGCTAGCCAAAGTTTTCAGTGACCACTCTTTGCGTTTGTTCCCCAGTCCCGACCGTTCGGACTTTTAAGACCCCATTCAGCGGTCCGGGAACACGGCCTCTTCGGGCTGGTAGATTCAAGGTTTGTGGTAAAAGGCAAACCCGTAGGTCGACTGTTGGTGGTGCTGTGGATAGGGTTCCATGTGAGGTTTAGGGCCAGCCAAAGTTTTCAGTGTCCACTCTTTGCGTTTGTTCCCCAGTCTCGACCGTTCGGACTTTGGGGACCCCATTTAGCAATCCGGGAAAATGGCAGCTTCGGGCTGGTAGATTCAAGGTTTGTGGTAAAAGGCAAACCCGTAGGCTGAATATTGGTAGTGCTGTGGGTAGGGTTCCCTGTGAGGGTTAGGGCCAGCCCAAGTTTTCAGTGGCCACTCTTTGCGTTTGTTCCCGAATCCCGACCGTTCAGAGTTTGGGGACCCCATTCACCGATCCGTGAAAACAGCCGCTTCTGGCTGGTAGATTGGAGGTTTTTGGTAAAAGGCAAACCCGTAGGCCGACTGTTGGTGGTGCTGTGGGTAGGGTTCCATGTGACTGTAAGGGCCAGCCCAAGTTTTCAGTGGCCACTCTTTGCATTTGTTCCCCTGTCCCAACCGTTGGGACATTTGGGACCCCATTCAGCGATACGGGAAAACAGCCGCTTCTGACTGGTAGATTAAAGGTTTGTGGAAGAACGCAAACCCGCAGGCTGACTGTTGGTGGTGCTGTGGGTAGGGTTCCATGTGAAGGTTAGGGCCAGCCAAAGTTTTCAGTGGCCACTTTTTGTGTTTTTTCCCCTGTCCCGACCGTTCGGACTTTTGGGACCCCATTCAGCGATCCGGGAAAACATCCGCTTCTGGCTGGTAGATTCAAGGTTTGTGGTAAAAGGAAAACGTGTAGGCCGACTGTTGGTACTGCTGTGGGTAGGGTTCTATGTGAGGGTTAGGGCCAGCCAAAATTTCCAGTGGCCACTCTTTGCGTTTGTTCCCCAGTCCCGACCATTCGGACTTTGGGGACCTCATTCAGCGATCCGGGAGAACGGCCGCTTTGGGCTGGTAGATTCAAGGTTTGTGGTAAAAGGCTAAATGACAGGCCGACTGTTAGTGGTGCTGTTAGTAGGTTTCTATGTGAGGGTTAGGGCAGCCAAAGTTTTCAGTTGCCACTCTTTGTGTTTTTTCCCAGTCCCGACTATCTGGGCTTTTGAACCCCATTCAGCGATCCTGGAAAGTGGCCGCTTCGGGCTTTTAAATTCAAGGTTAGTGGTAAAAGGCTAATTAGCAGGCCGACTATTGGTGGTGCTGTGGGTAGGGTTCCATGTGAAGGTTAGGGCTAGCCAAAGTTTTCAGTGGCCACTCTTTGCGTTTGTTCCCCAGTCCCGACCGTTCGGACTTTTAAGACCCCATTAAGCGGTCCGGGAACACGGCCTCTTCGGGAGTTTCGATTCAAGGTTTGCGGTAAAAGGCAAACCCGTAGGTCGACTTGGTATGGTGCTGTGCGTAGGGTTCCATGTGAGGGTTAGGGTCAGCCCAAGTTTTCAGTGGCCACTCTTTGCATTTGTTCCCCTGTTCTGACCGTTGGGACTTTTGGGACCCCATTTAGTGATCCGGGGAAACGGCCAGTTGAGGGTGGGAGATTCAAGGTTTGTGGTAAAAAGCAAACCCATAGGCCGACTGTTAGTGGTGCTGTGGGTAGGGTTCCATGTGAGGGTTATGGCAGCCAAAGTTTTCAGTGGCCACTCTTTGTGTTTTTTCCGCAGTCCCGACTATCCGGACTTTTGGGACCCCATTCAGCGATCCTGGAAAATGGCAGCTTCGGGCTGGTAGATTCAAGGTTTGTGGGAAAAGACAAACTCGTAGGTCGACTGTTGGTGGTTCTGTGGTCAGGGTTCCATGTGAGGGTAAGTGCCAGCCCAAGTTTTCAGTCGCCACTCTTTGCATTTGTTCCCCTGTCCCGACCGTTCGGACTTTTGGGACCCCATTCAGCGATCCAGGAAAACGCCCGCTTTGGGCTGGTAGATTCAAGGTTTGTGGAAGAACGCAAACCCGCAGGCCGACTGTTGGTGGTGGTGTGGGAAGGGTTCCATGTGAAGGTTAGAGCCAGCCAAAGTTTTCAGTGGCCAGTCCTTGCGTTTTTTCCACAGTCCCGACCGTTAGGACTTTTAAGACCCCATTCAGTGATCCGGGAAAACGGCCGGTTGAGGGTGCGAGATTCAAGGTTTATGGTAAAAGAAAAACCCGTAGGCCAACTGTTGGTAGTACTGTGGGTAGGGTTTTATGTGAGGGTTAGGGCCAGCCAAAGTTTTCAGTGGCCACTCTTTGTGTTTTTTCCCCAGTCCAGACCGTTCGGAATCTGGGGACCCCATTAAGCGATCCGGGAAAACCGCCGCTTCGGTCTGGTAGATTCAAGGTTTGTGGTAAAAGGCAAACCCGTAGGTCGACTGGGTTTGGTGCTGTGGGTAGGGTTCCATGTGAGGGTTAGGCCAGCGAAAGTTTTCAGTGGCCACTCTTTGTGTTTTTTCCCCTGTCCCGACCGTTCGGACTTTAGGGACCCCATTCAGCGATCTGGGAACACGGTCTCTTCGGGCTGGTAGATTCAAGGTTTTTAGTAAAAGGCAAACCCGTAGGTAGACTGTTGGTGGTGCTGTGGGTAGGGTTCCATGTGAGGGTTAGGGCCAGCCAAAGTTTTCAGTGGCAACTCTTTGCTTTTGTTCCCCTCTCCCGACCATTCGGACTTTTGGGACCCCTTTCAGCGATCCGGAAAAACGTCCGCTTCGGGCTGGTAGATTTAAGGTTTGTAGTAAAAAGCAAACCCATAGGCCGACTGTTAGTGGTGCTGTGGGTAGGTTTCTGTGTGAGGGTTAGGGCAGCCAAAGTTTTCAGTGGCCACTCTTTGTGTTTTTTCCCCAGTCTAGACCGTTCGGAGTTTGGGGACCCCTTTCAACGATCCGGGAAAACGTCGTCTTCAGGCTGGTAGATTCAAGGTTTGTGGTAAAAGGCAAACCCGTAGGCCGAATGTTGGTGATGCTGTGGGTAGGGTTCCATGTGAGGGTTCGGGCCACCTAAAATTTTCAGTGGCCACTCTTTGTGTTTTTTCCCCAGTCCCGACCGTTCAGACTTTTGGGACCCCATTCAGCGATCGGGGAAAATGGCAGCTTAGGGTTGGTAGATTCAATGTTTGTGGAAAAACGCAAACCCGCAGCCCGACTGTTAGTGGTGCTGTGGGTAGGTTTCTATGTGAGGGTTAGGGCAGCCAGAGTTTTTAGATGCCACTCTTTGTGTTTTTTCCACAGTCCCGACTATCCGGACTTTCGGGTCCCCATTCAGCGATCCTGGAAAACGGCAGGTTCAGGGTGGTACATTGAAGGTTTGTGGTAAAAAGCTAACCCCTAGGCCGACTGTTGGTGGTGCTGTGGGTAGTGTTCCATGTGAGGGTTAGGGACAGCCAAAGTTTTCAGTGGCCACTCTTTACGTTTGTTCCCCAGTCCCAACCGTTCGGACTTTTGGGACCCCATTCAGCGATCCGGGAAAAAGGGGCGCTTCGGGCTGGTAGATTCAAGGTTTGTGGTAAAAGGAAAACATGTAGGCCGACTATTAGTGGTTCTGTGGGTAGGGTTCCATGTGAGGGTTAGGGCCAGCCCAAGTTTTCAGTGGCCACTCTTTGTGTTTGTTCCCCAATCCCGACCGTTCGGAGTTTGGGGATCCCTCTCAGCAATCCGGGAAAACGGCCGCTTCGGGCTGGTTGATTCAAGGTTTGTGGTAAAAGGCTAACTTGCAGGCTGACTATTGGTGGTGCTGTGGGTAGGGTTTCATGTGAAGGTTAGGGCTAGCCATAATTTTCAGTGGCCACTCTTTGAGTTTTTTCCCCAGTCCCGACCGTTCGGACTTTTGGGAGCCCATTCAGCGATCGGGGAAAATGGCAGCTTCGGGCTGGTTGATTCAAGGTTTGTGGAAAAACGCAAACCCGCAGGCCGACTGTTAGTGGTGCTGTGGGTAGGTTTCTATAAGAGGGTTACGGCTGCCAGAGTTTTTAGATGCCACTCTTTGTGTTTTTTCCACAGTCCCGACTATCCGGACTTTCGGGACCTCATTCAGCGATCCTGGAAAACGGCCGGTTCAGGGTTCGTACACTGAAGGTTTGTGGTGGAAGGAAAACCTGTAGGCTGACTGTTGGTGGTTCTGTGGGTAGGGTTCCATGTGAGGGTTAGGGCCAGCCAAAGTTTTCAGTGGCCACTCTTTGCGTTTGTTCCCCAATCCCGACTGTTCGGAGTTTGGATACCCCATTCAGCGATCCGGGAAAACGGCTTCTTCGGGCTGGAAGATTCAAGGTTTGTGGTAAAAGGCAAAGCCGTAGGCCGTCTGTTGTTGGTGCTGTGGGTAGAGTTCCATGTGAGGGTTAGGGCCAGCCAAAGTTTTCAGTGGCCACTCTTTGCATTTGTATGCCAATCCAGAAAGTTCGGACTTTTTGGATTCATTTCTGTGATCCAGGAAAATGGCCGCTTCGGGCTGGTACATTTAAGGTTTTTGGTAAACTGCCAGCCTGCAGGCCAACTGTTCCTAGTGCTGTGGGTAGTGTTCCATGTGAGGGTTAGGGCTTGTTTTCTCTCTTTTAAAGAAAAAGAACATACGGGAGAAAGACTTTCCAGCTGACACAGTAACTTAGAGGAATGACATTCCTAACCCTAAATCTAACTCTAACCCTAAAGCTAAAGAATGCTATTACTAACCTTACCTTAGAACCCATCTCTATCCCTGACCCGAAATCTTACACGAATCTTAAACTGCAACTCTACTCCAAAAGCCTAACCCTAACCTAAACCTAATTCAAACTCTATCCCTAAAGAGAAATTTAACCTTTAAGCCATGAATGATGTTCCTAAACCGATCCCGAACCCAGAGCATATTAGGCAAAGTAGTACATCTAATCTGCCGAGCTGGCCGAAACTGCTTCTCTCTCTGTAAACATGGACAGGGAGCATTTCTGATGCTCTGATACTCTCCAGATTTCGTTTCTCGGCTTCACTCTGGAATACCTTCCAACATCACATTGCTTGAAAGAAAAGCTACAAGAGAGGTAGAAAGCTGTGACACCCTCAAATTTTAAAGCAGATGTGAATGTTGTTTCGCCTTTCCCTTGACGCGGGGAGATGTGAAACGAGTCACTTATCTCAAACCGGCTTCCTTTCTTTTCTCAAGAGCCCAAAGGTCTTTTGCATTAAGCAGCTGAGCTGAACCGATTGCGGTGCATGGAAAAGATCTCCCAGTAAAAAACTGGGTCTAGGAATGAGAGCTATCCCCATCTATTTCGATGCCCGGAAAGTTTGGAAATGCTCTTCTGTTTCCAGATTTTGCCTCTCCCCTTCATTTGAATGGTTGTAAACATCAGGTTTCTTGAAATGAAAGTTGGAATAGAGAGTTATCAGGCTAAAAGACCAGGAAATGAATGTGGAATTCGGTCTTGGGTTTCGCCTTTCCCTGGGTAGATGTTAAAATCGATACTTATTGCCTCTGGGCTCTTGGTTCCACTGCCTTTGCAACATTCCTAGGCTTGTTTTCTCTCTTTTAAAGAAAGAGAATATACGGGAGAAAGACTTTCCAGCAGACACAGTAACTGAGAGGAATGACATTCCTAACCCTAAATCTAACTCTAACCCTAAACCTAACGACTGCTATTCCTATCCTTACGTTAGAACCTATCTCTATCCCAGATCCGAAATCTTACACGAACCTTAAAAAGTAACTTTAATCCAAAAGCCTAACTCGAACCTAAACCTAATTCGAACCCTATCTCTAAACAGAAATTTAACCTTTAAGCCGTGAATGATGTTCCTAAACCGATGCCGAACCCAGAGCATATTAGGCAAACGAGTACATCTAATCTGCCGTACTGGCCGAAACTGCTTCTCTCTCTGTTAACAAGGACAGGGAGCATATCTGATGCTCTGATACTCTCCAGATTTCGTTTCTCGGCTTCACTCTGGAATACCTTCCGACATCACATTGCTTGAAAGAAAAGCTGCAAGAGAGGTAGAAAGCTGTGACACCCTCAAATTTTAAAGCAGATGTGAATATTGTTTCGCCTTTCCCTTGACGTGGGGAGATGTGAAACGAGTGTCTTATCTCAAACCGGCTTCCTTTCATTTCTCAAGAGCCCAAAGGTCTTTTGCATTAAGCAGCTGACCTGAACCGATTGCGGTGCATGGAAAAGATCTCCCAGTAAAAAACTGGGTCTAGGAATGAGAGCTATCCCCATCCATTTCGATGCCCGGAAAGTTTGGAAATGCTCTTCTGTTTCCAGATTTTGCCTCTCAGCTTCATTTGAATGGTTGTAAACATCAGGTTTCTTGAAATGAAAGTTGGAATAGAGAGTTATCAGGCTAAAAGACCACGAAATGGATGTGGAATTCGGTCTTGGGTTTCGCCTTTCCCTGGGTAGATGTTACAATCGATAAACAGTGCCTCTTAGCTCCTGGTTCCACTGCTTTTGCAACATTCCTAAGGCTTGTTTTCTCTCTTTTAAAGAAAGAGAACATACGGGAGAAAGACTTTCCAGCTGACAAAGTAACTGAGAGGAATGACATTCCTAACCCTAAATCTAACTCTAACCCTAAACATAACGAATGCTATTCCTATCTTTACCTTAGAACCTATCCCTGACGCGAAACCTTACACTAACTCTAGCCCTAAACTGTAACTCTACTCCAAAAGCTTAACACTAACCTCAACCTTATTCGAACCCTATCCCTAAACAGAAATTTAACCTTTAAGCCGTGAATGATGTTCATAAACCGATCCCGAACCCAGAGCCTATTAGGCAAAGGAGTACATCTAATCTGCCGAGCTGGCCGAAACTGCTTCTCTCTCTGTAAACATGGACAGGGAGCATATCTGATGCTCTGATACTCTCCAGATTTCGTTTCTCGGCTTCACTCTGGAATACCTTCCAACATCACATTGCTTGAAAGAAAAGCTGCAAGAGAGGTAGAAAGCTGTGACACCCTCAAATTTTAAAGCAGATGTGAATGTTGTTTCGCCTTTCCCTTGACGCGGGGAGATGTGAAACGAGTCACTTATCTCAAACCGGCTTCCTTTCATTTCTCAAGAGCCCAAAGGTCTTTTGCATTAAGCAGCTGAGCTGAACCGATTGCGGTGCATGGAAAAGATCTCCCAGTAAAAAACTGGGTCTAGGAATGAGAGCTATCCCCATCCATTTCGATGCCCGGAAAGTTTGGAAATGCTCTTCTGTTTCCAGATTTTGCCTCTCAGCTTCATTTGAATGGTTGTAAACATCAGGTTTCTTGAAATGAAAGTTGGAAGAGAGAGTTATCAGGCTAAAAGACCACGAAATGGATGTGGAATTCGGTCTTGGGTTTCGCCTTTTCCTGGGTAGATGTTAAAATCGATACTTATTGCCTCTGGGCTCTTGGTTCCACTGCCTTTGCAACATTCCTAGGCTTGTTTTCTCTCTTTTAAAGGAAGAGAATATACGGGAGAAAGACTTTCCAGCAGACACAGTAACTGAGAGGAATGACATTCCTAACCCTAAATCTAACTCTAACCCTAAACCTAACGACTGCTATTCCTATCCTTACGTTAGAACCTATCTCTATCCCAAATCCGAAACCTTACACGAACCTTAAAAAGTAACTTTAATGCAAAAGCCTAACTCTAACCTAAACCTAATTCGAACCCTATCCCTAAACAGAAATTTAACCTATAAGCCGAGAATGATGTTCCTAAACCGATGCCGAACCCAGAGCATATTAGGCAAAGGAGTACATCTAATCTGCCGTACTGGCCGAAACTGCTTCTCTCTCTGTTAACAAGGACAGGGAGCATTTCTGATGCTCTGATACTCTCCAGATTTCGTTTCTCGGCTTCACTCTGGAATACCTTCCAACATCACATTGCTTGAAAGAAAAGCTGCAAGAGAGCTAGAAAGCTGTGACACCCTCAAATTTTAAAGCAGATGTGAATATTGTTTCGCCTTTCCCTTGAGGTGGGGAGATGTGAAACGTGTCCCTTTTTTAAACCGGCTTCCTTTCATTTCTCAAGAGCCCAAAGGTCTTTTGCATTAAGCAGCTGAGCTGAACCGATTGCAGTGCATGGAAAAGATCTCCCAGTAAAAAACTGGGTCTAGGAATGAGAGCTATCCCCATCCATTTCGATGCCCGGAAAGTTTGGAAATGCTCTTCTGTTTCCAGATTTTGCCTCTCAGCTTCATTTGAATGGTTGTAAACATCAGGTTTCTTGAAATGAAAGTTGGAAGAGAGAGTTATCAGGCTAAAAGACCACGAAATGGATGTGGAATTCGGTCTTGGGTTTCGCCTTTCCCTGGGTAGATGTTAAAATCGATAAACAGTGCCTCTTAGCTCCTGGTTCCACTGCTTTTGCAACATTCCTAAGGCTTGTTTTCTCTCTTTTAGAGAAAGAGAACATACGGGAGAAAGACTTTCCAGCTGACACAGTAACTAAGAGGAATGACATTCCTAACCCTAAATCTAACTCTAACCCTAAACCTAACGACTGCTATTCCTATCCTTACGTTAGAACCTATATCTATCCCAGATCCGAAATCTTACACGATCCTTAAAATGTAACTTTAATCCAAAAGCCTAACTCTAACCTAAACCTAATTCGAACCCTATCCCTAAACAGAAATTTAACCTTTAAGCCGTGAATGATGTTCCTAAACCGATGCCGAACCCAGAGCATATTAGGCAAACGAGTACATCTAATCTGCCGTACTGGCCGAAACTGCTTCTCTCTCTCTTAACAAGGACAGGGAGCATTTCTGATGCTCCGATACTCTCCAGATTTCGTTTCTCGGCTTCACTCTGGAATACCTTCCAACATCACATTGCTTGAAAGAAAAGCTGCAAGAGAGCTAGAAAGCTGTGACACCCTCAAATTTTAAAGCAGATGTGAATATTGTTTCGCCTTTCCCTTGACGTGGGGAGATGTGAAACGAGTCTCTTATCTCAAACCGGCTTCCTTTCTTTTCTCAAGAGCCCAAAGGTCTTTTGCATTAAGCAGCTGAGCTGAACCGATTGCGGTGCATGGAAAAGATCTCCCAGTACAAAATTGGTCTAGGAATGAGAGCTATCCCCATCTATTTCGATGCCCGGAAAGTTTGGAAATGCTCTTCTGTTTCCAGATTTTGCCTCTCAGCTTCATTTGAATGGTTGTAAACATCAGGTTTCTTGAAATGAAAGTTGGAAGAGAGAGTTATCAGGCTAAAAGACCAGGAAACATCCATGAAATGGGTGTGGAATTCGGTCTTGGGTTTCCCCTTTCCCTGGGTAGATGTTACAATCGATAAACAGTGCCGCTGGGCTCCTGGTTCCACTGCCTTTGAAACATTCCCAAGGCTTGTTTTCTCTCTTTGTGGTAAAAGGCAAACCCGTAGGCTGACTGTTGGTAGTGCTGTGCGTAGGGTTCCATGTGAGGGTTAGGGCCAGCCAAAGTTTCCAGTGGCCACTCTTTGCGTTTGTTCCCCAGTCCCAACCGTTCGGAGTTTGGGGACCCCTTTCAGCAATCCGGGAAAACGTCCTCTTCGGGCTAGTAGATTCAAGGTTTGTGGTAAAAGGCAAACCCGTAGGCCGACTGTTGGTGGTGTTGTAGGTAGGGTTCCATGTGAGAGTTGGGGCCAGCTGAAATTTTCAGTGGCCAGTCTTTCTGTTTTTTCCCCAGTCCAGACTATCCGGACTTTTGGGACCCCATTCAGCGATCCTGGAAAATGGCCTCTTCGGGCTGGTAGATTCAAGGTTTTTGGTAAAAGGAAAACCTGTAGGCTGACTGTTGGTGGTGCTGTGGGTAGCGTTCCATGTGAAGGTCAGGGCTAGCCAAATTTTTCAGTGGCCACTCTCTGTGTTTTTTCCCCAGTCCCGACCGTTCGGACTTTTGGGACCAATCAGAAATCCGGGAAAACAGCCGCTTCGGGCTGGTAGATTCAAGGTTTGTTGGAAAAGGCAAACACATAAGACGACTGTTAGTGGTGCTGTGGGTAGGTTTCTGTGTGAGGATTAGGCCAGCCAAAGTTTCCAGTGGCCACTCTTTGCATTTGTTCCCCAATCAAGACCGTTGGGACTTTTGGGACCCCATTCAGCGATCCGGGAAAACATCCGCTTCTGGCTGGTAGATTCAAGGTTTCTGGAAGAACGCAAACCCGCAGGCCGACTGTTGGTGGTGCTGTGGGTAGGGTTCCATGTGAAGGTTAGGGGAAGCCAAAGTTTTCAGTGGCCACTCCTTGCGTTTTTTCCCCAGTCCCGACCGTTAGGACTTTTAAGACCCCATTTAGTGATTTGGGGAAACGGCCAGTTGAGGGTGAGAGATTCAAGGTTTATGGTAAAAGACAAACCCGTAGGCCAACTGTTGGTAGTATTGTGGGTAGGGTTTTATGTGAGGGTTAGGGGGAGCAAAAGTTTTGACTGGCCACTCTTTTTGTTTTTTCCCCTGTCCCGACCGTTCGGACTTTTGGGACCCCATTCAGCGATCCGGGAAAACGGCCGCTTCGGGCTGGTAGATTCAAGGTTTTTGGTAAAAGGCAAACCTGTAGGCTGACTGTTGGTGGTGCTGTGGGTATGGTTTTATGTGAGGTTTAGGGCTAGCCAAAGTTTTCAGTGGCCTCTCTTTTTGCTTTTTCCCCTGTCCCGACCGTTCGGACTTTTGGGACCCCTTTCAGCGATCCGGGAAAGTGGCAGCTTCGGGCTGGTAGATTCAAGGTTTGTGGTAAAAGGCAAACCCGTAGGCCGACTGTTGGTGATGCTGTGGGTTGGGTTTTATGTGAGGGTTAGGGCCAGCCAAAGTTTTCAGTGACCACTCTTTGCGTTTGTTCCCCAGTCCCGACGGTTTGGAGTTTGGGGACCCCTTTCAGCAATCCTGGAAAACGTCCTCTTCAGGCTGGTACATTCAAGGTTTGTGGTAAAAGGCAAACCCGTAGGCTGAATGTGGGTGGTGTTGTGGGTAGGGTTCCATGTGAGAGTTCGGGCCAGCTAAAATTTTCAGTGGCCACTCTTTCTGTTTTTTCCCCAGTCCAGACTATCCGGACTTTTGGGACCCCATTCAGCGATCCGGGAAAATGGCCGCTTCGGGCTGGTAGATTCAAGGTTTGTGGTAAAAGGCTAACTAGCAGGCCGACTATTGGTGGTGCTGTGGGTAGGGTTCCATGTGAAGGTTAGGGCTAGCCAAAATTTTCAGTGGCCACTCTTTGAGTTTGTTCCCCAGTCCCGACCATTCAGACTTTTAAGACCCCATTCAGCGATCCGGGAAAACCTCCGCTTCGGGCTGGTAGATTCAAGGTTTGTGCGAAAAGGCAAACCTGTAGGCTGACTGTTGGTGGTTCTGTGGGTAGGGTTCCATGTGAGGGTTAGGGCCAGCCAAAGTTTTCAGAGGCCACTCTTTATGTTTGTTTCCCAGTCCCAACCGTTCGGACATTGGGGACCCCATTCAGCGATCCGGGAAAACGGCCTCTTCGGGCTGTTAGATTCAAGGTTTTTGATAAAAGGAAAACCTGTAGGCTGACTGTTGGTGGTGCTGTGGGTAGGGTTCCATGTGAAGGTTAGAGCCAGCCAAAGTTTTCAGTGGCCACTCTTTTCGTTTGTTCCCCAGTCTCGACCGTTCGGACTTTGGGGACTCGATTTAGCAGTCCGGGAAAACGGCCGCTTCGGGCTGGTAGATTCAAGGTTTGTGGTAAAAGGCAAACCCATAGGCCGAATGTTTGTGGTGCTGTGGGTAGGGTTCCATGTGAGGGTTAGGGCCAGCCCAAGTTTTCAGTGGCCACTCTTTGCGTTTGTTTGTCAGTCCCGACCGTTCGGACGTTTGGGACCCCATTCAGCGATCCGGGAAAACGTCCACTTCGGGCTGGTAGATTCAAGGTTTGTGGAAGAACGCAAACCCGCAGGCCGACTGTTGGTGGTGCTGTGGGTAGGGTTCCATGTGAAGGTTAGAGCCAGCCAAAATTTTTCAGTGGCCACTCCTTGCGTTTTTTCCCCAGTCCCGACAGTTAGGACTTTTGAGACCCCATTCAGTGATCTGGGAAAACGGCCAGTTGAGGGTGGGAGATTCTAGGTTTGTGGTAAAAGACAAACCCGTAGGCCAACTGTTGGTAGTACTGTTGTTAGGGTTTTATGTGAGGGTTAGGGCCAGCCAAAGTTTTCAGTGGCCACTCTTTGCGTTTGTTCCCCAGTCCCGACCGTTCGGAGTTTGGGGACCCCTTTCAGCGATCCGGGAAAACGTCCTCTTCGGGCTAGTAGATTCAAGGTTTGTGGTAAAATGAAAACCCGTAGGCCGAATGTTGGTGGTGTTGTGCGTAGGGTTCCATGTGAGAGTTGGGGCCAGCTAAAATTTTCAGTGGCCACTCTTTCTGTTTTTTCCCCAGTCCAGACTATCCGGACTTTTGGGACCCCATTCAGCGATCCTGGAAAATGGCCGCTTCGGGCTGGTAGATTCAAGGTTTGTGGTAAAAGGCAAACTCGTAGGCCGACTGTTGGTGGTTCTGTGGGTAGGGTTCCATGTGAGGGTTAGGGCCAGCCAAAGTTTTCAGTGGCCACTCTTTGTGTTTCTTTCCCAGTCCCAACCCTTCGGACATTGGGGACCCCATTCAGCGATCCGGGAAAACGTCCTCTTCGGGCTAGTAGATTCAAGGTTTGTGGTAAAAGGCAAACCCGCACGCTGGCTGTTGGTGGTGCTGTGGGTAGGGTTCCATGTGAAGGTTAGGGCCGGCCAAAGTTTTCAGTGACCACTCTTTCTGTTTTTTCCGCAGTCCCGGCTATCCGGACTTTTGGGACCCCATTCAGCGATCCTGGAAAATGGCCGCTTCGGGCTGGTAGATTCAAGGTTTGTGGTAAAAGGCTAACTAGAAGGACGACTATTGGTGGTGCTGTGGGTAGGGTTCCATTTGAAGGTTAGGGCTAGCCAAAGTTTTCAGTGACCACCCTTTGCGTTTGTTCCCCAGTCCCGACCGTTCGGACTTTTAAGACCCCATTCAGTGGTCCGGGAACACGGCCTCTTCGGGCTTTTCGATTCAAGGTTTGTGGTAAAAGGAAAACCCGTAGGTCAACTGTTGGTGGTGCTGTGGATAGGGTTCCATGTGAGGTTTAGGGCCAGCCAAAGTTTTCAGTGGCCACTCTTTGCGTTTGTTCCCCAGTCTCGACCGTTCGGACTTTAGGGACCCCATTTAGCAATCCGGGAAAACGGCAGCTTCCGGGTGGTAGATTCAAGGTTTGTGGTAAAAGGCAAACCCGTAGGCTGAATGTTGGTAGTGCTGTGGGTAGGGTTCCATGTGAGGGTTTGGGCCAGCCGAGGTTTTCAGTGGCCACTCTTTGCGTTTGTTCCCCAATCCCGACCGTTCAGAGTTTGGGGACCCCATTCAGCGATCCGGGAAAACAGCCTCTTCTGGCTGGTAGATTGAAGGTTTGTGGTAAAAGGCAAACCCGTAGTCCGGCTGTTGGTAGTGCTGAGGGTAGGGTTTTATGTGAGGGTTAGGGCCTGCCAAAATTTTCAGTGGCCACTCTTTGTGTTTTTTCCCCAGTCCAGACCGTTCGGAATTTGGGGACCCCATTCAGCAATCCGGGAAAACGGCCGCTTTGGACTGGTAGATTCAAGGTTTGTGGTAAAAAGCTAACTTGCAGGCCGACTATTGGTGGTGCTGTGGGTAGGGTTCCATGTGAAGGTCAGGGCTAGCCAAAGTTTTCAGTGGCCACTCTTTGCGTTTGTTCCCCAGTCCCGACCGTTCGGCGATTGGGGACCCCATTCAGCGATCCGGGAAAACGGCCGCTTCGAGCTGGTAGATTCAAGGTTTGTGGTAAAAGGCTAACTTGCAGGCCGACTATTGGTGGTGCTGTGGGTAGGGTTCCATGTTAAGGTCAGGGCTAGCCAAAGTTTTCAGTGGCCACTCTTTGCGTTTGTTCCCCAGTCCCGACTGTTCGGAGATTGGGGACCCCTTTCAGCGATCCGGAAAAAAAGGGCCGCTTCGGGCTGGTAGATTCAAGGTTTGTGGAAGAACGCAAACCCGCAGGCCGACTGTTGGTGGTGCTGTGGGTAGGGTTCCATGTGAGTGTTAGGGCCAGACCAAGTTTTCAGTGGCCACTGAGGCAGTACAATCTCGAACTGTTGGTGCCGAGCAATTGTTGATGGAACGGTTCGACCATGGGCCCTGGGCTAAGCGCAAGGACAGCTCTGCGTAAAGCAACTTTTGTAACTGCAGGGACCAGTACGTTAGAACACTCGAAGGTTAAGGAGTAAGCAAGACGATTAGATTAAGGGACTCGGCATGATTGTTATGTCTTCAAAGAAGCTCAAATGTGTGAAAGACAAGCTTTGTTAGTTAATTGTTGCTAAATGCTTTGTAACCAATCAAGTTAAAACGTGTGTAATGAGATGTAGAAATCACTAATCAGCAATATATATACGTGGCATTAGCTCTTAGATTAGTGTATAAATATCGCCTTCTGATTCAATAAAGTAGGACATTTGTTTGCATCAAACTGGGTCCCTGTTTTGGACTGCAACAAATGGTGAACCCCGACGTAGAACGGGCTAAAGACTGTAAATAAAAATTAAAAAATTGCTAAAGATTATTAAAGAAAAAAGAAGATTGAAGATTATCCGGTCGCAGGTCTCCAAGAACTCGAGAGTGAAGAAAAAGGCTGAAAGGAAGCCGGTAATTGTGGTGCGCACCTTCATCACCTCCTTGCGATTGGCAGGTGAGCTTGGAGAAACTTTTTGTTATGGGTTTAAAAGAAGAACGAGACGTTTATTATACTTTAAAGACTTTACTTAATAAGGATAAAAAAGTTATACCGGGCCATGATCTAAAACTGCTTTTAAAATGGACCCGTGAGCATTTTCCTGACATCAATTCGATCTCTATTTATGAGCCTACATTTTGGGACAAAGTCGGAGTTAAATTATGGGATGCCACTACGCGGGGCAATAATGAAACCGCCAAACTCTTAGCACCTTGGCGAATACTCTTGAAGGTTTAAAAGGAAAAGAGTCTGCTACTCCATCTGCCCCCCCCCCGCTGCTAACCACCGCCGCGGTGTATGCGGACTCGAACTCCGATCCCTTTGACCCAGACCCTATCGATCTTGAATCAGAGCCTGACCTGTATCCTGATGACTATAATGACCCGCGAAGTGTATGGGCGGCGATTAAAGTTGAGGCACAAAAATCAGGGAATATGGACATTGCTTGTTTAATTGAAATCCCCCCAAAGCCGAAACCACGTAGGACAGACAGAGGATCCATGATAGCTGCGCCTGTGTTGTATGCCGGGAAGGGGCGACCTCAATGGACCGCGCTGAATTTCTCTATTGTAAAAGAACTTCGCCGCACTGCAGCAGAAAACGGCTTAAGCTCTCATTATTTTCGAGGCTTGTTTGCAAACATTTGTGAGGGGCATGTACTTACTCCTTATGATTTAAAATCTATTGCTGCTCTTCTTCTCAATCCCGCGCAACAATCATTATGGGAATCGCGCTGGAGAACGGCGGCAGAAAAACTGCTACTGGAGTATGCAGCCGGAGATAACCAACAGCTCCAAGCCCTTACAATTAACCATCTCATGGGTACGGCTGAGTTTGGCAACCCCGCGAGACAGGCTCGAGATGTTCCGAGAAGGGCACTGATAGATAATATGCATATAGCAAAAAGAGCCTTGTTGCAAATCCCTGATGCAAATAAGCCTGAAAAAGCCTTTACAACAATTTCTCAGGGGCCAAAGGAATCTTATATGGATTTTATTTCAAAATTGGAGGATGCCCTAGAAAAACAAGTTGATAATGCCGAAGCCCGAAACATTCTCCTTCTTAAATTAGCCGCTGAAAATGCTAATTCTGATTGCAAAAAGCTTTTGAAAACTTTACCTAATCCTAACCCAACTTTAGTTGAAATGATGGGAGCCTGTAATAGGTTTGGGTCTTCCGAACATAAATACGAAGTTATGGCAGCGGCATTCAAAAATATCCAGCTTACTCCAGCACAGCCTAGATTCTCTGGGTCCGCCCCTATTTGTTACGGTTGCGGGAAAATGGGACATTCGCAAAAGCGGTGTCGAAAAGGTCGGCACTATAATAACCAATACCGTTCTAGATTTGATGTTTATGGAAACCCGATACCTCAGCGGCAGAATGCTTTTCAGGGAAACTGGAGGCAGAGCACGGGTCGGCGCCGCGCCCCGACACCAAATTACATGCCGAACCAACAGACGCGCAACCTTCCGCAACCGCAAGCGCCCGTGGCAATTCCGACCCAAACACCATTCGGGCCACCAGTGGCAGCGCAGGCTTGGACCTTTATTATAATTATACCTCTAAAAATGTATCTAAATCCACTAACAAACTTTTATTGCTTCCCCTGGGCTTGTTTTTTTATAGACCATGGCCTAAAAGTTGCTGAGGAAAGTGAGAACTGCTCCTCGTACAGAGAACACAGAGTCAAAAAAAAAAAAAAAAAAAAGGTGTGTGTGCCTTTGCTGTTTATAGGCTTGGAGTTTTGTCTCTTAACAATTTTATTTGGCTTTTTAGGTTTCAATTTGGCAACCATGGAGGAAACTAGGACTCCACCGTGCTGTGATCTGGGAGGGGTCTGGGGACGCTTTTGGGGGCCCCCCGACCAATTTTTGTCGGATAAGCCTCCTCTACCCCCTTGGTTCTATGCACCAGTGGACATCTGAACTTCCTCATACTAAAAAGTTGTTAAAGTCCTTCCACTGCAGTGTGAAATGTCCTTTTAGTATTGTGTTGTATTGATAACATGTTTTGTTAGTGTTGTAATTCACGTGATCGTTTATATGTCGACTAAGGGATCCCTCGTCTATATGTTGATTGTTGATTGTGCTATTCTGTTGTACTGCTCTTTTTATTGTTAGCCTTTAGGTCATGTTTGTGAAGATTTTAATGGAATGTGTTGTATGAATCTTTCTGAGCACTCGCAATCTATACATGCTGCAATACAATCACTTAAAGAAGGGATCACACATTTGCAATCACAAGATAATTGGGACTGGTTTGATAAACTTTTTTCAGTATGGGGTTTAACAGGATGGTTAAGAAGTTTAGTTAAGACTGTTTGTTATGCTTTATTTGCTTTCTTGCTTTTGCTAACACTGCTACCTTGTATCTTCCAATGTTTTCAACGGATGCTCAATCGTGCCATGAAAAGAATTTACCTTGTTCAGTCAGAAGGGGGAATTGAGGCAGTACAATCTCGAACTGTTGGTGCCGAGCAATTGTTGATGGAACGGTTCGACCATGGGCCCTGGGCTAAGCGCAAGGACAGCTCTGCGTAAAGCAACTTTTGTAACTGCAGGGACCAGTACGTTAGAACACTCGAAGGTTAAGGAGTAAGCAAGACGATTAGATTAAGGGAATCGGCACGATTGTTATGTCTTCAAAGAAGCTCAAATGTGTGAAAGACAAGCTTTGTTAGTTAATTGTTGCTAAATGCTTTGTAACCAATCAAGTTAAAACGTGTGTAACGAGATGTAGAAATCACTAATCAGCAATATGTATACGTGGCATTAGCTCTTAGATTAGTGTATAAATATCGCCTTCTGATTCAATAAAGTAGGACATTTGTTTGCATCAAACTGGGTCCCTGTTTTGGACTGCAACAGCCACTCCTTGCGTTTTTTCCCCAGTCCCGACCGTTAGGACTTTTAAGACCCCATTTAGTGATCCGGGGAAACGGCCAGTTGAGGTTGGGAGATTCAAGGTTTGTGGTAAAAGACAAACCCGTAGGCCAACTGTTGGTAGTATTGTGGGTAGGGTTTTATGTGAGGGTTAGGACGAGCCAAAGTTTTCAGTGGCCACTCTTTTTGTTTTTTCCCCTGTCCCGACCGTTCGGACTTTTGGGACCCCATTCAGCGATCTGGGAAAACGGCTGCTTCGGGCTGGTAGATTCAAGGTTTTTGGTAAAAGGAAAACCTGTAGGCTGACTGTTGGTGGTGCTGTGTGTAGGGTTTTATGTGAGGTTAAGGGCCAGCCTAAGTTTTCAGTGGCCTCTCTTTGTGCTTTTCCCCTGTCCCGACCGTTCAGACTTTTGGGACCCCTTTCAGCGATCCGGGAAAGTGGCAGCTTCGGGCTGGTAGATTCAAGGTTTGTGGTAAAAGGCAAACCCGTAGGCCGACTGTTGGTGATGCTGTGGGTCGGGTTCTATGTGAGGGTTAGGGCCAGCCAAAGTTTTCAGTGACCACTCTTTGCGTTTGTTCCCCAGTCCTGACCGTTCGGAGTTTGGGTACCCCTTTCAGCGATCCGGGAAAACGTCCTCTTCGGGCTGGTAGATTCAAGGTTTGTGGTAAAAGGCAAACCCGTAGGCCGAATGTTGGTGGTGTTGTGAGTAGGGTTCCATGTGAGAGTTCGGGCCAGCTAAAATTTTCAGTGGCCACTCTTTCTGTTTTTTCCCCAGTCCAGACTATCCGGACTTTTGGGACCCCATTCAGCGATCCGGGAAAATGGCCGCTTCGGGCTGGTAGATTCAAGGTTTGTGGTAAAAGACCAACCAGCAGGCCGACTATTGGTGGTGCTGTGGGTAGGGTTCCATGTGAAGGTTAGGGCTAGCCAAAATTTTCAGTGGCCACTCTTTGAGTTTGTATCCCAGTCCCGACCGTTCGGAATTTTAAGACCCCATTCAGCGATTCGGGAAAACCTCCGCTTCGGGCTGGTAGATTCAAGGTTTGTGCGAAAAGGCAAACCTGTAGGCTGACTGTTGGTGGTTCTGTGGGTAGGGTTCCATGTGAGGGTTAGGGCCAGCCAAAGTTTTCAGAGGCTACTCTTTGTGTTTGTTTCCCAATCCCAACCGTTCGGACATTGGGGACCCCAATTCAGCGATACGGGAAAACGGCCGCTTCGGGCTGGTAGATTCAAAATTTTTGGTAAAAGGAAAACCTGTAGGCTGACTGTTGGTGGTGCTGTGGGTAGGGTTTTATGTGAGGGTTAGTGCCAGCCAAAGTTTTCAGTGGCCACTCTTTGCGTTTGTTCCCCAGTCCCGACCGTTCGGACTTTTGGGAACCCATTCAGCGATCCTGGAAAACGGCCGTTTCGGGCTTGTCAATTCAAGGTTTGGGGGAAAAGGCAAACCCGTAGGCGGACTGTTGGAGGTGCTGTGCGTAGGGTTCCATGTGAGGGTTCGGGCCAGCCCAAGTTTTCAGTGGCCACTCTTTGCATTTGTTCCCCTTTCCCAACCGTTGGGAATTTTGGGACCCCATTCAGCGATCCGGGAAAACATCCGCTTCTGGATGGTAGATTCAAGGTTTTTGGAAGAACGCAAACCCGCAGGCTGACTGTTGGTGGTCCTATGGGTAGGGTTCCATGTGAAGGTTAGGGCCAGCCAAAGTTTTCAGTGGCCACTCCTTGCGTTTTTTCCCCAGGCCCGACCGTTAGAACTTTTAAGACCCCATTCAGCGATCGGGGAAAATGGCCACTTCAGGCTGGTAGATTTAAGGTTTGTGAAAAAACGCAAATCCGCTGACCGACCGTTAGTGGTGCTGTGGGTAGGTTTCTATGTGAGGGTTTGGGCAGCCAAAGTTTTGAGTGGCCACTCTTTTTGTTTTTTCCCCTGTCCCGACCGTTCGGACTTTTGGGACCCCATTCAGCGATCCTGGAAAATGGCCGCTTCGGGCTGGTAGATTCAAGGTTTGTGGTAAAATGCTAACTAGCAGGCCGACTATTGGTGGTGCTGTGGGCAGGGTTCCATGTGAAGGTTAGGGCTAGCCAAAGTTTTCAGTGGCCACTCTTTTCATTTGTTACCCAGTCCAGACCGTTCTGAATTTGGGGACCCCAATCAGCGATCCGGGAAAACGGCCGCATTGGACTGGTAGATTTAAGGTTTGTGGTAAAAGGCTAACTTGAAGGCCGACTATTGGTGGTGCTGTGGGTAGGGTTCCATGTAAAGGTTAGGGCTAGCCAATGTTTTCAGTGGCCACTCTTTGCGTTTGTTCCCCAGTCCCGACCGTTCGGACTTTTGGGACCCCATTCAGCGATCCGGGAAAACGGCCGCTTTGGACTGGTAGATTTAAGGTTTGTGGTAAAAGGCTAACTTGAAGGCCGACTATTGGTGGTGCTGTGGGAAGGGTTCCATGTGAAGGTCAGGGCTAGCCAAAGTTTTCAGTGGCCACTCTTTGCGTTTGTTCCCCAGGCCCGACCTTTCGAAGATTGGGGACCCCTTTCAGCGATCTGGGAAAACGGCCGCTTCGGGCTGGTAGATTCAAGGTTTGTGGTAAAATGCAAACCCGTAGGCCGACTGTTGGTGGTTCTGTGGGTAGGGTTCCATGTGAGGGTTAGGCCAGCCAAAGTTTTCAGTGGCCACTCTTTGCGTTTGTTTCCCAGTCCCGACCGTTCGGACACTGGGGACCCCATTCAGCGATCCGGGAAAACGGCCGCTTCAGACTGGTAGATTCAAGGTTTTTGGTAAAAGGAAAACCTGTAGGCTGACTTTTGGTGGTGCTGTGGGTAGGGTTTTATGTGAGGGTTAGGGCCAGCCAAAGTTTTCAGTGGCCACTCTTTGTGTTTTTTCCCTAGTCCCGACCGTTCGGACTTTTAGAACCCCATTCAGCGATCTGGGAAAGCGGCCGCTTCAGACATGTCGATTCAAGGTTTTTGGGAAAAGGCAAACCCGTAGGCCGACTGTTGGTGGTTCTGTGGGTAGGGTTCCATGTGAGGGTTAAGGCCAGCCCAAGTTTTCAGTGGCCACTCTTTGCATTTGTTCCCCTGTCCCAGCCTTTGGGACTTTTGGGACCCCATTCAGCGATCCGGGAAAACGTCTGCTTCAGGCTGGTAGATTCAAGGTTTGTGGAAGAACGCAAACCCGCAGGACGACCTTTGGTGGTGCTGTGGGTAGGGTTCCATGTGAAGGTTAGAGCCAGCCAAAGTTTTCAGTGGCCACTCCTTGCGTTTTTCCCCAGTCCCGACAGTTAGGACTTTTAAGACCCCATTTAGTGATCCGGGAAAACGGCCAGTTGAGGGTGGGAGATTCAAGGTTTGTGGTAAAAGACAAACCCGTAGGCCAAGTGTTGGTAGTACTGTGGGTAGGGTTTTATGTGAGGGTTAGGGCCAGCCAAAGTTTTCAGTGGCCACTCTTTGCGTTTGTTCCCCAGTCCCGACCGTTCGGAGTTTGGGGACCCCTTTCAGCGATCAGGGAAAACGTCCTCTTCGGGCTAGTAGTATCAAGGTTTGTGGTAAAAGGCAAACCCGTAGGCCGACTGTTGGTGGTGCTGTGGGTAGGGTTTTATGTGAGGGTTAGTGCCAGCCAAAGTTTTCAGTGGCCACTCTTTGCGTTTTTTCCCCGGTCCAGACCGTTCAGAATTTGGGGACCCCATTCAGCGATCCGGGAAAAGGCCGCTTCGGGCTTGTCTATTCAAGTTTTGTGGGAAAACGCAAACCCGTAGGCGGCCTGTTGGTGTTGCTGTGCGTAGGGTTCCATGTGAGGGTTAGGGCAGCCAGAGTTTTCAGTGGCCACTCTTTGCATTTGTTCCCCTTTCCCAACCGTTGGGACTTTTTGGACCCCATTCAGCGATCCGGGAAAACATCCGCTTCTGGCTGGTAGATTCAAGGTTTGTGGAAGAACGCAAAACCGCAGGTTGACTGTTGGTGGTGCTGTGGGTAGGGTTCCATGTGAAGGTTAGGGCCGGCCAAAGTTTTCAGTGGCCACTCTTTTTGTTTTTTCCCCTGTCCCGACCGTTCGGACTTTTGGGACCCCATTCAGCGATCCGGGAAAATGGCAGCTTCGGGCTGGTAGATTTAAGGTTTGTAGAAAAACGCAAATTTGCAGACCGACTGTTAGTGGTCCTCTGGGTAGTGTTCCATGTGAGGGTTAGGGCCAGCCAAAGTTTTCATTGGCCACTCTTTGTGTTTTTTTCCCTGTCCCGACTATCCTGACTTTTGGGACCCCATTCAGCGATCCTGGAAAATGGCCTCTTCGGGCTGGTATATTCAAGGTTTGTGGTAAAAGGCTAACTAGCAGGCCGACTATTGGTGGTGCTGTGGGTAGGGTTCCATGTGAAGGTTAGGGCTAGCCAAAGTTTTCAGTGACCACTCTTTGCGTTTGTTCCCCAGTCCCTACCGTTCGGACTTTTAAGACCCCATTCAGCGGTCCGGGAACACGGCCTCTTCGGGCTGTTCGATTCAAGGTTTGTGGTAAAAGGCAAACCCGTAGGTCGACTGTTGGTGGTGCTGTGGATAGGGTTCTATGTGAGGTTTAGGGCCAGCCAAAGTTTTCAGTGGCCACTCTTTGCGTTTGTTCCCGAGTCTCGACCATTCGGACTTTGGGGACCCCATTTAGCAATCCGGGAAAATGGCAGCTTCGGGCTGGTAGATTCAAGGTTTGTGGTAAAAGGCAAACCCGTAGGCTGAATATTGGTAGTGCTGTGGGTAGGGTTCCCTGTGAGGGTTTGGGCCAGCCCAAGTTTTCAGTGGCCACTCTTTGCGTTTGTTCCCGAATCCCGACCGTTCAGAGTTTGGGGACCCCATTCACCGATCCGTGAAAACAGCCGCTTCTGGCTGGTAGATTTGAGGTTTTTGGTAAAAGGCAAACCCGTAGGCCGACAGTTGGTAGTGCTGAGGGTAGGGTTCCATGTGAGGGTTAGGGCTAGCCAAAATTTTCTGTGGCCACTCTTTGTGTTTTTTCCCCAGTCCAGACCGTTCGGAATTTGGGGACCACATTCAGCGATCCGGAAAAACGGCCGCTTTGGACTGGTAGATTCAAGGTTTGTGGTAAAAGGCAAACCCGTAGGCCGACTGTTGGTGGTGCTGTGGGTAGGGTTCCATGTGAGGGTAAGGGCCAGCCCAAGTTTTCAGTGGCCACTCTTTGCAATTATTCCCCTGTCCCAACCGTTGGGACTTTTGGGACCCCATTCAGCGATACGGGAAAACAGCCGCTTCCGACTGGTAGATTCAAGGTTTGTGGAAGAACGCAAACGCGCAGGCTGACTGTTGGTGGTGCTGTGGGTAGGGTTCCATGTGAAGGTTAGGGCCAGACAAAGTTTTCAGTGGCCACTCTTTGTGTTTTTTCCCCTGTCCCGACCGTTCGGACTTTTGGGACCCCATTCAGCGATCCGGGAACACGGCATCTTCGGGCTGGGAGATTCAAGGTTTGTGGTAAAAGGCAAACCCGTAGGTCGACTGTCGCTGGTACTGTGGATAGGGTTCTATGTGAGGGTTAGGGCACCCAAAGTTTTCAGTGGCCACTCTTTGTGTTTTTTCCGCAGTCCCGACTATCCGGACTTTTGGGACCCCATTCAGCGATCTGGGAAAACGGCCGCTTCAGGCTGGTAGATTCAAGGTTTGTGGTAAAAGGCTTACTAGCAGGCCGACTATTGGTGGTGCTGTGGGTAGGGTTCCATTTGAAGGTTAGGGCTAGCTAAAGTTTTCAGTGGCCACTCTTTGCATTTGTTCCCCAGTCCCGACTGTTCGGAACTTTAAGACCCCATTCAGCGGTCCGGGAAAACGGCCTCTTCGGGCTTTTCGATTCAAGGTTTGTGGTAAAAGGCAAACCCGTAGGTCGACTGTTGGTGGTGCTGAGGGTAGGGTTCTATTTGAGGGTTAGGGCTAGCCAAAATTTTCAGTGGCTACTCTTTGTGTTTTTTCCCCAGTCCAGACCGTTCGGACTTTGGGGACCCCATTCAGCGATCCGGGAAAACGGCCGCTTTGGACTGGTAGATTCAAGGTTTGTGGTAAAAGGCTAACTTGCAGGCCGACTATTGGTAGTGCTGTGGGTAGGGTTCCATGTGAAGGTCAGGGCTAGCCAAAGTTTTCAGTGGCCACTCTTTGCGTTTGTTTCCCAGTCCCAACCATTCGGACATTGGGGACCCCATTTAGAAATCCAGGAAAACGGCCGCTTCGGGCTGGTAGATTCAAGGTTTTTGGTAAAAGGAAAACCTGTAGGCTGACTGTTGGTGGTGCTGTGAGTAGGGTTTTATTTGAGGGTTAGGGCCAGCCAAAGTTTTCAGTGGCCACTCTTTGTGTTTTTTCCGCAGTCCCGACTATCCGGACTTTTGGGACCCCATTCAGCGATCCTGGAAAACGGCCGCTTCGGGCTTGTCGATTCAAGGTTTGTGGGAAAAGGCAAACCCGTAGGTCGACTGGGTATGGTGCTGTGGGTAGGGTTCGATGTGAGGGTAAGTGCCAGCCCAAGATTTCAGTGGCTACTCTTTGCATTTGTTCCCCTGTCCCAACCGTTGGGACTTTTGGGACCCCATTCAGCGATCTGGGAAAACGTCCGCTTCGGGCTGGTAGATTCAAGGTTTGTGGAAGAACGCAAACCCGCAGGACGACTGTTGGTGGTGCTGTGGGTAGGGTTCCATGTGAAGGTTAGAGCCAGCCAAAGTTTTCAGTGGCCACTCCTTGCGTTTTTTCCCCAGTCCCTACAATTTGGACTTTTAAGACCCTATTCAGTGATCCGGGAAAACGGCCGGTTGAGGGTGGGAGATTCAAGGTTTGTGGTAAAAGAAAAACCCGTAGGCCAACTGTTGGTAGTACTGTGGGTAGGGTTTTATGTGAGGGTTAGGGCCAGCCAAAGTTTTCAGTGGCCACTCTTTGCCTTTGTTTCCCAGTCCCGACCGTTCGGAGTTTGGGGACCCCTTTCAGCAATCCGGGAAAACGTCCTCTTCGGCCTAGTAGATTCAAGGTTTGTGGTAAAAGGAAAACCCGTAGGCCGAATGTTGGTGGTGTTGTGGGTAGGGTTCCATGTGACAGTTCGGGCCAGCTAAAATTTTCAGTGGCCGCTCTTTCTGATTTTTCCCCAGTCCAGACTATCCGGACTTTCGGGACCCCATTCAGCGATCCTGGAAAATGGCCACTTCGGGCTGGTAGATTCAAGATTTTTGGTAAAAGGAAAACCTGTAGGCTGACTGTTGGTGGTGCTGTGGGTAGGGTTTTATGTGAGGGTTAGTGCCAGCCAAAGTTTTCAGTGGCCACTCTTTGCGTTTGTTCCCCAATCCCGACCGTTCGGAGTTTGGGGACCCCATTCAGCGATCCGGGAAAACATCCGCTTCTGGCTGGTAGATTCAAGGTTTGTGGTAAAAGGCAAACCCGTAGGCAGACTGTTGGTAGTGCTGTGGGTAGGGTTCTATGTGAGGGTTAGGGCTAGCCAAAATTTTCAGTGGCCACTCTTTGCGTTTGTTCCCCAATCCCGACCGTTCGGAGTTTGGGGACCCCATTCAGCGATCCGGGAAAACATCCGCTTCTGGCTGGTAGATTCAAGGTTTGTGGTAAAAGGAAAACGTGTAGGCCGACTGTTGGTAGTGCTGTGGGTAGGGTTCTATGTGAGGGTTAGGGCCAGCCAAAATTTCCAGTGGCCACTCTTTGCGTTTGTTCCCCAATCCTGACCATTCGAACTTTGGGGACCTCATTCAGCGATCCTGGAAAATGGCCGCTTCGGGCTGTTAGATTCAAGGTTAGTGGTAAAAGGCTAATTAGCAGGCCGACTATTGGTGGTGCTGTAGGTAGGGTTCCATGTGAGGGTTAGGGCAGCCAAAGTTTTCAGTCGCCACTCTTTGCATTTGTTCCCCCTGTCCCGACCGTTCGAACTTTTGGGACCCCATTCAGCGATCCGGGAAAGTGGCAGCTTCGGGCTGGTAGATTCAAGATTTGTGGAAAAACGAAAATCCGTAGGTCGACTATTGGTGGTGCTGTGGGTAGGGTTCCATGTGAGGGTAAGGGCCAGCCAAAATTTCCAGTGGCCACTCTTTGCGTTTGTTCCTCAGTCCCGACCATTCGGACTTTTGGGAACCCATTCATCGATCCGGGAAAACGTCCGCTTCGGGCTGGTAGATTCAAGGTTTGTAGTAAAAGGCTAACTAGCATGCCGACTATTGGTGGTGCTGTGGGAAGGGTTCCATGTGAAGGTTAGGGCTAGCCAAAGTTTTTGGTGGCCACTCTTTGTGTTTGTTCCCCAATCCCGACCGTTCGGACTTTTAAGACCCTAATCAGCGATCCGGGAACACGGCCTCTTTGGGCTGGTAGATTCAAGGTTTGTGGTAAAAGGCAAACCCGTAGGCCGACTGTTGGTAGTGCTGAGGGTAGGGTTCCATGTGAGGGTTAGGGCCAGCCAAAATTTTCAGTGGCCACTCTTTGTGTTTTTTCCCCAGTCCAGACCGTTCGGAATCTGGGGACCCCATTTATCAATCCGGGAAAATGGCAGCTTCGGGCTGGTAGATTCAAGGTTTGTGGTAAAAGGCAAACCCGTAGGCTGAATGTTGGTAGTGCTGAGGGTAGGGTTCCATGTGAGGGTCAGGGCCAGCCAAAATTTTCAGTGGCCACTCTTTGCGTTTGTTCCCCAATCCCGACCGTTCAGAGTTTGGGGACCCCATTAAGCGATCCGGGAAAACAGTCGCTTCTGGCTGGTAGATTGAAGATTTGTGGAAAAAGGCAAACCCGTAGGCCGACTGTTGGTAGTGCTGAGGGTAGGGTTCTATGTGAGGGTTAGGGCCAGCCAAAATTTTCAGTGGCCACTCTTTGTGTTTTTTCCCCAGTCCAGACCGTTCGGAATCTGGGGACCCCATTCAGCGATCCGGGAAAACGGCCGCTTCGGTCTGGTAGATTCAAGGTTTGTGGTAAAAGGCAAACCCGTAGGTCGACTGGGTTTGGTGCTGTGGGTAGGGTTCCATGTGAGAGTTAGGCCAGCGAAAGTTTTCAGTGGCCACTCTTTGCATTTTTTTTTCCAGTCCCGACCGTTCGGACTTTTGGGACCCCATTCAGCGATCTGGGAACACGGTCTCTTCGGGCTGGTAGATTCAAGGTTTTTAGTAAAAGGCAAACCCGTAGGTCGACTGTTGGTGGTGCTGTGGGTAGGGTTCCATGTGAGGGTTAGGGCCAGCCAAAGTTTTCAGTGGCCACTCTTTGCTTTTGTTCCCCTCTCCCGACCATTTGAACTTTTGGGACCCCTTTCAGCGATCCGGAAAAACGTCCGCTTCGGGCTGGTAGATTTAAGGTTTCTAGTAAAAAGCAAACCCATAGGCCGACTGTTAGTGGTGCTGTGGGTGAGGTTTCTGTGTGAGGGTTAGGGCAGCCAAAGTTTTCAGTGGCCACTCTTTGTGTTTTTTCCCCAGTCCAGACCGATCGGAGTTTGGGGACCCCTTTCAACTATCCGGGAAAACGTCCTCTTCAGGCTGGTAGATTTAAGGTTTGTGGTAAAAGGCAAACCCGTAGGCTGAATGTTGGTGATGCTGTTGGTAGGGTTCCATGTGAGGGTTCGGGCCACCTAAAATTTTCAGTGGCCACTCTTTGTGTTTTTTCCCCAGTCCCGACCGTTCAGACTTTTGGGACCCCATTCAGCGATCGGGGAAAATGGCAGCTTAGGGCTGGTAGATTCAATGTTTGTGGAAAAACGCAAACCCGCAGCCCGACTGTTAGTGGTGCTGTGGGTAGGTTTCTATGTGAGGGTTAGGGCAGCCAGAGTTTTTAGATGCCACTCTTTGTGTTTTTTCCACAGTCCCGACTATCCGGACTTTCGGGTCCCCATTCAGCGATCCTGGAAAACGGCCGGTTCAGGGTGGTACATTGAAGGTTTGTGGTAAAAAGCTAACCCCTAGGCCGACTGTTGGTGGTGCTGTGGGTACTGTTCCATGTGAGGGTTAGGGATAGCCAAAGTTTTCAGTGGCCACTCTTTACGTTTGTTCCCCAGTCCCAACCGTTCGGACTTTTGGGACCCCATTCAGCGATCCGGGAAAAAGGTCCGCTTCGGGCTGGTAGATTCAAGGTTTGTGGTAAAAGGAAAACATGTAGGCCGACTATTAGTGGTTCTGTGGGTAGGGTTCCATGTGAGGGTTAGGGCCAGCCAAAGTTTTCAGTGGCCACTCTTTGTGTTTGTTCCCCAATCCCGACCGTTCGGAGTTTGGGGATCCCTCTCAGCAATCCGGGAAAACGGCCGCTTCGGACTGGTTGATTCAAGGTTTGTGGTAAAAGGCTAACTTGCAGGCCGACTATTGGTGGTGCTGTGGATAGGGTTCCATGTGAAGGTTAGGGCTAGCCATAATTTTCAGTGGCCACTCTTTGAGTTTTTTCCCCAGTCCCGACTGTTCGGACTTTTGGGAGCCCATTCAGTGATCGGGGAAAATGGCAGCTTCGGGCTGGTAGATTCAAGGTTTGTGGAAAAACGCAAACCCGCAGGCCGACTGTTAGTGGTGCTGTGGGTAGGTTTCTATAAGAGGGTTACGGCTGCCAGAGTTTTTAGATGCCACTCTTTGTGTTTTTTCCACAGTCCCGACTATCCGGACTTTCGGGACCCCATTCAGCGATCCTGGAAAACGGCCGGTTCAGGGTGGTACACTGAAGGTTTGTGGTAGAAGGAAAACCTGTAGGCTGACTATTGGTGGTTCTGTGGGTAGGGTTCCATGTGAGGGTAAGGGCCAGCCAAAGTTTTCAGTGGCCACTCTTTGCGTTTGTTCCCCAATCCCGACTGTTCGGAGTTTGGATACCCCATTCAGCGATCCGGGAAAACGGCTTCTTCGGGCTGGAAGATTCAAGGTTTGTGGTAAAAGGCAAAGCCGTAGGCCGTCTGTTGTTGGTGCTGTGGGTAGAGTTCCATGTGAGGGTTAGGGCCAGCCAAAGTTTTCAGTGGCCACTCTTTGCATTTGTATGCCAATCCAGAAAGTTCGGACTTTTTGGATTCATTTCTGCGATCCAGGAAAACGGCCACTTCGGGCTGGTACATTTAAGGTTTTTGGTAAACTGCCAGCCTGCAGGCCAACTGTTCCTGGTGCTGTGGGTAGTGTTCCATGTGAGGGTTAGGGCTTGTTTTCTCTCTTTTAAAGAAAAAGAACATACGGGAGAAAGACTTTCCAGCTGACACAGTAACTTAGAGGAATGACATTCCTAACCCTAAATCTAACTCTAACCCTAAAGCTAAAGAATGCTATTCCTAACCTTACCTTAGAACCCATCTCTATCCCTGACCCGAAATCTTACACGAATCTTAAACTGCAACTCTACTCCAAAAGCCTAACCCTAACCTAAACCTAATTCAAACTCTATCCCTAAACAGAAATTTAACCTTTAAGCCATGAATGATGTTCCTAAACCGATCCCGAACCCAGAGCATATTAGGCAAACGAGTCCATCTAATCTGCCGAGCTGGCCGAAACTGCTTCTCTCTCTGTAAACATGGACAGGGAGCATTTCTGATGCTCTGATACTCTCCAGATTTCGTTTCTCGGCTTCACACTGGAATACCTTCCAACATCACATTGCTTGAAAGAAAAGCTGCAAGAGAGCTAGAAAGCTGTGACACCCTCAAATTTTAAAGCAGATGTGAATATTGTTTCGCCTTTCCCTTGACGCGGGGAGATGTGAAACGAGTCACTTATCTCAAACCGGCTTCCTTTCTTTTCTCAAGAGCCCAAAGGTCTTTTGCATTAAGCAGCTGACCTGAACCGATTGCGGTGCATGGAAAAGATCTCCCAGTAAAAAACTGGGTCTAGGAATGAGAGCTATCCCCATCTATTTCGATGCCCGGAAAGTTTGGAAATGCTCTTCTGTTTCCAGATTTTGCCTCTCCGATCATTTGAATGGTTGTAAACATCAGGTTTCTTGAAATGAAAGTTGGAATAGAGAGTTATCAGGCTAAAAGACCAGGAAATGGATGTGGAATTCGGTCTTGGGTTTCGCCTTTCCCTGGGTAGATGTTAAAATCGATACTTATTGCCTCTGGGCTCTTGGTTCCACTGCCTTTGCAACATTCCTAGGCTTGTTTTCTCTCTTTTAAAGAAAGAGAATATACGGGAGAAAGACTTTCCAGCAGACACAGTAACTGAGAGGAATGACATTCCTAACCCTAAATCTAACTCTAACCCTAAACCTAACGACTGCTATTCCTATCCTTACGTTAGAACCTATCTCTATCCCAGATCCGAAATCTTACACGAACCTTAAAAAGTAACTTTAATCCAAAAGCCTAACTCTAACCTAAACCTAATTCGAACCCTATCCCTAAACAGAAATTTAACCTTTAAGCCGTGAATGATGTTCCTAAACCGATGCCGAACCCAGAGCATATTAGGCAAACGAGTACATCTAATCTGCCGTACTGGCCGAAACTGCTTCTCTCTCTCTTAACAAGGACAGGGAGCATTTCTGATGCTCCGATACTCTCCAGATTTCGTTTCTCGGCTTCACTCTGGAATACCTTCCAACATCACATTGCTTGAAAGAAAAGCTGCAAGAGAGCTAGAAAGCTGTGACACCCTCAAATTTTAAAGCAGATGTGAATATTGTTTCGCCTTTCCCTTGACGTGGGGAGATGTGAAACGAGTCTCTTATCTCAAACCGGCTTCCTTTCATTTCTCAAGAGCCCAAAGGTCTTTTGCATTAAGCAGCTGAGCTGAACCGATTGCGGTGCATGGAAAAGATCTCCCAGTACAAAACTGGGTCTAGGAATGAGAGCTATCCCCATCCATTTCGATGCCCGGAAAGTTTGGAAATGCTCTTCTGTTTCCAGATTTTACCTCTCAGCTTCATTTGAATGGTTGTAAACATCAGGTTTCTTGAAATGAAAGTTGGAAGAGAGAGTTATCAGGCTAAAAGACCAGGAAATGGATGTGGAATTCGGTCTTGGGTTTCGCCTTTCCCTGGGTAGATGTTACAATCGATAAACAGTGCCTCTTAGCTCCTGGTTCCACTGCTTTTGCAACATTCCTAAGGCTTGTTTTCTCTCTTTTAAAGAAAGAGAACATACAGGAGAAAGACTTTCCAGCTGACAAAGTAACTGAGAGGAATGACATTCCTAACCCTAAATCTAACTCTAACCCTAAACCTAACGAATGCTATTCCTATCTTTACCTTAGAACCTATCCCTGACGCGAAACCTTACACTAACTCTAGCCCTAAACTGTAACTCTACTCCAAAAGCTTAACACTAACCTCAACCTTATTCGAACCCTATCCCTAAACAGAAATTTAACCTTTAAGCCATGAATGATATTCCTAAACCGATCCCGAACCCAGAGCATATTAGGCAAACGAGTCCATCTAATCTGCCGAGCTGGCCGAAACTGCTTCTCTCTCTGTAAACATGGACAGGGAGCATTTCTGATGCTCTGATACTCTCCAGATTTCGTTTCTCGGCTTCACTCTGGAATACCTTCCAACATCACATTGCTTGAAAGAAAAGCTGCAAGAGAGCTAGAAAGCTGTGACACCCTCAAATTTTAAAGCAGATGTGAATGTTGTTTCACCTTTCCCTTGACGCGGGGAGATGTGAAACGAGTCACTTATCTCAAACCGGCTTCCTTTCATTTCTCAAGAGCCCAAAGGTCTTTTGCATTAAGCAGCTGAGCTGAACCGATTGCAGTGCATGGAAAAGATCTCCCAGTAAAAAACTGGGTCTAGGAATGAGAGCTATCCCCATCCATTTCGATGCCCGGAAAGTTTGGAAATGCTCTTCTGTTTCCAGATTTTGCCTCTCAGCTTCATTTGAATGGTTGTAAACATCAGGTTTCTTGAAATGAAAGTTGGAAGAGAGAGTTATCAGGCTAAAAGACCACGAAATGGATGTGGAATTCGGTCTTGGGTTTCGCCTTTCCCTGGGTAGATGTTACAATCGATAAACAGTGCCTCTTAGCTCCTGGTTCCACTGCTTTTGCAACATTCCTAAGGCTTGTTTTCTCTCTTTTAAAGAAAGAGAACATACGGGAGAAAGACTTTCCAGCTGACACAGTAACTAAGAGGAATGACATTCCTAACCCTAAATCTAACTCTAACCCTAAACCTAACGACTGCTATTCCTATCCTTACATTAGAACCTATCTCTATCCCAGATCCGAAATCTTACACGAACCTTAAAATGTAACTTTAATCCAAAAGCCTAACTCTAACCTAAACCCAATTCGAACCCTATCCCTAAACAGAAATTTAACCTTTAAGCCGTGAATGATGTTCCTAAACCGATGCCGAACACAGAGCATATTAGGCAAACGAGTACATCTAATCTGTCGTACTGGCCGAAACTGCTTCTCTCTCTGTTAACAAGGACAGGGAGCATTTCTGATGCTCTGATACTCTCCAGATTTCGTTTCTCGGCTTCACTCTGGAATACCTTCCAACATCACATTGCTTGAAAGAAAAGCTGCAAGAGAGCTAGAAAGCTGTGACACCCTCAAATTTTAAAGCAGATGTGAATATTGTTTCGCCTTTCCCTTGAGGTGGGGAGAGGTGAAACCAGTCCCATTCTCAAACCGGCTTCCTTTCTTTTCTCAAGAGCCCAAAGGTCTTTTGCATTAAGCAGCTGAGCTGAACCGATTGCGGTGCATGGAAAAGATCTCCCAGTACAAAACTGGGTCTAGGAATGAGAGCTATCCCCATCCATTTCGATGCCCGGAAAGTTTGGAAATGCTCTTCTGTTTCCAGATTTTGACTCTCAGCTTCATTTGAATGGTTGTAAACATCAGGTTTCTTGACATGAAAGTTGGAAGAGAGAGTTATCAGGCTAAAAGACCAGGAAACATCCATGAAATGGGTGTGGAATTCGGTCTTGGGTTTCCCCTTTCCCTGGGTAGATGTTACAATCGATAAACAGTGCCGCTGGGCTCCTGGTTCCACTGCCTTTGCAACATTCCCAAGGCTTGTTTTCTCTCTTTTAAACAGAGAGAATATACGGGAGAAAGACTTTCCAGCTGACAAAGTAACTGAGAGGAATGACATTCCTACCCCTAAAACTGACTCTAACCCTAAAGCTAAAGAATGCTATTCCTAACCTTACCTTAGAACCCATCTCTATCCCTGACCCGAAATCTTACACGAACCTTAAAATGCAACTTTACTCCAAAAGCCTAACCCTAACCTAAACCTAATTCGAACTCTATCCATAAACAGAAATTTAACCTTTAAGCCATGAATGATATTCCTAAATCGATCCCGAACCCAGAGCATATTAGGCAAACGAGTACATCTAATCTGCCGAGCTGGCCGAAACTGCTTCTCTCTCTGTAAACAGGGACACAGGGAGCATTTCTGATGCTCTGATACTCCCCAGATTTCGTTTCTCGGCTTCACTCTGGAATACCTTCCAACATCACATTGCTTGAAAGAAAAGCTGCAAGAGAGCTAGAAAGCTGTGACACCCTCAAATTTTAACGCAGATGTGAATATTGTTTCGCCTTTCCCTTGACGTGGGGAGATGTGAAACGAGTCTCTTATCTCAAACCGGCTTCCTTTCATTTCTCAAGAGCCCAAAGGTCTTTTGCATTAAGCAGCTGAGCTGAACCGATTGCGGTGCATGGAAAAGATCTCCCAGTACAAAACTGGGTCTAGGAATGAGAGCTATCCCCATCCATTTCGATGCCCGGAAAGTTTGGAAATGCTCTTCTGTTTCCAGATTTTGCCTCTCAGCTTCAGTTGAACGGTTGTAAACATCAGGTTTCTTGAAATGAAAGTTGGAAGAGAGAGTTATCAGGCTAAAAGACCACGAAATGGATGTGGAATTCGGTCTTGGGTTTCGCCTTTCCCTGGGTAGATGTTACAATCGATAAACAGTGCCTCTTAGCTCCTGGTTCCACTGCTTTTGCAACATTCCTAAGGCTTGTTTTCTCTCTTTTAAAGAAAGAGAACATACGGGAGAAAGACTTTCCAGCTGACACAGTAACTAAGAGGAATGACATTCCTAACCCTAAATCTAACTCTAACCCTAAACCTAACGAATGCTATTCCTATCCTTACGTTAGAACCTATCTCTATCCCTGACCCGAAACCTTACACTAAGTCTAACCCTAAACTGTAACTCTAAATCAAAAGCCTAACTCTAACCTAAACCTAATTCGAACCCTATCCCTAAACAAAAATTTGACCTTTAAGCCATGAATGATATTCCTAAACCGATCCCTAACCCAGAGCATATTAGGCAAAGGAGTCCATCTAATCTGCCGAGCTGGCCGAAACTGCTTCTCTCTCTGTAAAGAGGGACAGGGAGCATTTCTAATGCTCTGATACTCTCCAGATTTCGTTTCTCGGCTTCACTCTGGAATACCTTCCAACATCACGTTGCTTGAAAGAAAAGCTGCAAGAGAGCTAGAAAGCTGTGACACCCTCAAATTTTAAAGCAGATGTGAATATTTTTTCGCCTTTCCCTTGACGTGGGGAGATGTGAAACGAGTCTCTTATCTCAAACCGGCTTCCTTTTGTTTCTCAAGAGCCCAAAGGTCTTTTGCATTAAGCAGCTGACCTGAACCGATTGCGGTGCATGGAAAAGATCTCCCAGTACAAAACTGGGTCTAGGAATGAGAGAAGTTCACTACCCTTGTTTAAATTTCTAGCAGGTAAAAAATAGCATTGATTAAGATTCTCTAAATCATATACTTATTCTCGTCTATCACTACTCAGGAAGCAGTTCAAAGTAGAGTTTTTCCTACTTAATTCAAGTAGCTTTATAGAATCACAGACTCAGCCAAGTTGGAAGGGACCTTTGAGGTCATCAATTTCAACCCTTAATCCAATCCATAATTGCTGTTGTAACAAGACCATGGCACTGAATGCCACATCCTGTCTTTTTTTTTTTTTTTAATGTACAGGGATGGAAAATCCACCACATCCCTTGGCTGCCCATTCCACCCTGGAAGAGAGTACATTCAGGGTTTGTCGTAAAACGCAAATCCGTAGGCTGACAGTTGGTGGTGCTGTGGGTAGGGTTCCATGTGAGGGTTAGGGCCAGCCAAAGTTTTCAGTCGCCACTCTTTGCGTTTGTTTGCCAGTTCTAACCATTCGTACTTTTGGACCCCATTCAGCGATCCGGGAAAAAGGCCGCTTCGGGCTGGTAGACTCAAGGTTTGTGGCAAAACGCAAAAGCGTAGGCCGACTGTTGGTGGTGCTGTGGGTAGGGTTCCGTATGAGGATTAGGGCCAGCCAAAGTTTTCAGTGGCCACTCTTTGCGTTTTGTATGCCAGTCCCAACCCTTCAGACTTTTGGGACCCCATTCAGCTATCTGGGAAAACGGCCGCTTCAGACTGGTAGATGCAAGAGTTGTGGTAAAACGCAAACCCGTGGGCCGACTGTTGGTGGTGTTATTTGTGGGGTTCCATGTGAGTGTTAGGGCCAGCCAAAGTTTTCAGTGGCCACTCTTTGCGTTTGTTTGCCAGTCCCGACCGTTCCAACTTTTGGGACCCCATTCAGCGATCCGGGAAAATGGCCGCTTCGGGCTGGTAGATTCAAGGTTTGTGGCAAAACGCAAAAGCGTAGGCCGACCGTTGGTGGTGGTGTAGGTGGGGTTCCATGTGAGGGTTAGGGCCAGCCAAAGTTTTCAGTGGCCACTCTTTGCGTTTGTTTGCCAGTCCCGACCGTTCCAACTTTTGGGACCCCTTTCAGCGATCCGGGAAAATGGCCGCTTCGGGCTGGTAGTTTCAAGGTTTGTGGTAAAACGCAAACCCGTAGGCCGACCGTTGGTGGTGCTGTGGGTGGGGTTCCATATGAGGGTTAGGGCCAGCCAAAGTTTTCAGTGGCCACTCTTTGCTTTTGTTTGCCAGTCCCGACCGTTCGGACTTTTGGGACCCCATTCAGCGATCCAGGAAAACGGCTGCTTCGGGCTGGTAGATTCAAGGTTTGTGGTAAAATGCAAACCCATAGGCTGAGTGTTGGTGGTGTTATTTGTGGGGTTCCATGTGAGGGTTAGGGCCAGCCAAAGATTTCAGTGTCCACTTTTTGGAGTTGTTTGACTTTCACGACCGTTCGGACTTTTTGGACCCCATTCAGCGATCCGGGAAAAAGGCCGCTTCGGGCTGGTAGACTCAAGGTTTGTGGTAAAACGCAAACCCGTAGGCCGACTGTTGGTGGTGCTGTGGGTAGGGTTCCATGTGAGAGTTAGGGTCAGCCAAAGTTTTCAGTGGCCACTCTTTGCATTTGTTTACCAGCCCCGATCGTTCGGAGTTTTGGGATACCATTCAGCGATCCGGGAAAACGGCCGCTTTGGGCTGATAGATTCAAGATTTGTTTTGAAACGCAAACCCGTAGGGCGACTGTTGGTAGCGCTGTGGGTAGGGTTCCATGTGAGGGTTAGGGCCAGCCAAAGTTTTCAGTGGCCATTTTTTGCGTTTGTTGTCCAGTTCCGACCATTCTGACTTTTGGGATCCCATTCAGCGATTAGGAAAAACGGCCGCTTTGGGCTGGTAGGTTCAAGGTTTGTCGAAAAATGCAAACGCGTAGGCCAACAGTTGTTAGTGCTGTGGGTAGGGTTCCATGTGAGGGTTAGGGCCAGCCAAAGTTTTCAGTGGCCACTCTTTGCGTTTGTTTTTCAGTCCCGACCGTTCGCACTTTTGGGACCCCACTCAGCCATCTGGGAAAACGGCCGGTTCGGTCTGGTAGATTCAAAGTTTGTGAAAAAACGGAAACCCGTAGGCCGACTGTTGGTGGTGCTGTGGGTAGGGTTCCATGTGATGGTTAGTACCAGCCAAAGTTTTCAGTGGCCACTCTTTGCGTTTGTTTGCTAGTCCTGACCGTTCGGACTTTTGGGACCCCATTCAGCCATCCGGGAAAACGGCCGCTTCGGGCTGGTAGATTCAAGATTTGTGGTAAAAGACAAACCTGTAGGTCGACTGTTGGTGGTGCTGTGGGTAGGGTTCCATGTGAGGGTTAGGGCCAGCCAAAGTTTTCAGTGGCCACTCTTTGCGTTTGTTTGTCAGTCCCGACCGTTCGGACTTTTGGGACCCCTTTCAGCCTTCCGAGAAAATGGCCACTTCGGGCTGGTAGATTCAAGATTTGTGGTAAAACTCAAACCCATAGGCCGAGTTTTGGTGGTGTTATTTGTGGGGTTCCATGTGAGGGTTAGGGCCAGCCAAAGTTTTCAGTGGCCACTCTTTGCGTTTGTTTGCGAGTCCCGACCGTTCGGACTTTTGGGACCCCATTCAGAGATTAGGGAAAACGGCCGCTCTGGGCTGGTAGATTCAAGGTTTGTGGTAATACGCAAACGCGTAGGCCCACTGTTGGTGTTGCAGTGGGTAGGGTTTCATGTGAGAATTAGGGCCAGCCAAAGTTTTCAGTGGCCACTCTTTGCGTTTTTTTGCCAGTCCCGACCGTTCGGACTTTTGGGACACCATTCAGCCATCTGTGAAAGCGGCCTCTTCGGCCTGGTAGATTCAAGGTTTGTGGTAAAACACAAACCCGTAGGCTGACTGTTGGTGGTGCTGTGGGTAGGGTTCCATGTGAGGGTTAGGGCCAGCCAAAGTTTTCAGTGGCCACTCTTTGCGTTTGTTTGCCAGTCCTGACCGTTCGGACTTTTGCTACCAAATTCAGCAATCTGGGAAAACGGCCACTTCGCGCTGGAAGATTCAAGGTTTGTAGTAAAACGCAAACCCGTAGGCCGACTGTTGGTTGTGCTGTGGATGTAGTACCATGAGAGGGTTAGGGCCAGCCAAAGTTTTCAGTGGCCAGTCTTTGTGTTTGTTTGCCAGTCCCGACCGTTCGGAATTTAGTGACCCCATTCAGCTATTAGGGAAAATGGCTGGTTCGGGCTGGTAGTTTCAAGGTTTGTGGTAAAACGCAAACCCGTAGGCTGACTGTTCGTGGTGCTGTGGGTAGGGTTCCATGTGAGGGTTAGGACCAGCCAAAGTTTTCAGTGGCCACTCAATGCGTTTGTTTTCCAGTTCCGACCGTTCGGACTTTTGGGACCCCATTCAGCGATTATGGAAAACGTCCGCTTTGGGCTGGTAGGTTCAAGGTTTGTCGCAAAACGCAAACGCGTAGGCCGACAGTTGGTAGTGCTGTGGGTAGGGTTCCATGTGAGGGTTAGGGCCAGCCAAAGATTTCAGTTGCCACTCTTTGCGTTTGTTTGTCAGTCCCGACCGTTCGGACTTTTGGGACCAAATCCAGCGATCTGGGAAAACGGCCACTGCGGGCTGGTAGACTCAAGGTTTGTGGCAAAACACAAACCCGTAGGCCGACTGTTGTTTGTGCTGTGGATGTAGTACCATGAGAGGGTTAGGACCAGCCAAAGTTGTCAGTGGCCACTCTTTGCGTTTGTTTGCCAGTCCTGACTGTTCGGACTTTTGGGACCAAATCCAGCGATCTGGGAAAACGGCCGCTTTGTGCTGGTAGATTCAAGATTTGTGGTAAAACACAAACCCGTAGGCCGATTGTTGGTAGTGCTGTGGGTAGGGTTCCATGTGACGGTTAGGGCCAGCCAAAGTTTTTAGTGGCCACTCTTTGCGTTTGTTTGCCAGTCCTGACTATTCGGACTTTTGGACCCCATTCAGCGATCCGGGAAAATGGCCGCTTTGGGCTGGAAGATTCAAGATATGTGGCAAAACGCAAACCCGTGGTCTGACTGTTAGTGGTGCTGTGGGCGAGGTTCCATGTGAGGGTTAATGCCAGCCACAGTTTTCAGTGGCCACTCTTTGTGTTTGTTTTCCAGTTCCGACCGTTCAGACTTTTGGGACCCCATTCAGGGATTATGCAAAAACTGTTGCTTTGGGCTGGTAGGTTCAAGGTTTGTGGCAAAAGACAAACGCGTAGGCCGACTGTTGGTGGTGCTGTCGGTCGGGTTCCATGTGAGTGTTAGGGCCAGCCAAAGTTTTCAGTGGCCACTCTTTGCGTTTGTTTGCCAGTCCCGACCGTTCGAGCGTTTGGGACCCCATTCAGCCATCCAGGAAAACGGCCGCTTCGGGCTGGTAGTTTCAAGGTTTGTGGTAAAACGCAAACCCGTAGGCCGACCGTTGGTGGTGCTGTGGGTGAGGTTCCATGTGAGGGTTAATGCCAGCCACAGTTTTCAGTGGCCACTCTTTGCGTTTGTTTGCCAGTGACGACCGTTCGGACTTTCACGACCCTATTCAGCCATCTGGGAAAACGGCCGCTTCGGGCTGGTAGATTCGAGGTTTGAGGTGAAACGCAAACCCTTAGGCCGACTGTTGGTGGTGCTGTGGGTGTGGTTCCATGTGAGGGTTAGGGCCAGCTAAAGTTTTCAGTGGCCACTCTTTGCGTTTGTTTGTCAGTCCCGACCGTTCGGACTTTTGGGACCCCATTCAGCCATCTGGGAAAACGGCCGCTTCGGGCTGGTAGATTCAAGGTTTGTGGTTAAACACAAACCCGTCGGCTGACTGTTGGTGGTGCTGTGGGTAGGATTCCATGTGAGGGTTATTGCCAGCCAAAGTTTTCAGTGGCCACTCTTTGTGTTTGTTTGCCAGTCCTGACCGTTCGGACTTTTGGACCCCATTCAGCGATCCGGGAAAATGGCCGCTTCAGGCTTGAAGATTCAAGATATGTGGCAAAACGCAAAAGCGTAGGCCGACTGTTGGTAGTGCTGTGGTTAGGGTTCCATGTGAGGGTAAGAGCCAGCCAAAGTTTTCAGTGGCCACTCTTTGCGTTTGTTTGCCAGTCCTGACCGTTCGGACTTTTGGGACCCCATTTAGCAATCCAGGAAAAGGGCCGCTTCGGGCTGGTAGATTCAAGGTCTGTGTTAAAACGCAAACCGGTAGACGGACTGTTCGTGGTGCTGTGGGTAGGGTTCCATGTGAGGGTAAGAGCCAGCCAAAATTTTCAGTGGCCACTTGTAGTGGAACAGAGCGACCAGGTGCCTCCGATCATCAAGAAGTGGGTGTGAGCTGCTATCAACTCCACCTGTGCCCAGCCAGGGCAGGGCCCCTATGGAGCATGTGCAAGACCATGGGGCCAATAAATAGTGAGGCTCACACCCACCGAGGCAGCTCATTCTAGAGCTAGCTTTGAGAGCGGCTGGTTGCTTCCATAGCAGCAGACCATCTTTGCTAGTTCCACACTGTGGGCAATAAACTCGGATCACATCCTACGAGTCTATATCATCGTATCGACGCTTCGGTCCCGGACAAGAGATTCCTTTCCGGCTACATCTGCTGGAGAATGCGGGCATAGACCCTGGTCTAGCCCAAATTTCCATCGGATCAAGAAAATACAGGACCTGACCCAGGGCAAACGACAACCAGCATTCGGGTAGGAAGATCCATTATCCTTCAATTATTACTAAAAATGGGACTCTCTTCCAGCACCCCCTCTGCACAAGGACCTTCCTACTCCCCGTCCGCTACCACCGCACGGGCACTTTGGAGGGAGGTCGGAGACTTGCTAAATGAACTCCACGATCAGGAGGTCCAAAAGAGTATAGCGGGGGTAGAGGCCACCTGGAAAGTGATGACTAACGCCCAGAAGGGATAAAGAATGAGGCAAGGGATGCCGTCACCGCAATAGCGGCAATGCCACCAAACGGCAGCTTTATTAAAACACCGCCTCCTGAGGTAGAAACCAGCGTGGTTCCCTCGGCACCCCCACTGCCGCCCGAGGATGAAGGAGCCCAGAAGGCATTCCCTATCCTAAGCAACAACAGCTTCGCCATCAAGGGCATGAGAGGGAAGGTACATCACACTATAGCCGAGTTCCTCTCCAACCTCGGATTAAAGGAAGAAAAGGCTCCAGACAATGTAAAGCCATCAACAAGTGACTCTAGTGGTGATGTAAAACCTTCCCTACCGTTACCTCCCAGCCCAGAAAATAAGTGTGACAAAACAGCAGTCACTCCATCAGCCATACCCGTTGGGCCAGAATCAACGATAAAAGCATTATTAGAACAATCCACCCAAGCAATGAAATCCTTGGAGAAGAGAATATTGAACCAAGAACAACAGTCATCATTCCACACCTACCGAGACCCACCCTCCCTCCCCGATGATGATGATGAAAGCATACCAGCACCACTGTTGTCAAAGCAGACCAACCAGGGCATCGGCAAATCCCAACCCGGAAGATGGTCCGGCATCATTCGTGATGCCATCATCGAAGGAGATTGGGAGCCTAACACCGTAGCCTACCCTATCCTGTATGATAACAACAGGCCGCCCATCTACGAGCAACACAGCTGGAAGACGCTCCAACAGGCAAAAAAGACCCTGAGGGAGGGGGGACTAAGATCGGAAAGCGGCCAAGCCATCTTAGACTGGTTATTCACCGCGGACACTAACTGTCCTCATGACTGCCGGAATCTAGCCAGGTACCTGCTCACTCCGTCCCAACAGATTGTATGGGTAAAGGAGTGGGAACGCCTGGCCCACGTAGAGGCGAACCGCCCGCGAGCAGCCGGTGACCCGTTAGTAGGGGTAACCGGTGAAATGCTTACGGGCGCAGGACAGTACGCGGACATACAGGTCCAGCTCCAATTCCCAGCCGTACTACATCATATTACGGCGCGCTTGGCCCGCCAGGCGTTTAACGTAGTCCCTGAGCCTACCCCGCTCCCTTCATTTACCGCCGTGAAACAAGGGATAAACGAGCCGTACCAACACTTCGTTGACAGACTCTGGCAGTCTGTCACGGCTCAATCTGAACTAGGGGCCGAGCAAAGGGACTCAATGTTCAAACTTCTGGCATTTGAAAACGCCAACCCGAAAATGAAATCACTATTTTCTACGTTACCAAAAACAGCAGGGGTCTCGGACATGCTGGAGGTTGCTGCCAGAGCCACCCAGACGCAGCAGCACCAAGGGATGGCCAATGCTTTTGCTGCCGCCTTAGAGCCCACTCAAAAGCTTCTTGCGGCAGTAGCGCAGAAACTAGGTGGAAGAAGAAACCATTTTAAGAAGAGAAGTCGACCGAGAAATCCCATCCCCGTCTGTTATCGCTGCGGGACATTGGGCCACTCAGCGAGGCAGTGTTCAGCCACCGTCTGGTGTGACCACTGCCAGATGGATAATCACAACGACCGGGCATGCTGGTACAAAAAAAAAAACAGACAGCGCAGCGCGCAAGGCCCCCGCGCCATGACACAAGTGGCAGGGCCAGTGCTTTACAACAACTCCCCGCCCCAGCCACAAGAGGGAGCTTGGGCTTCGATGTGCCCTGCGCAATAGATATTACGTTGACGACTAATCAGGTTTATCGGCTACCGACGGGAATACACGGACCCATACATCGGGAAAATGGCACGGTAGGGGCTTTGTTAATGGGACGTTCATCCACAGGAATCGCAGGACTTATTGTGCTTCCAGGGGTAATAGACGCAGATTCTACAGGGGAAATAATGATCATGTGTTTCACGTTGACGCCTCCCCTGATAATCGAAGCGGGAACCCGAATAGCGCAACTAGTCCTGCTCCCGAAAATGACTATAGGAAAGAACGTCCCAACGGCACGGGGCGATCGAGGCTTTGGATCATCTGGAGGCACTCTAGTAAATTTATTGCACCAGATGAAGACCAGGCCCATTATCATCATAAAGATGGCAACTGGAAAAGAGATGAAGACACTTTCCGTGATGATGGACACAGGGGCTGACGTCACAATCATCAACCTCAACGTGTGGCCTCGTCACTGGAAACTTGTTACTGCCCGTGATGCTGTCCAGGGAGTAGGTGGTGGTTCCACTCCCCTTCAGGCCCTAGAACCTGTGCAATTACAGTTTCCCGAAGGACAGAAGGTAACCGTACGTCCCTATGTATTATCGTTGCCAGGACAACTCGGAGGGCTGATTGGCAGGGAGTAATGAGTCAGCTGGGGGCCGTCCTCTCCATCCCTGAACCCACCCGATCCCCTCAAAATTTTCAGTAAGGGCCACTGCAAAAGTGCCGCCAACACCCAGACTAAAATGGAAAACAGACACCCCTGTCTGGGTGGAGCAGTGGCCTTTACAAAAAGAGCAGCTACGAATTGCCATCACTCTAGTGAAAGAACAGCTGGAGGCAGGACACATCCAGCCATCAGTCAGTCCGTGGAACACACCAATATTCGTGGTTCCTAAAAAGTCAGGTAAATGGCGACTAATACAGGATTTACGTAAGGTGAATAACCAGATGTGGCCAATGGGCGCCCTCCAACCTGGGCTGCCCTTACTTACGATGCTACCAAGAGACTGACACCTTCTGGTCATTGACCTTAAAGACTGTTTCTTTAATATTCCCCTTCATCCAGAAGATACGGCGCGCTTCGCGTTCACCATCCCTTCAATCAACAAAAGTGAACCTGCGAAGAGGTACGAATGGGTAGTACTGCCACAGGGAATGAAAAACTCCCCAACAATATGCCAGATGTATGTGGCATGGGCACTATCGCCGATCCGCGACGAGATGCCAGATACATTAATATATCACTACATGGACGACATATTGTTCTGTCAAGAAGCCCCGTTCCCTGACGACTTCAGTCAAATGTTGACCAGCCGACTGAAGACGAAAGGGCTAATAGTTGCTCCGGAAAAAGTGCAAACAAAATCGCCCTGGAGCTACTTAGGGTGGAAAGTTACCCATGCCATGGTGAGACCACAGAAACTGGAGGTAATAAGTTCGGTTAAAACATTGAACGATGCCCAAA
The DNA here is from genome assembly GCA_023079485.1 of Archilochus colubris. Taxonomy (NCBI): domain Eukaryota; kingdom Metazoa; phylum Chordata; class Aves; order Apodiformes; family Trochilidae; genus Archilochus; species Archilochus colubris. The sequence continues at coordinate 55,839,450 of CM041085.1, forward strand.
AGTTAGTGGGCGAACTCCAGTGGGTTCGACCCATTGTAGGTCTTACCAATGCAGATATCCACCCCTTTTTTTCGTTGTTACGGGGCACACACCCAGGTGCGTTAGTGAACTGGACGAATAACCATACTAATGCATTGAAACAGGTCGTCCATAAACTGGCAACCGGCTATGCGGATCGACGGGATGCCACTCAACCCATCGGAATCTGGGTATGTAATCACCCGTCATACCCATTCGCGCTGCTACTACAAGACTTCAACTGGAATAAGGAAAATGGGGAATATTTCCACGACACCGATAAACGACAACGCGATCAGAGCTCCCTGAGATCGGACTCCATAGCCATCTTGGAATGGCTATTTACATCGCGCACGCCACAGAAGGGTATTTGGCAACAGACCGAGATGATAGTGTTCTTGATACGGAAGGGACGGCAGCGTTGCCTGGAGGTAAATGGTCAAGAGCCGGGGTGGATCAGCATCCCCATAAAAGCAATCAACTTTGATTGGCTACTGCAACGCTCCGTGCCTCTACAACTTGCCCTATTTGGGTATTCTGGGGAAGTCCGCCATGGAGGCCCAACACATAAGCGTTTACAGACCATCAGCCAGCTTCATTGGATTGAGCATCCGCTTGTTTCAGAGCGCCCAGTGCCTGGCATCACAGTTTTTACCGATGCTGGAAAGAGGTCAAAAACGGCCGCCTGCGTATGGCAGGATAAGGGTCGGTGGAAACAACACCTGATTCCGGGCACTGCGGAAGATAATCTACAGACTCTGGAATTGCTGGCTATTATCTGGGCCCTAACGCAATGGCGACAGGCCCCCCTTAACATTGTCTCCGACTCACAATATGCAGTTGGAGTCGCGAACCGCATTGAGGATGCTATCATCAAGCCAGTACAGAATAAGCGATTACTGGAACTCTTCTTTATGTTACAACGTGTGCTAAAAATCCGGACAGAGCCATGCTGCATCCTGCACATCAGAAGCCATAAAACCTCTCTGGGACTGGGTGAAGGAAATGCAAAGGCTGACTCCCTGGTCAGCCTAGGAATACAGAGCCCGGTAAGCCAGTTCGCGAAGGCTCAAAACAGCCACTCCCTATTCCATCAGAATGCCAGGGCATTGACGCGCATGTTTTCCATACCGTGGGAAGACGCGAAAGGAATTGTTAGAGCATGCCCTCAATGCACAGAATTTGGCCCTGCCCTGGGAATGGGAGTAAACCCACGCGGACTGCAAGCGGGTGAAACTTGGCAAATGGATGTCACCCATGTCCCAGAATTTGGACGTCTGGAATATGTCCATGTAACAGTGGATACCTATTCAGGCATGCTCTGGGTGACAGCTCAAACAGGGGAAAAGGCATTACATGTGGTCCGTCATCTAACCAACTGCTTCGCTGTCATGGGGGTCCCCCAAGTAGTAAAGACTGACAATGCACCCGCCTATACAGGCGGAAAAGTCACACAATTCTTTGCTACTTGGGGGGTGAAACACATCACAGGAATCCCCCACTCGTCTACAGGCCAGGCGATAGTAGAAAGAGCTCATCGCACCCTGAAGACATATTTGCAAAAACAGAAAGACAGCAAAGACATGGACCCACAGATGCGGCTGAGCAAGGTGCTTTTACATTAAATTTTCTTAGCCCAAGCCGTGATTCGCAACAACCCCCTGTGCTGCTGCACTACTCATCCCAGAAGATCAACCGCATGCCAGACGTTCAAATTAATTACAAGGATCCATCGACAGGCCAATGGGTAGGGCCCAAACCACTACTGTTCACCGGGAGAGGTTATAGCTGTGTATCCACAGACTCTGGACCTCTCTGGGTACCCAGTAAGTGGACACGCCCTGCCACAAACAGACCTCCAAGAAACAAGGATGCAGCATCCAGTAGTTCCAATTGAGTTATTTTTTTTGCCTGGATATTTCATGGCCTTCCTTACGTTACATGACTTTCCTTACTTGTTGATTGTGAGCCCGCCCCAACCCCAAAAAAAAAAAAACAAAAAAAAAAACCCCAAAACAAAACAAAAAACAAAAAACAAAAAACAAAAAAAAAAAAAAGGGGGGGGAAAAGTAGTGGAACAGAGCGACCAGGTGCCTCTGATCATCAAGAAGTGGGTGTGAGCTGCTATCAACTCCACCTGTGCCCAGCCAGGGCAGAGCCCCTATGGAGCATGTGCAAGACCATGGGGCCAATAAATAGTGAGGCTCACACCCATCGAGGCAGCTCATTCTAGAGCTAGCTTAGAGAGCGGCTGGTTGCTTCCATAGCAGCAGACCATCTTTGCTAGTTCCACACTGTGGGCAATAAACTCGGATCACATCCTACGAGTCTATATCATCGTATCGACGCTTCAGTCCCGGACAAGAGACTCCTTTCGGGCTACAGCCACTCTTTGCGTTTCTTTGCCAGTCCCGACCGTTCGGACTTTTGGGACCCCATTCAGCCATCTGTGAAAACGGCCGCGTGGGGCTGGTAGATTCAAGGTTTGTGGTGAAACGCAAACCCGTAGGCCGACTGTTGGTGGTGCTGTGGGTGAGGTTCCATGTGAGGGTTAGGGCCAGCCAAAGTTTTCAGTGGCCACTCTTTGCGTTTGTTTGCCAATCCCGACCGTTTGGACTTTTGGAACCCCATTCAGCCATCTGTGAAAACGGCCCCTTCGGGCTGGTAGATTCAAGATTTGTGGTAAAACGCAAACCCGTAGGCCGATTAATGGTGTTTCTGTGGGTAGGGTTCCACGTGAGGGTTATTGCCAGCCAAAGTTTTCAGTGCCCACTCTTTGCGTTTGTTTGTCAGTGACGAGCGTTCGGACTTTTGGGACCCCATTCAGCCATCTGGGAAAACGACCGCTTCAGGCTGCTAGGTTCAAGATTTGTGGTAAAACGCAAACCCAAAGGCCAACTGTTGGTGGTGCTGTGGGTGTGGTTCTATGTGAGGGTTAGGGCCAGCCAAAGTTTTCAGTGGCCACTCTTTGCGTTTGTTTGCCAGTCCCAACCGTTCGGACTTTTGGGACCCTATTCAGCGATCCAGGAAAACGGACGCTTCGGGCTGGTAGATTCAAGATTTGTGGTAAAACGCAAACCCGTAGGCCGACTGTTGGTAGTGCTGTTGCTAGGGTTCCATGTGAGGGTAAGAGCCAGCCAAAGTTTTCAGTGGCCACTCTTTGCGTTTGTTTGTCAGTCCCGACCGTTCGGACTTTTGGGACCCCATTCAGCCATCTGGGAAAACGGCCGGTTAGGGCTGGTAGATTCAAGGTCTGTGAAAAAACGCAAACCCGTAGGCCGACTGTTGGTTTTGCTGTGGGTAGGGTTCCATGTGAGGGTTAGGGCCAGCCAAAGATTTCAGTGGCCACTCTTTGCGTTTGTTTGCCAGTCCTGACTGTTCGGACTTTTGGGACCAAATCCAGCGATCTGGGAAAACGGCCACTTCGGGCTGGTATATTTAAGGTTTGTAATAAAGCGCAAACCCGTAGGCCAACTGTTGGTGGTGCTGTTGGTAGGGTACCATGTGAGGGTTAGGGCCACCCAAAGTTTTCAATGGCAGCTCTTTGAGTTTCTTCCCCAGTCCCTACCGTTCGATATTTGGGACCCCATTTAGCAATTGGAGAAGGGCCACTTCAGGCTGGTAGATTCAAGGTTTGTGGTAAAAGGCAAACCTGTAGGCTGACTGTTGGTGGTTCTGTGGGTAGGTTTCCATGTGAGGGTTAGGGCCAGCCAAAGTTTTCAGTGGCCACTCTTTGCGTTTGTTCCCCAATCCCGACCGCTCGGACTTTTGGGACCCCATTCAGCGATCTGGGAAAACGTCCGCTTGGGGCTGGTAGATTCAAGGTTTGTGGTAAAACGCAAACCCGCAGGCCGACTGTTGGTTGTTCTGTGGGTAGGGTTCCATGTGAGGGTTAGGGTCAGCCAAAGTTTTCAGTGGCCACTCTTTGCGTTTCTTCCACAGTGCTGACCGTTCGGACTTTTGCGACCCCTACAGCGATCGGGGAAAACGGCCACTTCAGGCTGGTAGGTTCATTGTATATGGTAAAATGCAAACCCGCAGGCCGACTGTTTTTGATGCTGTGGGTAGGGTTCCATATAAGGGTTAGGGAAAGCCAAAGTTTTCAGTGGCCACTCTTTGCGTTTTTTTGCCAGTCCAGACCGTTCAGACTTCTGGGACCCCATTCTAAGATCGGGGAAAACGGCCACTTCGGGATGGTAGCATCAAGTATTGTGGTAAAAGCCAAACCCGTAGGCCGACTTTTCGTGGTGCTGTTAGTAGGGTTCCATGTGAGGATTAGGGCCAGCCAAAGTTTTCAATGGCCACTCTTTGCGTTTGTTTGCCTGTCCCGACCGTTTGGACGTTGGGGACCCGATTAAGCATTCTGTGAAAACGGCCACTTCAGGCTGGTAGATCCAAAGTTTGTGGTAAAAAGAAAACCCGTAGGCCAGCTGTTCGTGGTTCTGTGGGTATGGTTCCATGTGAGGGTTAGGGTAAGCCAAGGTTTTCAGTGGCACCTCTCTGCGTTTGTTCCCCAGTCCCAACCGTTCGATATTTGGGACCCCATTGAGCGACCATGGAGAACGGCCGCCTCGGGCTCGTAGCTTCAAGGTTTGTTTTAAAACACACACCCGTAGTCCGACTGTTGGTCGTGCGGTGGGTAAGGTTCCATGAGAGGGTTAGGGCCTGCCAAAGTTTTCAGTGGCCACTCTTTGCGTTTGTTTGCCAGACCAGACCGTTCGGACTTTGCGGATCCCCTTAAGCGATCCGGGAAAAATGCCCCTTCAGGCTGGTAGATTCAAGTGGTGTGGTAAAAGGAAAACCCGTAGGCCTACTGTTGGTGGTACCAGCCCGAAGCGGATGTTTTCCCGGATCGCAGAATGGGGTCCCAGAAATCCGAACGGTCTAGACTGGCAAACAAACGCAAAAAGTGGCCAATGAAAACTTTGGCTGGCCCTAGCTCTCACATGGAACCTTACCCACAACACCACACAGAGTCGGCCTACGGTTTTATGTTTTATCACAAACCTTGAATATACCAGCCTGAATGCCCGTTTTCCCGGATCGCTGAATGGGGTCCACAAAGTCCGAACGGTCGGGACTGGGGAAGAAACGCAAAGAGTGGCCACTGAAAACTTTTACTGGCCCTAACCCTCACATGGAACCTTACCCACAGCACCACACAGAGTCGGCCTACGGGTTTGGGTTTTACCACCAACCTTGAATCTACCAGCCTGAAACGGCCGTTTTCCCGGATCGCTGAATGGGGTCCGAAAAGTCCGAACGGTCAGGACTGGGGAAAAAACGCAAACAGTGGCCACTGAAAACTTTGGCTGACCTGAACCCTCACATGGAACCCTACCCACTGCACGATCAAAAGTCGTCCTACAGGTTTGCGTTTTACCACAAACCTTGAATCTACCAGCCCGAAGCGGCCCTTTTCCTGGACCGCACAATGGGGTCCCAAAACTCCGAAGGGTCGGGACTGGCAAACAAACAAAAAGAGTGGCCACTAAAAACTTTGGCTGGCCGTAACCCTTACATGAAACACTACCCACAGCACCACACACAGTCGGCCTACGGGTTTGCGTTTTAAAACAAACCTTGAATCTACCAGCCCGAAGCGGCCATTTTCCCGGATCGCTGAATGGGTCCTAAAAGACCGAACGGTCAGGACTGGGAAAGAAACAAAAAGAGCGGCCACTGAAAACTTTGTCTGGGCCTAACCCTCACATGGAACCCTACCACAGCACTACCAACAGTCGGCCTATGGGTTTGCATTTCACCAAAAAACTTGAATGTACCATCCCGAAGCGGTCATTTCCCAGATCGCTTAATGGGGTCCCCAAACTCAGAACGGTCAGGCCTGGTAAAAAAAGGCAAAGAGTGTCCACTGAAAACTTTGGCCGGCTCTAACCCTCACACTGAACCCTACCCACAACACCATCAAGAGTCAACCTTAGAGTTTGTGTTTTACCAAAAACCTTCAATCTACAGGCCCGAAGTGGCCTTTTTCCTGGATGGCTGAATGGGGTCCCAAAAGTCTAAACGGTCGGGACTGGCAAGCAAACGCAAAGAGTGGCCACTGAAAACTTTTGCTGGCCCTAACCCTCACATAGAACCCTACCCATAGCACCATCAACAGTCGGTCTACGGGTTTGCGTTTTCCCACAGACCTTGAATCTACCAGCCCGAATTGGCCGTTTTCCCAGATCGATGACTGGGGTCCCCAATCTCCGAAAGGTCGGGTCTGGGGAACAAACGCAAAGAGTGGCCACTGAAAACTTTGGCTGGAGCTAGCCCTCACATGGAACCCTACTCACAGCACCACCAACAGTCGGCTTTAGTGTTAGCGTTTTACCACAAACTTTGAATCTACCAGCCCGAAGCCGCCGTTTTCCCGGATCGATGAATGGTGTCCCAAAAGTCCAAATGGTCAGGCTTGGTAAAGAAACACAAAAAGTAGCCACTGAAAACTTTGGCTGGACCTAACCCTCAAATGGAACCGTAACCACAGAACCACCAACAGTCGGCCTACGGATTTGCGTTTTACCACAAACCTTGAATCTACCAGCCCGAAGCGGCCGTTTTCCCGGATCGCTGAATGGGGTCCCCTTACGTCCGAACGGTCAGGCCTGGTAAATAGAGGCAAAGAGTGGTCACTGAAAACTTTGGCTAGCCTTAACCCTCACATGGAACCCTACCCAGAGCACCACACACAGTCGGCCTACTTGTTAGCGTTTCACAACAAACCTTGAATCTACCAGCCCGAAGTGGCCGTTTTCCCAAATGGCTGAATTGTGTACCCAACATCCGAACGGTTAGAAAAGGCAAAAATACGCAAAGAGTGGCCACTGAAAACTTTGGCTGGCCCTAACCCTCACATGAGACCCTACCCACAGCACCACCAACAGTCGGCTTACGTATTAGCCTTTGACCACAAATTTTGAATCTACCAGCCCGAAGTGGCCTTTTTCCCGGATCGCACAATGGGGTCCAAAAAGTCCGAAGGGTCAGGACTGGCAAACCAACGAAAAGAGTGGCCACTGAAAACTTTGGCTGGCCCTAACCCTCACATGGAACCCTACCCACAGCACCACCAACAGTCAGCCTAGGGGTTTGCGTTTTAACACAAACCTTGAATCTACCAGCCTGAAGCGGCCGTTTTACCGGATCTCTGAATGGGGTCCCAAAAGTCCGAACGGTCGAGACTGGGGAACAAACGCAAAGAGTGGCCACGGAAAACTTTTGCTATCCCTAACCCTCACATGGAACCCTACCCACAGCACCACCAACAGTCGGCCTACGTTTTAGCCTTTGACCACAAATTTTGGTGGTAAAAGGCAAACCCATAGGCCGAATGTTGGTGGTGTTGTGGGTAGGGTTCCATGTGAGAGTTCGGGCCAGCTAAAATTTTCAGTGGCCACTCTTTCTGTTTTTTCCCCAGTCCAGACTATCCGGACTTTTGGGACCCCATTCAGCGATCCTGGAAAATGGCCGCTTCGGGCTGGTAGATTCAAGGTTTGTGGTAAAAGGCAAACTCGTAGGCCGACTGTTGGTGGTTCTGTGGGTAGGGTTCCATGTGAGGGTTAGGGCCAGCCAAAGTTTTCAGTGGCCACTCTTTGTGTTTCTTTCCCAGTCCCAACCGTTCGGACATTGAGGACCCCATTCAGCGATCCGGGAAAACGGCCGCTTCAAGCTGGTAGATTCAAGTTTTGTGGTGAAATGAAAACCTGTAGGCTGACTGTTGGTGGTGCTGTGGGTAGGGTTTTATGTGAGGGTTAGTGCCAGCCAAAGTTTTCAGTGGCCACTCTTTGCGTTTGTTCCCCAGTCCCGACCGTTCGGACTTTTGGGACCCCATTCAGCAATCCGGGAAAACGGCCGCTTCGGGCTTGTCGATTCAAGGTTTGTGGCAAAACGCAAACCAGTAGGCGGACTGTTGGTGGTGCTGTGCGTAGGGATCCATGTGAAGGTTAGGGCTAGCCAAAGTTTTCAGTGGCCACTCTTTGCATTTGTTCCCCTTTCCCAACCGTTGGGACTTTTTGGACCCCATTCAGCGCACCGGGAAAACATCCGCTTCTGGCTGGTAGATTCAAGGTTTGTGGAAGAACGCAAACCCGCACGCTGACTGTTGGTGGTGCTGTGGGTAGGGTTCCATGTGAAGGTTAGGGCCGGCCAAAGATTTCAGTGGCCACTCTTTCAGTTTTTTCCGCAGTCCCGACTATCCGGACTTTTGGGACCCCATTCAGCGATCCTGGAAAATGGCCGCTTCGGGGTGGTAAATTCAAGGTTTGTGGTAAAAGGCTAACTAGCAGGACGACTATTGGTGGTGCTGTGGGTAGGGTTCCATGTGAAGGTTAGAGCCAGCCAAAGTTTTCAGTGGCCACTCTTTTCGTTTGTTCCCCAGTCTCGACCGTTCCGACTTTGGGTACCCCATTTAGCAGTCCGGGAAAATGGCAGCTTCGGGCTGGTAGATTCAAGGTTTGTGGTAAAAGGCAGACCCGTAGGCCGACTGTTGGTAGTGCTGAGGGTAGGGTTCCATGTGAGTGTTCGGGCCAGCCCAAGTTTTCAGTGGCCACTCTTTGCATTTGTTCCCCTTTCCAGACCGTTGGGAATTTTGGGACCCCACTCTACGATCCAGGAAAACATCCCCTTCTGGATGGTAGATTCAAGGTTTGGGGAAGAACGCAAACCCGCAGGCTGACTGTAGGTGGTCCTATGGGTAGGGTTCCATGTGAAGGTTAGGGCCAGCCAAAGTTTTCAGTGGCCACTCCTTGCGTTTTTTCCCCAGTCCCGACCGTTCGGACTTTTGGGACCCCATTCAGCGATCCGGGAAAATGGCAGCTTCGGGGTGGTAGATTTAAGGTTTGTGGAAAAACGCAAATCCGCAAGCCGACTGTTAGTGGTGCTGTGGGTAGGTTTCTATGTGAGGGTTAGGGCAGCCAAAGTTTTGAGTGGCCACTCCTTATGTTTTTTCCGCAGTCCCGACTATCCGGACTTTTGGGACCCAATTCAGCGATCCTGGAAAATGGCCGCTTCGGGGTGGTAAATTCAAGGTTTGTGGTAAAAGGCTAACTAGCAGGACGACTATTGGTGGTGCTGTGGGTAGGGTTCCATGTGAAGGTTAGAGCCAGCCAAAGTTTTCAGTGGCCACTCTTTTCGTTTGTTCCCCAGTCTCGACCGTTCGGACTTTGGGGACTCGATTTAGCAGTCCGGGAAAACGGCCGCTTCGGGCTGGTAGATTCAAGGTTTGTGGTAAAAGGCAGACCCGTAGGCCGACTGTTGGTAGTGCTGAGGGTAGGGTTCCATGTGAGGGTTAGGGCCAGCCCAAGTTTTCAGTGGCCACTCTTTGCGTTTGTTTGTCAGTCCCGACCGTTCGGACTTTTGGGACCCCATTCAGCGATCCGGGAAAACGTCCACTTCGGGCTGGTAGATTCAAGGTTTGTGGAAGAACGCAAACCCGCAGGCCGACAGTTGGTGGTGCTGTGGGTAGGGTTCCATGTGAAGGTTAGGGCCAGACCAAGTTTTCAGTGGCCACTCTTTTCGTTTGTTCCCAAGTCTCGACCGTTCGGACTTTGGGGACCCCATTTAGCAATCCAGGAAAACGGCAGCTTCGGGGTGGTAGATTTAAGGTTTGTGGTAAAAGGCAAACGCGTAGGCTGAATGTTGGTAGTGTTGTGTGTAGGGTTCCATGTGAGGGTTAATGCCAGCCCAAGTTTTCAGTGGCCACTCTTTGCGTTTGTTCCCCAATCCCGACCGTTCGGAGTTTGGGGACCCCATTCAGCGATCCGGGAAAACAGCCGCTTCTGGCTGGTAGATTGAAGGTTTGTGGTAAAAGGCAAACCCGTAGGCCGGCTGTTGGTAGTGCTGAGGGTAGGGTTAAATGTGAGGGTAAGGGCCTGCCAAAATTTTCAATGGCCACTCTTTGTGTTTTTTCCCCAGTCCAGACCGTTCGGAATTTGGGGACCCCATTCAGCAATCCGGGAAAACGGCCGCTTTGGACTGGTAGATTCAAGGTTTGTGGTAAAAAGCTAACTTGCAGGCCGACTATTGGTGGTGCTGTGGGTAGGGTTCCATGTGAAGGTCAGGGCTAGCCAAAGTTTTCAGTGGCCACTCTTTGCGTTTGTTCCCCAGTCCCGACTGTTCGGAGATTGGGGACCCCTTTCAGCGATCCGAAAAAAAAGGGCCGCTTTGGGCTGGTAGATTCAAGGTTTGTGGAAGAACGCAAACCCGCAGGCCGACTGTTGGTGGTGCTGTGGGTAGGGTTCCATGTGAAGGTTAGAGCCAGCCAAAGTTTTCAGTGGCCACTCCTTGCGTTTTTTCCCCAGTCTCGACAGTTACGACTTTTAAGACCACATTCAGTGATCTGGGAAAACGGCCAGTTGAGGGTGGGAGATTCTAGGTTTGTGGTAAAAGACAAACCCGTAGGCCAACTGTTGGTAGTACTGTTGGTAGGGTTTTATGTGAGGGTTAGGGCCACCCAAAGCTTTCAGTGGCCACTCTTTGCGTTTGTTCCCCAGTCCCGACCGTTCGGAGTTTGGGGACCCCTTTCAGCGATCCGGGAAAACGTCCTCTTCGGGCTAGTAGATTCAAGGTTTGTGGTAAAAGGCAAACCCATAGGCCGAATGTTGGTGGTGTTGTGGGTAGGGTTCCATGTGAGAGTTCGGGCCAGCTAAAATTTTCAGTGGCCACTCTTTCTGTTTTTTCCCCAGTCCAGACTATCCGGACTTTTGGGACCCCATTCAGCGATCCTGGAAAATGGCCGCTTCGGGCTGGTAGATTCAAGGTTTGTGGTAAAAGGCAAACTCGTAGGCCGACTGTTGCTGGTTCTCTGGGTAGGGTTCCATGTGAGGGTTAGGGCCAGCCAAAGTTTTCAGTGGCCACTCTTTGTGTTTCTTTCCCAGTCCCAACCGTTCGGACATTGAGGACCCCATTCAGCGATCCGGGAAAACGGCCGCTTCAAGCTGGTAGATTCAAGTTTTGTGGTGAAATGAAAACCTGTAGGCTGACTGTTGGTGGTGCTGTGGGTAGGGTTTTATGTGAGGGTTAGTGCCAGCCAAAGTTTTCAGTGGCCACTCTTTGCGTTTGTTCCCCAGTCTTGACCGTTCGGACTTTTGGGACCCCATTCAGCGATCCGGGAAAACGGCCGCTTCGGGCTTGTCGATTCAAGGTTTGTGGCAAAACGCAAACCAGTAGGCGGACTGTTGGTGGTGCTGTGCGTAGGGATCCATGTGAAGGTTAGGGCTAGCCAAAGTTTTCAGTGGCCACTCTTTGCATTTGTTCCCCTTTCCCAACCGTTGGGACTTTTTGGACCCCATTCAGCGCACCGGGAAAACATCCGCTTCTGGCTGGTAGATTCAAGGTTTGTGGTAAAAGGCAGACCCGTAGGCCGACTGTTGGTGGTGCTGTGGTAGTCTCCATGTGAAGGTTAGGCCGGCCAAAGATTTCAGTGGCCACTCTTTTCTGTTTTTTCCAGTCCCGACTATCCGACTTTTGGGACCCCATTCAGCTTATCCTGGAAAATGGCCGCTTCGGCTGTTAGATTCAAGGTTTGTGGTAAAAGGCTAACTAGCAGGGACTACTCACAGGTGCTGTGGGTAGGGTTCCATTTGAAGGTTAGGGCTAGCCAAAGTTTTCAGTGACCACTCCTTGCGTTTGTTCCCCAGTCTCGACCGTTCGGACTTTGGGTACCCCATTTAGCAGTCCGGGAAAATGGCAGCTTCGGGCTGGTAGATTCAAGGTTTGTGGTAAAAGGCAGACCCGTAGGCCGACTGTTGGTAGTGCTGAGGGTAGGGTTCCATGTGAGGGGTAGCCAGCCAGTTTTCAGTGGCCACTCTTGTTTGTCAGTCCCACCGCTCGGATTCTTTTTTTGGACCCCATTCCAGCGATCCGGGAAAAAAAAAAAAAACGGGGCTGCTTCGGGCTGGTAGATTCAAGGTTTGTGGTAAAAGGCTAACCCGTAGGCTGAATGTTGGTAGTGCTGTGGGTAGGGTTCCACGTGAGGGTTAGGGCCAGCCAAAGTTTTCAGTGGCCACTCTTTGCATTTGTTCCCCAATCCCGACCGTTCAGAGTTTGGGGACCCCATTCAGCGATTCGGGAAAAAAGCCGCTTCTGGCTGGCAGATTGAAGGTTTGTGGTAAAAGGAAAACCCGTAGGCCGACTGTTGGTAGTGCTGAGGGTAGGGTTCCATATGAGGGTCAGGGCCAGCCAAAATTTTCAGTGGCCACTCTTTGTGTTTTTTCCCCAGTCCAGACCATTCGGAATTTGGGGACCCCATTCAGCGATCCAGGAAAACGGCCGCTTCGGGCTGGGAGATTCAAGGTTTGTGGTAAAAGGCGAACTTGCAGGCCGACTATTGGTGGTGCTGTTGGTAGGGTTCTATGTGAAGGTCAGGGCTAGCCAAAGTTTTCAGTGGCCACTCTTTGCGTTTGTTCCCCAGTCCCGACCGTTCGGACTTTTGGGACCCCATTCAGCGATCCCGGAAAACGTCCACTTCGGGCTGGTAGATTCAAGGTTTGTGGAAGAACGCAAACGCGCAGGCCGACTGTTGGTGGTGCTGTGGGTAGGGTTCCATGTGAAGGTTAGAGCCAGCCAAAGTTTTCAGTGGCCACTCCTTGCGTTTTTTCCCCAGTCTCGACAGTTACGACTTTTAAGACCACATTCAGTGATCTGGGAAAACGGCCAGTTGAGGGTGGGAGATTCTAGGTTTGTGGTAAAAGACAAACCCGTAGGCCAACTGTTGGTAGTACTGTTGGTAGGGTTTTATGTGAGGGTTAGGGCCACCCAAAGCTTTCAGTGGCCACTCTTTGCGTTTGTTCCCCAGTCCCGACCGTTCGGAGTTTGGGGACCCCTTTCAGCGATCCGGGAAAACGTCCTCTTCGGGCTAGTAGATTCAAGGTTTGTGGTAAAAGGCAAACCCATAGGCCGAATGTTTGTGGTGTTGTGGGTAGGGTTCCATGTGAGAGTTCGGGCCAGCTAAAATTTTCAGTGGCCACTCTTTCTGTTTTTTCCCCAGTCCAGACTATCCGGACTTTTGGGACCCCATTCAGCGATCCTGGAAAATGGCCGCTTCGGGCTGGTAGATTCAAGGTTTGTGGTAAAAGGCAAACTCGTAGGCCGACTGTTGCTGGTTCTCTGGGTAGGGTTCCATGTGAGGGTTAGGGCCAGCCAAAGTTTTCAGTGGCCACTCTTTGTGTTTCTTTCCCAGTCCCAACCGTTCGGACATTGAGGACCCCATTCAGCGATCCGGGAAAACGGCCGCTTCAAGCTGGTAGATTCAAGTTTTGTGGTGAAATGAAAACCTGTAGGCTGACTGTTGGTGGTGCTGTGGGTAGGGTTTTATGTGAGGGTTAGTGCCAGCCAAAGTTTTCAGTGGCCACTCTTTGCGTTTGTTCCCCAGTCTTGACCGTTCGGACTTTTGGGACCCCATTCAGCGATCCGGGAAAACGGCCGCTTCGGGCTTGTCGATTCAAGGTTTGTGGCAAAACGCAAACCAGTAGGCGGACTGTTGGTGGTGCTGTGCGTAGGGATCCATGTGAAGGTTAGGGCTAGCCAAAGTTTTCAGTGGCCACTCTTTGCATTTGTTCCCCTTTCCCAACCGTTGGGACTTTTTGGACCCCATTCAGCGCACCGGGAAAACATCCGCTTCTGGCTGGTAGATTCAAGGTTTGTGGAAGAACGCAAACCCGCACGCTGACTGTTGGTGGTGCTGTGGGTAGGGTTCCATGTGAAGGTTAGGGCCGGCCAAAGATTTCAGTGGCCACTCTTTCTGTTTTTTCCGCAGTCCCGACTATCCGGACTTTTGGGACCCCATTCAGCGATCCTGGAAAATGGCCGCTTCGGGCTGTTAGATTCAAGGTTTGTGGTAAAAGGCTAACTAGCAGGACGACTATTGGTGGTGCTGTGGGTAGGGTTCCATTTGAAGGTTAGGGCTAGCCAAAGTTTTCAGTGACCACTCCTTGTGTTTGTTCCCCAGTCTCGACCGTTCGGACTTTGGGTACCCCATTTAGCAGTCCGGGAAAATGGCAGCTTCGGGCTGGTAGATTCAAGGTTTGTGGTAAAAGGCAGACCCGTAGGCCGACTGTTGGTAGTGCTGAGGGTAGGGTTCCATGTGAGGGTTAGGGCCAGCCAAAGTTTTCAGTGGCCACTCTTTGCATTTGTTTGTCAGTCCCGACCGTTCGGACTTTTTGGACCCCATTCAGCGATCCGGGAAAACGTCCACTTCGGGCTGGTAGATTCAAGGTTTGTGGAAGAACGCAAACCCGCAGGCCGACTGTTGGTGGTGCTGTGGGTAGGGTTCCATGTGAAGGTTAGGGCCAGACCAAGTTTTCAGTGGCCACTCTTTTCGTTTGTTCCCCAGTCTCGACCGTTCGGACTTTGGGGACCCCATTTAGCAATCCGGGAAAACGGCAGCTTCGGGGTGGTAGATTCAAGGTTTGTGGTAAAAGGCAAACCCGTAGGCTGAATGTTGGTAGTGTTATGTGTAGGGTTCCATGTGAGGGTTAATGCCAGCCCAAGTTTTCAGTGGCCACTCTTTGCGTTTGTTCCCCAATCCCGACCGTTCGGAGTTTGGGGACCCCATTCAGCGATCCGGGAAAACAGCCGCTTCTGGCTGGTAGATTGAAGGTTTGTGGTAAAAGGCAAACCCGTAGGCCGGCTGTTGGTAGTGCTGAGGGTAGGGTTAAATGTGAGGGTTAGGGCCTGCCAAAATTTTCAGTGGCCACTCTTTGTGTTTTTTCCCCAGTCCAGACCGTTCGGAATTTGGGGACCCCATTCAGCGATCCGGGAAAACGGCCGCTTCGAGCTGGTAGATTCAAGGTTTGTGGTAAAAGGCTAACTTGCAGGCCGACTATTGGTGGTGCTGTGGGTAGGGTTCCATGTGAAGGTCAGGGCTAGCCAAAATTTTCAGTGGCCACTCTTTGCGTTTGTTCCCCAGTCCCGACTGTTCGGAGATTGGGGACCCCTTTCAGCGATCCGGAAAAAAAGGGCCGCTTCGCGCTGGTAGATTCAAGGTTTGTGGAAGAACGCAAACCCGCAGGCCGATTGTTGGTGGTGCTGTGGGTAGGGTTCCATGTGAAGGTTAGAGCCAGCCAAAGTTTTCAGTGGCCACTCCTTGCGTTTTTTCCCCAGTCCCGACCGTTAGGACTTTTAACACGCCATTCAGTGATCCGGGAAAACGGCCAGTTGAGGGTGGGAGATTCAAGGTTTGTCGGAAAAGACAAACCCGTAGGCCAACTGTTGATTGTACTGTGGGTAGGGTTTTATGTGAGGGTTAGGGCCAGCCAAAGTTTTCAATGGCCACTCTTTGTGTTTTTTCCCCTGTCCCGACTGTTCGGAGTTTGGGGACCCCATTCAGCGATCCGGGAAAACATCCTCTTCTGGCTGGTATATTCACGGTTTGTGGTAAAAGGAAAACCCGTGGGCCGACTGTTGGTAGTGCTGTCGGTAGGGTTCTATTTGAGGGTTAGAACCAGCCAAAATTTTCAGTAGCCACTCTTTGCGTTTGTTCCCCAATCCCGACCGTTCGGAGTTTGGGGACCCCTTTCAGCAATACGGGAAAACGTCCTCTTCGGGCTAGTAGATTCAAGGTTTGTTGGAAAAGGCAAACCCATAAGACGACTGTTAGTGGTGCTTTGGGTAGATTTCTGTGTGAGGGTTAGGCCAGCCAAAATTTCCAGTGGCCACTCTTTGCGTTTGTTCCCCAATCCCGACTCTTCGGAGTTTGGATACCCCATTCAGCGATCCGGGAAAACGGCTACTTTGGGCTGGAAGATTCAAGGTTTGTGGTAAAAGGCAAAGCCGTAGGCCGTCTGTTGTTGGTGCTGTGGGTAGAGTTCCATGTGAGGGTTAGGGCCAGCCAAAGTTTTCAGTGGCCACTCTTTGCATTTGTTCCCCAGTCCCGACCGTTCGGAGTTAGGGGATCCCATTCAGAAATCCGGGAAAACGGCCGCTTTGGGCTCGTAGATTCAAGGTTTGTGGTAAAAGGCAAACCCGTAGGCGGACTGTTGGTAGTGCTGTGCCTAGGGTTCCATGTGAGGGTTAGGGCCAGCCAAAGTTTCCAGTGGCCACTCTTTGCATTTGTTCCCCTGTCCCAACCGTTGGGACTTTTGGGACCCCATTCAGCGATCCGAGAAAACGTCCGCTTTGGGCTCGTAGATTCAAGGTTTGTGGAGGAACGCAAATCCGCAGGCTGACTGTTGGTGGTCCTATGGGTAGGGTTCCATGTGAAGGTTAGGGCCAGCCAACGTTTTCAGTGGCTACTCCTTGCGTTTTTTCCCCAGGCCCGACCATTAGGACTTTTAACACGCCATTCAGTGATCCGCGAAAACGGCCAGTTGAGGATAGGAGATTCAAGGTTTGTCGGAAAAGACAAACCCGTAGGCCAACTGTTGATAGTACTGTGGGTAGGGTTTTATGTGAGG
>CM041085.1:55855967-55871135 GCA_023079485.1 Archilochus colubris
TGAATTGGGTCCCAGAAGTCCGAATGGTTGGGACTGGCAAACAAATGCAAAGAGTTGGCACTGAAAACTTTGGCTGGCCCTTTCCCTCACATGGAACCCTACCCACAGTACCACCAAAAGTTGGCCTACGGGTTTGCTTTTCACCACAAACCTTGAATCGACCAGCCCGAAGCGGCCTTTTTCCGGGATCGCTGAATGGAGACCCAAAAGTCCGAACTGTCGGGCCTGCCAAAAAAGTTCAGCGAGTGGCCACTGAAAACATTGGCTGGCTCTAACCCTCACAAGGAACCATACCCACAGCACCATCAACAGTCGTCCTACCGGTATGCGTTTTGCCACAAACCTTCAATCTACAACCCCGAAGCGGCCGTTTTCCCCGATCGATGAAAAGAAATCCCAAAAGTCCGAACGGCTAGGACTGGCAAAGAAATGCAAAGAGTGGCCACTGAAAACTTTGGCTGGCCCTAACCCTCACATGGAACCCTACCCACAGTACCACCAAAAGTTGGCCTACGGGTTTGCTTTTCACCACAAACCTTGAATCGACCAGCCCGAAGCGGCCTTTTTACGGGATCGCTGAATGGAGACCCAAAAGTCCGAACTATCGGGCCTGCCAAAAAAATTCAGCGAGTGGCCGCTGAAAACTTTGGCAGGCTCTAACCCTCACAAGGAACCATACCCACAGCACCATCAACAGTCGTCCTACCGGTATGCGTTTTGCCACAAACCTTCAATCTACAAGCCCGAAGCGGCCGTTTTCCCCGATCGATGAAAAGAAATCCCAAAAGTCCGAATGTTTTGGATTGGCAAACAAAGGAAAAGACTGCCCACTGAAAACTTTGGCAGGCTCTAACCCTCACATGGAACCCTACCAACAGTACCATCAACAGTCGTCCTACCGGTTTGCGTTTTACCACAAACCTTGAATCTACCAGCCCGAAGCGGCCGTTTTCCCGGATCACAGAATTGGGTCCGAGAACTCCGAAGGGTCGGTACTGGCAAAAAAACGCAAAGAGTGGCCACTGAAAACTTTGGCTGGCCCTAACCCTCACATGGAACCCTACCCACAGCACCACCAACAGTCGGCCTACGGGTTTGGGTTTCACCACAAACCTTGAATCTACCAGCCCAAAGCGGCCGTTTTCTGGGATTGATGAATGCAGACCCAAAAGTCCAAGCGGTCGGGACTGGAAAAAAAAATTCAAAGAGTGGCCACTGAAAACATTGGCTGGCCCTAACCCTAACATGGAACACTACCCACAGCACCACACACACTCGGCCTACGGGTTTGCGTTTTAACACAAACCTTGAATATACCAGCCCGAAGCGGCCATTCCAATGTGGCTGAATGGGGTCCCTACAGTCCGAATGTTCGAAACTGGAAAACAGACGCAAAGAGTGGCCACTGAAAACTTTGGCTGGCCCTAACCCTCACATGGAACCCTACCCACAGCACCACCAACAGTCGGCCTACGGGTTTGCGTTTTACCACAAACCTTGAATCTACCAGCCCAAAGCGGCCTTTTTTCCGGGATCGCAGAATGGATCACAAAAGTCAGAACGTTCTGGATTGGCAAACAAACAGAAAGAGTGGCCACCGAAAACTTTGGCTGGCCCTAACCCTCACATGGAACCCTACCCAGAGTACTACCAAAAGTTGGCCTACAGGTTTGCTTTTCACCACAAACCTTGAATCGACCAGCCAGAAGCGGCCTTTTTCCGGGATCGCTGAATGGAGACCCAAAAGTCCGAACTGTCGGGCGTGCCAAAAAAGTTCAGCGAGTGGCCACTGAAAACTTTGGCTGGCTCTAACCCTCACAAGGAACCATACCCACAGCACCATCAACAGTCGTCCTACCGGTATGCGTGCATGGAAAAGATCTCACAGTACAAAACTGGGTCTAGGAATGAGAGCTATCCCCATCCATTTTGATGCCCTGAAAGTTTGGAAATGCTCTTCTGTTTCCAGACTTTGCCTCTCAGGTTCATTTGAATGCTTGTAAACATTAAGTTTCTTGAAATGAAAGTTGGAAGAGAGAGTTACCAGGCTAAAAGACCAGGAAACCTCCAAGAAATGGATGGGGAATTCGGTCTTGGGTTTCTCCTTTCCGTGGGTAGATGTTACAATCGATAAATAGTGGCTCTGGGCTCCTGGTTCCACTGCCTTTGCAACATTCCCAAGGCTTGTTTTCTCTCTTTTAAAGAAAGGGAACATACTGGAGAAAGACTTTCCAGCTGACACAGTAACTGAGAGGAATGACATTCCTAACCCTAAATCTAACTCTAACCCTAAACCTAAAGAATGCTATTCCTATCCTTACCTTAGAACCTATCCCTATCCCTGACCCGAAACCTTACACTAACTCGAACCCTAAACTGTAACTCTACTCCAAAAACCTAACTCTAACCTAAACCTAATTCGAACCCTATCCCTAAACAGAAATTTAACCTTTAAGCCATGAATGATGTTCCTAAACCGATCCCGAACCCAGAGCACATTAGGCAAAGGAGTACATCTGATCTGCCCAGCTGGCCGAAACTGCTTCTATGTGAGGGTTAGGGCCAGCCAAAGTTTTCATTGCCAACTCTTTGAATTTGTTTCCCAATCCTGAAAATTCGGACTTTTGGGACCCCACTCAGCCATCCGGGAAATTGCCGCTTTGGGCTGGTAGATTCAAGGTTTTTGGTAAAACGCAAAACCCGTAGGCCGACTGTTGGTCGTGCTGTGGGTAGGGTTCCATGTGAGGGTTAGGGCCAGCCAAAGTTTTCAGTGGCCAGTCTTTGCATTTCTTTGCCAGTCCTAGCCGTTCGGACTTTTGGGATTTCTTTTCATCGATCGGGGAAAAAGGCCGCTTCGGGCTTGTAGATTGAAGGTTTGTGGCAAAACGCATACCGGTAGGACGACTGTTGATGGTGCTGTGGGTATGGTTCCTTGTGAGGGTTAGAGCCAGCCAAAGTTTTCAGTGGCCACTCGCTGAACTTTTTTGGCAGGCCCGACAGTTCGGACTTTTGGGTCTCCATTCAGCGATCCCGGAAAAAGGCCGCTTCGGGCTGGTCGATTCAAGGTTTGTGGTGAAAAGCAAACCCGTAGGCCAACTGTTTGTGGTACTGTGGGTAGGGTTCCATGTGAGGGTTAGGGCCAGCCAAAGTTTTCAGTGCCCACTCTTTGAATTTGTTTCCCAATCCTGAAAATTCGGACTTTTGGGACCCAATTCAGCCATCCGGGAAAACGGCCTCTTCCCCTTGGTAAATTTAAGGTTTGTGGTAAAACGCAAACTCGTAGGCTGACTGTTGGTGGTGCTGTGGGTAGGGTTCCATTTGAGGGTTAGGGCCAGCCAAAGTTTTCAGTGGCCACTCTTTGCGTCTGATTTCCAGTTTCGAACATTCGGACTGTAGGGACCCCATTCAGCCACATTGGAATGGCCGCTTCGGGCTGGTATATTCAAGGTTTGTCTTAAAACGCAAACCCGTAGGCCGAGTGTGTGTGGTGCTGTGGGTAGTGTTCCATGTTAGGGTTAGGGCCAGCCAATGTTTTCAGTGGCCACTCTTTGAATTTTTTTTTCCAGTCCCGACCGCTTGGACTTTTGGGTCTCCATTCATCAATCCCAGAAAACGGCCGCTTTGGGCTGGTAGATTCAAGGTTTGTGGTGAAACCCAAACCCGTAGGCCGACTGTTGGTGGTGCTGTGGGTAGGGTTCCATGTGAGGGTTAGGACCAGCCAAAGTTTTCAGTGGCCACTCTTTGCGTTTTTTTGCCAGTACCGACCCGTCGGAGTTCTCGGACCCCATTCTGTGATCCGGGAAAACGGCCGCTTCGGGCTGGTAGATGCAAGGTTTGTGGTAAAACGCAAACCGGTAGGACGACTGTTGATGGTACTGTTGGTAGCATTCCATGTGAGGGTTAGAGCCTGCCAAAGTTTTCAGTGGGCAGTCTTTTCCTTTGTTTGCCAATCCAAAACATTCGGACTTTTGGGATTTCTTTTCATCGATCGGGGAAAAAGGCCGCTTCGGGCTTGTAGATTGAAGGTTTGTGGCAAAACGCATACCGGTAGGACGACTGTTGATGGTGCTGTGGGTATGGTTCCTTGTGAGGGTTAGAGCCAGCCAAAGTTTTCAGTGGCCACTCGCTGAACTTTTTTGGCAGGCCCGACAGTTCGGACTTTTGGGTCTCCATTCAGCGATCCCGGAAAAAGGCCGCTTCGGGCTGGTCGATTCAAGGTTTGTGGTGAAAAGCAAACCCGTAGGCCAACTTTTGGTGGTACTGTGGGTAGGGTTCCATGTGAGGGTTAGGGCCAGCCAAAGTTTTCAGTGGCCACTCTTTGAATTTGTTTCCCAATCCTGAAACTTCGGACTTTTGGGACCCCACTCAGCCATCCGGGAAATTGCCGCTTTGGGCTGGTAGATTCAAGGTTTGTGGTAAAACGCAAAACCCGTAGGCCGACTGTTGGTCGTGCTGTGGGTAGGGTTCCATGTGAGGGTTAGGGCCAGCCAAAGTTTTCAGTGGCCACTCTTTGCATTTCTTTGCCAGTCCTAGCCGTTCGGACTTTTGGGATTTCTTTTCATCGATCGGGGAAAACGGCCGCTTCGGGCTTGTAGATTGAAGGTTTGTGGCAAAACGCATACCGGTAGGACGACTGTTGATGGTGCTGTGGGTATGGTTCCTTGTGAGGGTTAGAGCCAGCCAAAGTTTTCAGTGGCCACTCGCTGAACTTTTTTGGCAGGCCCGACAGTTCGGACTTTTGGGTCTCCATTCAGCGATCCCGGAAAAAGGCCGCTTCGGGCTGGTCGATTCAAGGTTTGTGGTGAAAAGCAAACCCGTAGGCCAACTTTTGGTGGTACTGTGGGTAGGGTTCCATGTGAGGGTTAGGGCCAGCCAAAGTTTTCAGTGCCAACTCTTTGCGTTTGTTTGCCAGTCCCAACCATTCGGACTTCTGGGACCCAATTCAGCCATCCGGGAAAACGGCCTCTTCCCCTTGGTAAATTTAAGGTTTGTGGTAAAACGCAAACTCGTAGGCTGACTGTTGTTGGTGCTGTGGGTAGGGTTCCATGTGAGGGTTAGGGCCAGCCAAAGTTTTCAGTGGCCACTCTTTCTGTTTGTTTGCCAATCCAGAACGTTCTGACTTTTGTGATCCATTCTGCGATCCCGGAAAAAAGGCCGCTTCGGGCTGGTAGATTCAAGGTTTGTGGTAAAACGCAAACCGGTAGGACGACTGTTGATGGTACTGTGGGTAGGGTTCCATGTGAGGGTTAGAGCCTGCCAAAGTTTTCAGTGGGCAGTCTTTTCCTTTGTTTGCCAATCCAAAACATTCGGACTTTTGGGATTTCTTTTCATCGATCGGGGAAAACGGCCGCTTCGGGCTTGTAGATTGAAGGTTTGTGGCAAAACGCATACCGGTAGGACGACTGTTGATGGTGCTGTGGGTATGGTTCCTTGTGAGGGTTAGAGCCAGCCAAAGTTTTCAGCGGCCACTCGCTGAACTTTTTTGGCAGGCCCGACAGTTCGGACTTTTGGGTCTCCATTCAGCGATCCCGGAAAAAGGCCGCTTCGGGCTGGTCGATTCAAGGTTTGTGGTGAAAAGCAAACCCGTAGGCCAACTTTTGGTGGTACTGTGGGTAGGGTTCCATGTGAGGGTTAGGGCCAGCCAAAGTTTTCAGTGGCCACTCTTTGAATTTGTTTCCCAATCCTGAAACTTCGGACTTTTGGGACCCCACTCAGCCATCCGGGAAATTGCCGCTTTGGGCTGGTAGATTCAAGGTTTGTGGTAAAACGCAAAACCCGTAGGCCGACTGTTGGTCGTGCTGTGGGTAGGGTTCCATGTGAGGGTTAGGGCCAGCCAAAGTTTTCAGTGGCCACTCTTTGCATTTCTTTGCCAGTCCTAGCCGTTCGGACTTTTGGGATTTCTTTTCATCGATCGGGGAAAACGGCCGCTTCGGGCTTGTAGATTGAAGGTTTGTGGCAAAACGCATACCGGTAGGACGACTGTTGATGGTGCTGTGGGTATGGTTCCTTGTGAGGGTTAGAGCCAGCCAAAGTTTTCAGTGGCCACTCGCTGAACTTTTTTGGCAGGCCCGACAGTTCGGACTTTTGGGTCTCCATTCAGCGATCCCGGAAAAAGGCCGCTTCGGGCTGGTCGATTCAAGGTTTGTGGTGAAAAGCAAACCCGTAGGCCAACTGTTGGTGGTACTGTGGGTAGGGTTCCATGTGAGGGTTAGGGCCAGCCAAAGTTTTCAGTGCCAACTCTTTGCGTTTGTTTGCCAGTCCCAACCATTCGGACTTCTGGGACCCAATTCAGCCATCCGGGAAAACGGCCTCTTCCCCTTGGTAAATTTAAGGTTTGTGGTAAAACGCAAACTCGTAGGCTGACTGTTGTGGGTGCTGTGGGTAGGGTTCCATGTGAGGGTTAGGGCCAGCCAAAATTTTCGGTGGCCACTCTTTCTGTTTGTTTGCCAATCCAGAACGTTCTGACTTTTGTGATCCATTCTGCGATCCCGGAAAAAAGGCCGCTTTGGGCTGGTAGATTCAAGGTTTGTGGTAAAACGCAAACCCGTAGGCCGACTGTTGGTGGTGCTGTGGGTAGGGTTCCATTTGAGGGTTAGGGCCAGCCAAAGTTTTCAGTGGCCACTCTTTGCGTCTGTTTTCCAGTTTCGAACATTCGGACTGTAGGGACCCCATTCAGCCACATTGGAATGGCCGCTTCGGGCTGGTATATTCAAGGTTTGTCTTAAAACGCAAACCCGTAGGCCGAGTGTGTGTGGTGCTGTGGGTAGTGTTCCATGTTAGGGTTAGGGCCAGCCAATGTTTTCAGTGGCCACTCTTTGAATTTTTTTTTCCAGTCCCGACCGCTTGGACTTTTGGGTCTCCATTCATCAATCCCAGAAAACGGCCGCTTCGGGCTGGTAGATTCAAGGTTTGTGGTGAAACCCAAACCCGTAGGCCCACTGTTGGTGGTGCTGTGGGTAGGGTTCCATGTGAGGGTTAGGGCCAGCCAAAGTTTTCAGTGGCCACTCTTTGCGTTTTTTTGCCAGTACCGACCCTTCGGAGTTCTCGGACCCCATTCTGTGATCCGGGAAAACGGCCGCTTCGGGCTGGTAGATTCAAGGTTTGTGGTAAAACGCAAACCGGTAGGACGACTGTTGATGGTACTGTTGGTAGGGTTCCATGTGAGGGTTAGAGCCTGCCAAAGTTTTCAGTGGGCAGTCTTTTCCTTTGTTTGCCAATCCAAAACATTCGGACTTTTGGGATTTCTTTTCATCGATCGGGGAAAACGGCCGCTTCGGGCTTGTAGATTGAAGGTTTGTGGCAAAACGCATACCGGTAGGACGACTGTTGATGGTGCTGTGGGTATGGTTCCTTGTGAGGGTTAGAGCCAGCCAAAGTTTTCAGCGGCCACTCGCTGAACTTTTTTGGCAGGCCCGACAGTTCGGACTTTTGGGTCTCCATTCAGCGATCCCGGAAAAAGGCCGCTTCGGGCTGGTCGATTCAAGGTTTGTGGTGAAAAGCAAACCCGTAGGCCAACTTTTGGTGGTACTGTGGGTAGGGTTCCATGTGAGGGTTAGGGCCAGCCAAAGTTTTCAGTGGCCACTCTTTGCATTTCTTTGCCAGTCCTAGCCGTTCGGACTTTTGGGATTTCTTTTCATCAATCGGGGAAAACGGCCGCTTCGGGCTTGTAGATTGAAGGTTTGTGGCAAAACGCATACCGGTAGGACGACTGTTGATGGTGCTGTGGGTATGGTTCCTTGTGAGGGTTAGAGCCAGCCAAAGTTTTCAGCGGCCACTCGCTGAACTTTTTTGGCAGGCCCGATAGTTCGGACTTTTGGGTCTCCATTCAGCGATCCCGGAAAAAGGCCGCTTCGGGCTGGTCGATTCAAGGTTTGTGGTGAAAAGCAAACCCGTAGGCCAACTTTTGGTGGTACTGTGGGTAGGGTTCCATGTGAGGGTTAGGGCCAGCCAAAGTTTTCAGTTGCCACTCTTTGCATTTCTTTGCCAGTCCTAGCCGTTCGGACTTTTTGGATTTCTTTTCATCAATCGAGGAAAACGGCCGCTTCGGGGTTGTAGATTTAAGGTTTGTGGCAAAACGCATACCGGTAGGACGACTGTTGATGGTGCTGTGGGTATGGTTCCTTGTGAGGGTTAGAGCCAGCCAATGTTTTCAGTGGCCACTCGCTGAACTTTTTTGGCAGGCCCGACAGTTTGGACTTTTGGGTCTCCATTCAGCGATCCTGGAAAAAGGCCGCTTCGGGCTGGTCCATTCAAGGTTTGTGGTGAAAAGCAAACCCGTAGGCCAACTTTTGGTGGTACTGTGGGTAGGGTTCCATGTGAGGGTAAGGGCCAGCCAAAGTTTTCAGTGCCAACTCTTTGCGTTTGTTTGCCAGTCCCAACCATTCGGACTTCTGGGACCCAATTCAGCCATCCGGGAAAACGGCCTCTTCCCCTTGGTAAATTTAAGGTTTGTGGTAAAACGCAAACTCGTAGGCTGACTGTTGTGGGTGCTGTGGGTAGGGTTCCATGTGAGGGTTAGGGCCAGCCGAAGTTTTCGGTGGCCACTCTTTCTGTTTGTTTGACAATCCAGAACGTTCTGACTTTTGTGATCCATTCTGCGATCCCGGAAAAAAGGCCGCTTTGGGCTGGTAGATTCAAGGTTTGTGGTAAAACGCAAACCCGTAGGCCGACTGTTGGTGGTGCTGTGGGTAGGGTTCCATTTGAGGGTTAGGGCCAGCCAAAATTTTCAGTGGCCACTCTTTGCGTCTGATTTCCAGTTTCAAACATTCGGACTGTAGGGACCCCATTCAGCCACATTCGAATGGCCGCTTCGGGCTGGTATATTCAAGGTTTGTGTTAAAACGCAAACCCGTAGGTCGAGTGTGTGTGGTGCTGTGGGTAGTGTTCCATGTGAGGGTTAGAGCCTGCCAAAGTTTTCAGTGGCCACTCTTTGAATTTTTTTTTCCAGTCCCGACCGCTTGGACTTTTGGGTCTGCATTCATCAATCCCAGAAAACGGCCGCTTCGGGCTGGTAGATTCAAGGTTTGTGGTGAAACCCAAACCCGTAGGCCCACTGTTGGTGGTGCTGTGGGTAGGGTTCCACGTGAGGGTTAGGGCCAGCCAAAGTTTTCAGTGGCCACTCTTTGCGTTTTTTTGCCAGTACCGACCCTTCGGAGTTCTCGGACCCCATTCTGTGATCCGGGAAAACGGCCGCTTCGGGCTGGTAGATTCAAGGTTTGTGGTAAAACGCAAACCGGTAGGACGACTGTTGATGGTACTGTTGGTAGGGTTCCATGTGAGGGTTAGAGCCTGCCAAAGTTTTCAGTGGGCAGTCTTTTCCTTTGTTTGCCAATCCAAAACATTCGGACTTTTGGGATTTCTTTTCATCGATCGGGGAAAACGGCCGCTTCGGGCTTGTAGATTGAAGGTTTGTGGCAAAACGCATACCGGTAGGATGACTGTTGATGGTGCTGTGGGTATGGTTCCTTGTGAGGGTAAGGGCCAGCCAAAGTTTTCAGTGCCCACTCTTTGAATTTGTTTCCCAATCCTGAAAATTCGGACTTTTGGGACCCCACTCAGCCATCCGGGAAAACGACCGATTCTAGCTGGTAGATTGAAGGTTTGTGGCAAAACGCATACCGGTAGGACTGCTGTTGATGGTGCTGTGGGTATGGTTCCTTGTGAGGGTTAGAGCCAGCCAAAGTTTTCAGTGGCCACTCGCTGAACTTTTTTGGCAGGCCCGACAGTTCGGACTTTTGGGTCTCCATTCAGCGATCCCGGAAAAAGGCCACTTCGGGCTGGTTGATTCAAGGTTTGTGGTGAAAAGCAAACCCGTAGGCCAACTTTTGGTGGTACTGTGGGTAGGGTCCCATGTGAGGGTTAGGGCCAGCCAATGTGTTCAGTGGCCACTCTTTCCGTTTGTTTGCCAGTCCCAACCATTCGGACTTCTGGGACCCAATTCAGCCATCCGGGAAAACGGCCTCTTCCCCTTGGTAAATTTAAGGTTTGTGGTAAAACGCAAACACGTAGGCTGACTGTTGTGGGTGCTGTGGGTAGGGTTCCATGTGAGGGTTAGAGCCAGCCAAAGTTTTCGGTGGCCACTCTTTCTGTTTGTTTGCCAATCCAGAACGTTCTGACTTTTGTGATCCATTCTGCGATCCCGGAAAAAAGGCCGCTTTGGGCTGGTAGATTCAAGGTTTGTGGTAAAACGCAAACCCGCAGGCCGACTGTTGGTGGTGCTGTGGGTAGGGTTCCATTTGAGGGTTAGGGCCAGCCAAAATTTTCAGTGGCCACTCTTTGCGTCTGATTTCCAGTTTCGAACATTCGGACTGTAGGGACCACAGTCAGCCACATTGGAATGGGCGCTTCGGGCTGGTAGATTCAAGGTTTGTGGTAAAACGCAAACCCGTAGGTCGAGTGTGTGTGGTGCTGTGGGTAGTGTTCCATGTTAGGGTTTGGGCCAACCAATGTTTTCAGTGGCCACTCTTTGAATTTTTTTTTCCAGTCCCGACCGCTTGGACTTTTGGGTCTCCATTCATCAATCCCGAAAAACGGCCGCTTCGGGCTGGTAGATTCAAGGTTTGTGGTGAAACGCAAACCCGTAGGCCGACTGTTGGTGGTGCTGTGGGTAGGGTTCCATGTGAGGGTTAGAGCCTGCCAAAGTTTTCAGTGGGCAGTCTTTGCCTTTGTTTGCCAATCCAGAACATTCGGACTTTTGGGACCCCCTTCAGCCATCCGGGAAAATGGCCGCTTCGGGCTGGTAGATTCAAGGTTTGTGGTAAAACGCAAAACCCGTAGGCCGACTGTTGGTGGTGCTGTGGGTAGGGTTCCATGTGAGGGTTAGGGCCAGCCAAAGTTTTCAGTGGCCAGTCTTTGCATTTCTTTGCCAGTCCTAGCCGTTCGGACTTTTGGGATTTCTTTTCATCGATCGGGGAAAACGACCGCTTCTAGCTGGTAGATTGAAGGTTTGTGGCAAAACGCATACCGGTAGGAGGACTGTTGATGGTGCTGTGGGTATGGTTCCTTGTGAGGGTTAGAGCCAGCCAAAGTTTTCAGCGTCCACTCGCTGAACTTTTTTGGCAGGCCCGACAGTTCGGACTTTTGGGTCTCCATTCAGCGATCCCGGAAAAAGGCCGCTTCGGGCTGGTTGATTCAAGGTTTGTGGTGAAAAGCAAACCCGTAGGCCAACTATTGGTGGTACTGTGGGTAGGGTTCCATGTGAGGGTTAGGGCCAGCCAAAGTTTTCAGTGCCAACTCTTTGAATTTGTTTCCCAATCCTGAAAATTCGGACTTTTGGGACCCCACTCAGCCATCCGGGAAATTGCCGCTTTGGGCTGGTAGATTCAAGGTTTGTGGTAAAACGCAAAACCCGTAGGCCGACTGTTGGTGGTGCTGTGGGTAGGGTTCCATGTGAGGGTTAGGGCCAGCCAAAGTTTTCAGTGGCCAGTCTTTGCATTTGTTTGCCAGTCCTAGCCGTTCGGACTTTTGGGATTTCTTTTCATCGATCGGGGAAAACGGCCGCTTCGGGCTTGTAGATTGAAGGTTTGTGGCAAAACGCATACCGGTAGGACGACTGTTGATGGTGCTGTGGGTATGGTTCCTTGTGAGGGTTAGAGCCAGCCAAAGTTTTCAGTGGCCACTCGCTGAACTTTTTTGGCAGGCCCGACAGTTCGGACTTTTGGGTCTCCATTCAGCGATCCCGGAAAAAGGCCGCTTCGGGCTGGTCGATTCAAGGTTTGTGGTGAAAAGCAAACCCGTAGGCCAACTTTTGGTGGTACTGTGGGTAGGGTTCCATGTGAGGGTTAGGGCCAGCCAAAGTTTTCAGTGCCAACTCTTTGCGTTTGTTTGCCAGTCCCAACCATTCGGACTTCTGGGACCCAATTCAGCCATCCGGGAAAACGGCCTCTTCCCCTTGGTAAATTTAAGGTTTGTGGTAAAACGCAAACTCGTAGGCTGACTGTTGTGGGTGCTGTGGGTAGGGTTCCATGTGAGGGTTAGGGCCAGCCAAAGTTTTCGGTGGCCACTCTTTCTGTTTGTTTGCCAATCCAGAACGTTCTGACTTTTGTGATCCATTCTGCGATCCCGGAAAAAAGGCCGCTTTGGGCTGGTAGATTCAAGGTTTGTGGTAAAACGCAAACCCGTAGGCCGACTGTTGGTGGTGCTGTGGGTAGGGTTCCATTTGAGGGTGAGGGCCAGCCAAAGTTTTCAGTGGCCACTCTTTGCGTCTGTGTTCCAGTTTCGAACATTCGGACTGTAGGGACCCCATTCAGCCACATTGGAATGGCCGCTTCGGGCTGGTATATTCAAGGTTTGTCTTAAAACGCAAACCCGTAGGCCGAGTGTGTGTGGTGCTGTGGGTAGTGTTCCATGTTAGGGTTAGGGCCAGCCAATGTTTTCAGTGGCCACTCTTTGAATTTTTTTTTCCAGTCCCGACCGCTTGGACTTTTAGGTCTGCATTCATCAATCCCAGAAAACGGCCGCTTCGGGCTGGTAGATTCAAGGTTTGTAGTGAAACCAAAACCCGTAGGCCGACTGTTGGTGGTGCTGTGGGTAGGGTTCCATGTGAGGGTTAGGGCCAGCCAAAGTTTTCAGTGGCCACTCTTTGCATTTTTTTGCCAGTACCGACCCTTCGGAGTTCTCGGACCCCATTCTGTGATCCGGGAAAACGGCCGCTTCGGGCTGGTAGATTCAAGGTTTGTGGTAAAACGCAAACCGGTAGGACGACTGTTGATGGAACTGTTGGTAGGGTTCCATGTGAGGGTTAGAGCCTGCCAAAGTTTTCAGTGGGCAGTCTTTTCCTTTGTTTGCCAATCCAAAACATTCGGACTTTTGGGATTTCTTTTCATCGATCGGGGAAAACGGCCGCTTCGGGCTTGTAGATTGAAGGTTTGTGGCAAAACGCATACCGGTAGGACGACTGTTGATGGTGCTGTGGGTATGGTTCCTTGTGAGGGTTAGAGCCAGCCAAAGTTTTCAGTGGCCACTCGCTGAACTTTTTTGGCAGGCTTGACAGTTCGGACTTTTGGGTCTCCATTCAGCGATCCCGGAAAAAGGCCGCTTCGGGCTGGTCGATTCAAGGTTTGTGGTGAAAAGCAAACCCATAGGACAACTTTTGGTGGTACTGTGGGTAGGGTTCCATGTGAGGGTTAGGGCCAGCCAAAGTTTTCAGTGGCCACTCTTTGAATTTGTTTCCCAATCCTGAAACTTCGGACTTTTGGGACCCCACTCAGCCATCCGGGAAATTGCCGCTTTGGGCTGGTAGATTCAAGGTTTGTGGTAAAACGCAAAACCCGTAGGCCGACTGTTGGTCGTGCTGTGGGTAGGGTTCCATGTGAGGGTTAGGGCCAGCCAAAGTTTTCAGTGGCCAGTCTTTGCATTTCTTTGCCAGTCCTAGCCGTTTGGACTTTTGGGATTTCTTTTCATCGATCGGGGAAAACGGCCACTTCGGGCTTGTTGATTGAAGGTTTGTGGCAAAACGCATACCGGTAGGACGACTGTTGATGGTGCTGTGGGTATGGTTCCTTGTGAGGGTTAGAGCCAGCCAAAGTTTTCAGTGGCCACTCGCTGAACTTTTTTGGCAGGCCCGACAGTTCGGACTTTTGGGTCTCCATTCAGCGATCCCGGAAAAAGGCCGCTTCGGGCTGGTCGATTCAAGGTTTGTGGTGAAAAGCAAACCCGTAGGCCAACTTTTGGTGGTACTGTGGGTAGGGTTCCATGTGAGGGTTAGGGCCAGCCAAAGTTTTCAGTGGCCACTCTTTGCATTTCTTTGCCAGTCCTAGCCGTTCGGACTTTTGGGATTTCTTTTCATCGATCGGGGAAAACGGCCGCTTCGGGGTTGTAGATTGAAGGTTTGTGGCAAAACGCACACCGGTAGGAGGACTGTTGATGGTGCTGTGGGTATGGTTCCTTGTGAGGGTTAGAGCCAGCCAATGTTTTCAGTGGCCACTCGCTGAACTTTTTTGGCAGGCCCGACAGTTCGGACTTTTGGGTCTCCATTCAGCGATCCCGGAAAAAGGCCGCTTCGGGCTGGTCGATTCAAGGTTTGTGGTGAAAAGCAAACCCGTAGGCCAACTTTTGGTGGTACTGTGGGTAGGGTTCCATGTGAGGGTTAGGGCCAGCCAAAGTTTTCAGTGCCCACTCTTTGAATTTGTTTCCCAATCCTGAAAATTCGGACTTTTGGGACCCCACTCAGCCATCCGGGAAAACGACTGCTTCTAGCTGGTAGATTGAAGGTTTGTGGCAAAACGCATACCGGTAGGACGACTGTTGATGGTGCTGTGGGTATGGTTCCTTGTGAGGGTTAGAGCCAGCCAAAGTTTTCAGTGGCCACTCGCTGAACTTTTTTGGCAGGCCCGACAGTTCGGACTTTTGGGTCTCCATTCATCGATCCCGGAAAACGGCCGCTTCGGGCTGGTAGATTCAAGGTTTGTGGTGAAACGCAAACCCGTAGGCCGACTGTTGGTAGTCCTTGGGGTATTGTTTCATGTGAAGGATAGGACCAGCCAAAGTTTTCAGTGGCCACTCTTTCCGTTTGTTTGCCAGTCCTGACCGTTAGGACTTTTGGGACCCCCTTCAGCCATCCGGGAAAATGGCCGCTTCGGCCTGGTAGATTCAAGGTTTGTGGTAAAACGCAAAACCCGTAGGCCGACTGTTGGTGGTGCTGTGGGTAGGGTTCCATGTGAGGGTTAGGGCCAGCCAAAGTTTTCAGTGGCCAGTCTTTGCATTTCTTTGCCAGTCCTAGCCGTTCGGACTTTTGGGATTTCTTTTCATCGATCGGGGAAAACGGCCGCTTCGGGCTTGTAGATTGAAGGTTTGTGGCAAAACGCATACCGGTAGGACGACTGTTGATGGTGCTGTGGGTATGGTTCCTTGTGAGGGTTAGAGCCAGCCAAAGTTTTCAGTGGCCACTCGCTGAACTTTTTTGGCAGGCCCGACAGTTCGGACTTTTGGGTCTCCATTCAGCGATCCCGGAAAAAGGCCGCTTCGGGCTGGTCGATTCAAGGTTTGTGGTGAAAAGCAAACCCGTAGGCCAACTGTTTGTGGTACTGTGGGTAGGGTTCCATGTGAGGGTTAGGGCCAGCCAAAGTTTTCAGTGCCCACTCTTTGAATTTGTTTCCCAATCCTGAAAATTCGGACTTTTGGGACCCTAACCCTAACCCTAACCCTAACCCTAACCCTAACCCTAACCCA